>VYXC01005528.1:18922-486564 GCA_013397175.1 Platysteira castanea | reverse complement strand
GGGTCCGGCCCCGGCGCGGCGGGGACCCCGCGCCCGTCCCGCCGGAGCGGCCTCCGTGCGCTCCCCATAAAAACGCGTTTAGTGCCGAGGTAGAGGGGCCGCGAGTAATGCCGAGCGTGTGCCCTTTTCCTCCTGCCGTGCCTGGGGACCGGAGAAGGGTCGTGCCTAGAATAAGTGTCACGCACCCACGGCAGCAATGGAAGAACAAAAGTATGAGCAGCAGAGGGGTTTTCCTCTTGGGGGATGAAATCAGTGACACTATATATTAAAAGCACTAATAGCTGCATACTGATTTAGCTTGCTCTTGGTAGTCTGTTCAGGCTCTCAAATTTCCTTTGAGGTGAATTGAATGTCTTCATGTACACCGTTTTTCATCCAGCTTGGACAGTAATTGTTACCAAGGCTCTTCGGTGTCACTAAGATCTGTTCTCTACAAACCTGATGAACAGCGTGAGCGTTTCATTTGCATATGAGGCGTTTCACTGCAATATACCACTATTTGTACCTTCGTGCCGGTAAACAGCAAATTTTGACATGATCCAGTCAGACCAGTATAGCATCGAGAGTTAGACTAGCAAAACACACAAGCAAGATACACAAAGTTAAATATAAATAAACCGGGTTCTAGAAATTGTGGCTCTTTCAAGTCTGAAGTGTTTATGTGATCCCAAGCAAACACTCCACATAACCAGTTGTTTCACCCAGCTCAGGAATGCAGTGCTCTTCCCACAGCCTGCTCCGGTGATTTCGCTATTACGACTCAAAATCAGATGGAGATGTTAAGAAGGCAAAATCATCCCTTAAGCATCTAATAAGGATTTGTCACGACTATAACATGCAGCAGTCAGCTATCCCAAAACGCAGTCTCCAAGAGTATCAGGCAGTCTTCAGCTGCTTATGTATCAAGACTGGAAAGTTTTGCACAGGTGTAAGGACACATGAATGCTGTGGCAAAGAGTTTATAAACCTGAATGTAGGGAGCTGAAAAACAGCTTGTGAAAAAGAAAAAGCGTCTGAACTCAGATAGATTTGCACAAATCACAATGCCAGGCTTTGACTTCATTTTACACTGGGAGGACCTGGTTTTTTTCCAGGCATTATCCAAGTGGGCTGAACACATTAATAACACATTTAGAGGTGGAGTTGGAAACTGAGTGAATGTGGCTGTGGGAAAAACAGGTGAATGACTTCACAGCATCAGTTGAAATACTGTCTGCCAGAGGTGGCTGAAGATCTCAAATCCGTGCTGCAGCTTGAAGCAGGACTACTCCCAGCCCCGGGTGGGGACAGCTGAGGCTTTGTCCCATTGTGTGTGAGCACCCTCCAGGAGCTGGGGTGTCATGAGCTCTCTGAATAGCCTTTCCCATTCTGCACTGGCCTTCTTCTGAGACCTCTGAGTGGCTGTTTGCACACCAGCTGAACAAAGGGAGGTGGTATGAGATGCAGGCAAATGAATGAGAAGAAGCAAACCCATCTGCAACCTTCAGCAGCAGAATCATAGACTCATCGATTTGGAATTGTTTAGGATGAAAAAGGCCTTTAAGATCATTAAGCTCAGCCATCAAACTAACACTGTCAAGGCCACCACTAAGACACGCCCCTAAGTGGCACATCTACAAGTATGTTAAATACTTCCAGGGATGGTGATTCCACCACTTCCCTGGGTAGCCTTTTCCAATGCTTGACAACTCTTTCAGTGAAGAAATTTTTCCTAATATCCAATCTAAACCTCTCCTGGCAAAATTTGGGACTATTTCCTCTTGTCCTATCACCTGTTACTTGTGAGAAGAGAACTACCCTCACCTGGCCACAGTCTCCTTTCAGGTGGCTGTAGAGAGCAATAAGGTCCTTCCTGGGCCTCCTTTTCTCCAGGCTAACCCTCCCAAGCTCCCTCAGCAGCTCCTCCCAAGACTTGTGCTTCAGACCTGTCACCATTTCCTTGCCCTTGTCTGGATGTGCTCCAGCTCCTCAATCACCTCAGTGTGTTTCTTGCAATGAAGGCCCCCAAACTGATCAGTATTCAGGGTGCAGCTGCACCAGTACCAAGTGCACAGGACAGTCACTGCCCTGGTCCTGCTGGCCCCACTCTTTCTGCTGTAACTCCTCACTGCCAGGCCCACCTGACCTGTGATGTTACAGCTGTGATTCACTGTTCTTGCAGATTTCCCTAGAGCTAATTACTGCCTTCATCCTCCTCCTTGTCCTCATACAAGAGGTGCCTAGCTTCACTCTCACGGTGTTTGAGGATGCAACCCACATCACTGACATCTCCAGGCCTGCCAGGTACCTGCACTTGACCTGCACAGTCTGGGTCTCAGAGTCAGGCTGGGAAGACGTAAATGATTAACACCGTGGGCACAGGGAAGTTACAACTTCCGCTTAGAGAGTGAAGAAGGGCATTAGACCATTCTTACCTGGGAAAGTACCTGCTCTGCGCTGCCCCGGCCTCTGAAGGCACAACAGCAGAGGCTGGTGTGGCCCAGCAGCGGCTCAAGCTGGGGCTGCCAGCTCTTCCTGTGCCAATGGAGCAAAACCCTCTGCAGAGGAGCCTGCCCTTCTCTTCCCAGCGAGTCAGCCAGGACTTCCGCCTCGGGTTCAGCCCATCTGCCAGCTCTGATCACACCAGTTCCTAGCCCAGCATATCAATATAAGCTGCATCGACCTCCTCTTACACTAATATCTTGGGCCATGAGGTGCTGTGAATGAAAACCCTGATCCAGTTTCACTTAGTAGGTGTGCAGCCGTTTGCAGGAAGGCAGCAGCCACGTCACCTGCGTTTGTCCATCCAAAACTTTCAGATGGCTCTTCAGCACCTTCCCCAAATCAGCTTCGTGGTTAGCAGAAGCCCTCATATGTAGAACCTTCTCTGAGATAATTGTAAAAAACTTTACAATATATGCAGAACAAAGTTCTCCAAAATGGAAAGGTAAGCCTCTAAAGTTGTAAGGACATTTAAAAATTGTGAGATCTCATATAAAGCTAAAACACCAGATGTTACGTTACTTGTTGTAAACTCTGTAAAGCCTTGTGGAAATTATCTGTGAAAGTACTATATGCCTTCTAAGAAGTAACTGATTGTATGCAGTGAGGAATAAAGAACTTCTCTGAAACAGAAAGTGATTTCAGATTTTATTAACAAAGTCCACTTGCCTTTTGATGTTTAAGGCCTATTCTATAACTGAAAAAGCAGGTTAGATTTAATTAAGTCCCTTGGCTCAGATTTGTTACTTATGGCAACGCTGTAAACACTTGGCAGAGACTCTGAACTATAATAGCAGGTTTATTAAAATAAGAGTTTGGTCACATATGAGAAAGCAGGGAGTCTGATAGGAAGTTCATGGGGAACCTACCACTGTTCTGCATAGCTTTTATCTTTTTTTTTAGTGTATGCAGAATAAAGATGTTAAAAAGCTTTTTGTTTCCCATCCTTTGCCTATCTTACCTGTGAGTTAATGAGTTGAATCTTCAGTTTGAGAAGAAAATTTACACTTGAAGATTGTGTAATAGTAGGAACAAAGCCATCAAATTCTACAGCTCAGCCTTGTGCCTGTCCATATGGAGGATACCTTGTAGTTCCTGCTAAAATGGCAGGGGAAGGTATCTGACACAAAGGAAGCTGTTTCTGAAATTAAGGAAGATATTTATGCCATTGTAGCTAATTTACTTTGCCTTTGTTTATATAAACAGAGTTCTCCATATGAACAGTCATTCTAGGAATGGATTTTTTTCTGGTTTTGTTTAAAATAGTTCCAGACCAGTGGTGACCAGAAAAAGGTGTTGTCTATCTTGAAGTAGGTGAAAATATCGTGCATTTCAACCCAAACCTCAGAGAAGTGTAACTTCCTATCCAGCCATGTCTCAGCCATCCATGGCTGCTCTGACCAAAGGGCTACAAAAACAACTCTCCACTGATCCTTTCTAGACCTGCCTCTGCCTACTTTCCCAGAACATCCTTGTTGAATGTCCCAGGTCTGCAAGGTGTTTCTCTGCCCGTGACAAATAGTGTTTCGGGAAAGGTGGTGGGCATTTGGGTCCTGCCCCTGCACTACTGGCATAGTCCTTGGGTCTTTGCATGTGCTTCTGGCTTGTTAGGGGGGCTGCAGAGAATATGAGGATTTCACTCAACTTTTAATCCTTTTTCTGAATTCTTACAGGATGAGGACTGATAATGGATGCTGTCTTACCCTATAGCTGAATGAGAAAAAAGGAGGAAAGTTAAAGTCTGTAACACAGGAAAGTAATCCACATTCTTGTTTAACTCTCATATTTTACAGATACATTACAACCTGGCTTGAATGGTCACTCCATTTCAAGGCAATAATCATGCCACTGTAATTCTCATCAACAATTTATTTTCCTTGCTTAGCCCATATCTGAAATACCGAGGAGGGCCAGCCAGGAGAAAAGACTCATTAGCTCTCCTAGATGAATCAGTAAGCAAAGATTTCGTTTTCATTACCCTGTCTGACAGCAGCCACCCCTTAGTCTGGCTCCTCTGCCCACACACATGTAAACAATGGGAGGGGTACCATGTAAAACAGACTTTCAAAGCAAAACACCAAAAAATCAAGAGAGAAAAAGACAGTCTAATTCAACCAAGTAAACAGGAGACACTGAGAAAAATGTATTGTAATAGGAGGATTAAGCAACTGGAGGAAGTAAGGTCATGTGCAAAAAACCCAAGTAAGCTATGGAATATAAGTGCTTTATGACTTCTTTAAAGGCAAGGGAGTGTACACTAAAATATGTGTTCTACTTCTCCACCCAAAGTGTGATAACTAGAAATGAATTAATTTATAAAATGTATATAATCAATAAAATGAATACCATCTTAGAAATAGGAGTGCTGTGCCCCACTAGAACCATCTTCTTCTTAGTCCCTTTCAGATGGTAAGAGAGGAAGAGGAGTTATGACTCGGCCCTTCCTCGGTGTACCACTGAGCATATTTAAAACTCTGGATGTTGACCAGCCTCCCTCTGCTGTGTCTCCTCCTCCCTTGGCTCCCGGAAATCCACCACGTAAGCCACACTGATGAACCACATTTATTCACAACAACTGTTGCCACATAATGGCAATAAATAGACTATGGAACTTGCTGGAAGGTCTTTATGTGCTGTGTGTGAATTTCATCACACAGTCCATGAATAATGCCAGGAGTTACAGTGGCTTCTAACTTGGAAGATGAATTTGTTTTATTTGCTTGCTACCAAGGTAAAGTTTGTTTGGACCAGCTTAGAAACAAAATGCACTTGGGTATTTTCAAGTCTGGGTCTTTTGGGGTGATGGAGTGGCATCACAGGGACAGCTTTCATGTGCTAAAGGTGTAGAGGTGAGGTCCTGATTCTTCATCAGGACAGCTGGTGTGGTGGGAGCAAGGTTGTGCAGGTCACTCTCAGTCCTCCCTCTGTTGGTTTTTCATTTCTTTGGTAAGTGTGGTTTATTTTAAGGTGTGATTTATTGAGAACATGTGTGCTTTATTTGACAGAGGCAGTGGGAAGGGCTGTTCTCTGGTCTTCAGGCTGGTTTTCTTACATTCAGTTTGATTTTCTGTCGTTCTTTCATGCAGATGAAAGTTGGAAGAAAAGGAGAGTAGTTATGTAAAACTCATTTGAATATTATGTACTTGTGGAGCTGATTTCTTTCTGTTGCCATGAGCCTTTCATTCAAAATCTTCTCCCTTACTAGGGCAAAACCCTTCCTTGATTCAGAGAGGACTTGACACAGAAGAAGTTTCATCTAGTTATTGGAAACTTTTTCGTTATTTTTTCTCTTTATTCTGCTTCTATTTTCCTTCTGTTTCTGATGGATGTGGGATGCAGTTGTCTCATCCATGTGACAGTATTGTGTAATTCTGCCCCTTTGAGCCTGACTTGCTCTCATTCGTCTGTGACCAGCTAAATTCAGGACCTTCAGATTCCCTTCTGTGTGCTCCAGCACGCTATGAAGATTTGTTGCCCCAGTAGATACTGAACAAAGGTTGCAATGTTTACCAGCAAAAGGATCATTTTTCCAGCTTTGGATATTGTGTAGCACCCTAAAGGCCAGGAAAAAGACCCAAGAAGCAAAGATGATCTTTCACCTTGAGAGCATCTGAGCATCTCTGAGAAGTTTCCATCTCTTCACAACCTGCTCCCATTTACCATGAGTTTCATGGTTCATTCTGTCTGATCTCCATGCTAACGTAGAGATGCCAGCCTGGTTCCAGCAGCGCCTTAAACAACAACCAAGGAAACAGAGGGGGCAATTCTGTGTCAGGGTTTACTGCATGGAAGGAGGGAGAGACAATAAGCAGTGGCCTGGTGGATGTCTCTGCAGATGATGATGATGGCAGTAGGGTCCCGTAGAGCTGTGTAAGCTGGTGAAGTTGTGCAGGAAGAAGCAATCCAGCTGAACGCTGCTCAGAGGTGGCCATCTCTGCACAATGGTCAGCTTCAAGTCACCCTGGCTAGCCTGGTTACCTTCTTCTGCCTGAATTATCTTGCCTAGAGAAACTTGTGATACATTCTTTGTATACCCCAGAGATACAAGTCAAGGCCTCTGCAATAGTACTCACTGACAAAGGCTATTTCTGGACATAACTACAAATATTTAATACGGGGTAAATTATAAATCAGCCTTCTCCAGCACCAACCAGAAGTGAATGCTTCAAAGAAAATGGAGATTGCCTGGTCTGTTTTTTACCCCATGAATATTAGGATTGGAAGCAGGGCAGCAGGTAATTATTAGTGTTCAAGCACTGCAGTTGCAGTTGCTATATAAACAATGCTAACATTGCTGACTTTTATACACAGCTTTCCATCTGCAGATTTCAAATTTCTTATATATTACAATTTTCTGTAATTTCCTGGCATAACCTGTCTGAAACAAAATCTACAAGCCCTGAAATAATATTTAGTATTACAGAAAACAACTGTTATATTTTGGCAATAAAATGTTTGTGGAGGAATGAATTATGTGTGATCTATTCTGCATACTTCACCATAGTAACAAAATGAATTGGTTTCTTAGAAGCCAGCAAGCAAGAAGGCTTCTTTTGAACTGCCTGACCTCTTTCACAGCACCGGAGATGTCAAATATTCTTCAAATGCAACATTCAGCTAAACTGCCTGTCAATGCAGCACCCTTCCAAAGCAATTCAACCTTTTCCTAATTGTTTCTCTTTGAAGAAGGGGTTTCAATTATACATCCAATGTCAAGTCAGTTTGATTGTGAGACATGTGAGAAGAGATTCCTTCCCTGACCTTCCCAAACAATATTAGCTTTGAAAGTAACAGAAATATATAAATGCTTCAAATGGAGGGGCTGTACCCTGTAGCTGATAAATAAACTGATAATTTTTTGAGGTAAGAAATAGATGACTCCAATGCATAACCAGCCAGCCAGAGGCTTTTGCAGTATGAGATGCACTCACTAATGATTCCAAACTCTTTCAGAGCAGGCATTTTCAAACCTTACTTATATTTCACTGAATATTTAATGTCACAGTTCTGCCAGAAGCCTCTGAAAATAGGGAGAATTAAAAGCCATCAGTCATTCCTTAGCAGAAGGAAGTTGATGATTTAGAAAGTTTCTCTTTATCGTGTTTCAAAGTGTGACCTTGAGGAGTGCTAGGAATGTCAGACATGCCTTGTGGTGCCTGTAGAGGCAGTTTAGAAGCCATGCTTGGTGGTATTTCACCTGAGCACAGTTAACTGCAAGCATCTGTCAGGGTTTGTCAACCTCTAACCAGTATGTCCTTAAAGACTAATCACCTTGGAAGTTGTGTTAGAGAACACACAGTGGAGCCTTTCCTTAAGTAGGTTTTGATGCCCTCACTTTGCTGTGGTCAGCAGGGCCCTCCGTGTTGGTTTGGAGAGCAGCACCCCAGTCAGGAAGGGTTTCTGGTGAGAGGTGGCTGGCTGCTTCCTTCGGATCTGTTCTTGTCCTCTTTTCCAAATGCATTTTCCAAATCAAGCTCTGGATTTCAAACTCATCCTTTAAACAGAAAAATCTGGAATCTGGAGAGAAAACAAACAGCAATATCTTGTGGGTATGGGGTACCCAAAATAACTTTCTGTGCTCAGTTTGCAGGTGTTGGTGTGTGCATGAGCAAAAAAATGCAGGTTGAAGTGATCACTTGCCAGTGATTCAGTACAGGGATTTCAGTAACATTGCCTTTCCCCATGTCCAGCCTCCCTCTGCATCACCCAGTCCCTTCTGTATCACAGAGATGGGTTGAGGGGATAAAAAATTGATGGATTTGTATGTATTTATGCATTGTTTTCCTTGTTCTAATAACTGCTTTGCAAAAATGAACAACAGTTAAGGAGGAAGGCGAAAGTATGAGGCATCATCACTTGGCAGATATTCTTAAGTTAGCTTTGATGGAAATATTTGTACTTTGCTTCTGAGAGAGGCTCAGGCATACATCTATTTATGTCGTAACTCCCTTGACTTGAACTGGCAGATGATCATAGATACCACAGTACAAAATTCAACTGGTGTAATTTGAGAAGAAATTTTGGAGATTGAAAATACCCTTTAATTCTCCCCTTAGAAGAGCCCAGAAAAGGCATTTGGTGCAATCTCCTACCTCTCAAAACCAACACAGTTGCAAGTGATGGGTTTGAATGGAAGTCCCAACAGCAATATTTGTCTCCAGTACTGCAGAACTGTTGAGATAAAAATCTGACAAATTTCCCAATTTTGTTAAGTTCTAGTAAGGCTGCCAAAATGCACAAAACTTGAAAAATCAAGGATTTTCTTTCTCGTGTTTTTATACAAGTCAGTGGCTTATCCCATTTGATCCGAAAGAACTTTTATGGGAGCATTTTGAGATTCCAGGATGAGGTAAAAGTTGACCACATGCAGTCATGCTGGAGAGCTCTGTCTTTTGTATTCAGTGATTTTTACCAGAATTTACAAATCTTGTTGCATTTTACTGCACAACTGATTTTAAAATATGTATATGTCCAGGAGTTCTTTCCTATGATCACTTATGAGAAACATCCCTGAAGTGTTTGATGAAGAGGCAAAGCGTTCAGGGCTCTTCACACACATAGTTAATTTTCTTCTTAAGAAGAAAACACCAGGCCTTAAGGGGTTTTAAAATGCACTGGGGACAAGAAAGACAAAAAGCAATGGCCAGAAGCCGAAGCCAAGATGAATCCAAATGAGGAGATTTTAATAGTGAGTCAGTCAGCCAGAGAAATGATGATTTGCCAACTCTTAATGTCTTCAGAGAGAGAGCGTGCCTTTCCAGAAGATGTGCCATACTAACAGTACAGTTTATTCAAAAGTGGGTTAATTGTGTGAAGTATAATGACTTGTAAAATGAAAGCTGTATCAGAGGATCTGCCTAATGGTCCTTTGCCTTTAGTTTTTTGAGGTTTATCTTAAAAGGGTATTGCTTTTCTTTTCATTTTTCCAGCTCTTGCACAGAGTAGGTCAAAGAATTTTAATTCCATCCCTTACAGACTTCTACCTGGAAAATGAAGCCATTGTGCAAAGCAAAAGTTGTAACAGCAACTGTGAAATGGTAACAGTTTGCAGTTAGTGCTCAGCCAGTGGGAACTAATTCACTCATTCACAAAGCTACAAAGCTGCCATCAGACGGCATTTTTTTTGTCGCTATCAAACAGATTGTGATTAGATCCACTGACAAAGGTGAATGGTTTGATAGTCATAATTTAATCCTTTTCTATCAATTCAGCAAGATAGTCCCTAAATCACACAGTCCATTTTTTGAGAGGTTATCCTGAATTTATGGTCATAACCATTGCCACAACATTTGAAAATATACATTGCTAGATGGTTGTTATAGCACAGTTCATACCCCTGTGTGTACCTAACCTGAATGGCCTCTCTGCCAAAGGTGTGCGTAAAATTATCTGTGTATGTACCTGTACATACACACGTATGGAATTAATAAATACAGGAGTGAACAGAAGAGTTTTGTTGGTGGAACATGAGCATGTGAACGTCTGGTTTGTTCAGCACTATTTCTGCAAGTCATACACATCCGTGCACAAGATGCTACTGCCTCCTGCTCCTCTTATATAACTTCATGAAGACTCATAACACTGATGTGGCATCTGCAAGGAGAGGCTCAGGGAGTCAGTGGGTGCCCTGTTACCAGGTGATACTTGTCAAGAGCTCATCTTCCCCATTCAGGTATGTTCTGAGAGTTAAAACACAAATAGTGACACACCTACAGAACGTTATCAGCATCATTCACTCAGAGCACCTGAATGTGAGAAGTCTGGGTATTAGTTTGGTTCTGGCTGTGGCTTAGGACATATGCGATCATATGTAAGTCACTTAATATCTCTGAATTCATATTATCTTATTTATAGGACTGGATGCTCTTGGTTTACTATGCCCTGCTTCTCCCAGCTCTTGTGAACTGCTACACTCATGTGTCTTCATGTGGAGGTAGTTTCAGGAAAGCTATGTAGTTTCATTATTGCCCGTATAAACAGAAAGCAATGCCTGCATTTTGGCTGGTAAAAATGAAGCAACAGTGCTCAGAGCTTTTATTTGTGCATGTTTTAAGGTAGGGTATCAGATATACCCACGTTCAGTTCTTTTTTATGTCTTCTTTTCAAGCATCTCAGTTGGTACTGCATGTGCTTAATCCCTCTATACTCACCAGGAATGGTTCCAAAGTCCTTAACCTAAGGCTGTCAGTGCAGGGAAATGTATTCTCCCCAGATTATGGAAGGGGTTACAAACCCAGTACCAGAAATTCTTAGATTTCTTCTTACTGCTGTTGCAAAAGATATTTGCTTAAAAGTCCCTTTACCTGCCAGGAAGAAAATTTGGGGGAGAGATGATGTATGGTTTTGCTACAGCAGTAGTGGAAGAAACCTAAGAAAACATGCTCCGGTTATATCCTAGAGGTGAAACGACCAATAAAACAAACAAACAAAGTAAAAAGTTCTTCTTGCTTTGAGAAATCTCATTATTTCGGAGCTGATTTCAGTGATTTTTGAGCAGCTGCAGGCACAGGGATGCTCTGGCTTTCCTGAACGGCTGAACAGATGATACATCAGTTTTAAATCAGTTCCCAGCTGATAGGGAAAGCATTCCAATCTGCTTAATAGTGCCATTGCTGCAGACAAGTAGACGTCATTTCTGTAAGAAAAATATTGGGAACACTGCTATTACCTGAGCCCAAAGGAGACAGACAGGACTGCAGCCATCGGTTTTATCTGGGAGCACCATGTCGTGTGTGCAGGCTTCAGCCCGCAACAGTGGCCTTGAGTGCACAACCACAGCCAGTGTCAGCTCTCACCTTATGCATTTTGTGTGCTGTAGAAGCCACGGCTTTATTCCCGTCCTGGTCCTCAAGTTCTGCCAGCTCTGCTTTCTCGGAAAGCTGGAGCAGCAGCACACAATGCATAATATAACACCTCTCTCCCTGTTTCTTCCTACAGACCAGCCATTGAGCACTGGTCAGGAGCCATTAGCACCCAGTTCAAACAATGTAAACTCTATGCGAACTCATTGTTTTTATAAAGATTGCATGCAATCTGTTGCCAAGCAGCCTACACAAATATTTAAAGCTTGCCTCTTTCTTCACACAGTTTAAAAACAAAACAAAAAAAAACCAAAACAAAAATAACAAGAGCTTCTACTTTGTAAAGGCTGAGGCAGAATTAACCTCTTCCTGCACAAGCACCAGACACTGAGATGATGGCGTTATTGACATGTGCATGTGTTCCATGGGGATGATGCTGGAGAGAATTTGACTTGGAGGCTGGCTGTGCATTTATATATGTATTGTTATATATTTTGCCAGTACAAGATAGGTCTTTCCAAGTCCCTCTTTTCTTGAGAGGTAACATTTTTCTGGCTAACCCTAATGTAACTACCTGATTTCTACGGATCACCTCCTCATCCCAAATACCTCCAAAGTCCAGGCTCACTTAGGAAGAATAGCCACATTTGATCATGATTTTCTCTCTCTCCATTTCTGCTGTCGTTCATATCTAAACACATGCTCGGCTGCTTTGCTGAAATCGTCACACAGGAACAATGTCCATTCTGTCAAAATGTTATAGGAGTGCCAGCTCTAGATTTCTGTGTAGAAACTTGGAAGTAGACACACATTTAGAAATACTTGTTATTATTTTTGCTCCTATCACACTTCAGTCTCACCAACATGGGTTGTCAGGCTGGGTTTTTCTGCCTCTGGGAACAGTGTCCTGGCACGGAGCTGTCTAGTCAGGCAAGAATTATCATCGGTATCACACTGGATAGACTTCATGAAAAAACAGACCAAGTACAAATATAAGCAATGGCTCGAATCCCAGCAGCACTTTTCCATAGGAACAGGCCTTCATACAGTATGTATCTTTGTGTGTAACTGCAATACTCAGGAGTCATTTCCCAGCCAAATGAAGCCTTTATCAGTGACTCCAGGGCCTGATTGCCAAGGAGACATCTATGATCTGTGAGGAGTCAGGATCAGGAAGGTAATTAACATGCCCCTAAGATCTGCCTCGGAAGTCTGCCATTCATTCATGCCACACATACCTATCCCATAAGAAAAAGACTGCTTTCAGGACATTTTCTGACCACCTCTTTCTTGCATTTGATTTCTAAGGTTCACTTATTATTCTGCTTTTTGAAACCAAAGTTTCATGTTCAGACCAGAATCACATAAATGTGATCTGAGCTCCCTGAGGTTGTAAAATTCCATGATACATCTTATATAAGTTCTAAATCAATTCCTCCGCACTGATTTCAGAATTGCCTGAAACACCCTTTAGTATGGCCTGACCTATTTTTGCTAGACAAACTTTAAAACTGGTTGGAAAGTATCCCCATTTTAGCAATGACCTTGTTATTTATAACCAGGTCTTGATCCTATAATATCTATTAATTATAATAATTTTCCTCAAAATGTCATTTATCACATGTTCATAAGGACATAAAATCCTGCCACTTGCCTAACTAAGGTAGAACTGAAAGATCTTATTGTGGCTTCTTATTGTGGCTTTCTGTAAAAATGCAAGTATCTACAGCTAATGTGCCACGATGGGATTATCAGGGTGGTAACATCAATTATATGCATAACTGTTTTCTGCATCGAGACATTAATGTGTAAAAGCACAAACAATTTTCAAGATTTATCTTACTTTTAAATGTATTTACCGACTGCAATTTACTATATTTCCTTCCATGAGAACTATAGATCAGTAGACAAGTTTTTCTTTTGTTGCTAGTTTGCTTCACTTGTGGTTCTTATGCATTGCTAAGGAGATTTGCAGTACACACAAATGAAAAGCATCATTTAAACTCGGAAGAAGCAACTAAAAGTAACCAAGTAAGTGCTATTTAGAATAATTTGGGTTGGAAGCGACCTTTAAAGGTCGTCTAGTCCAAACTCTCTGCAATGAGCAGGGACAATTTCAACTAGATGAGGTTACTCAGGGTCTAGTTCCAATTGGGCCTTGAATGTTTCCAGGGACAGGGCATCCACCCACCTCTCTGGGCAACCTGTGCCAGTGGTTCACCACACTCATTGTAAAAAATTTCTTCCTTACAACTAGTCTAAATCTACCTTCTTGTAGTTTGAAACCGTTTCTCCCTGTTCTATTGCAACAGGCCCTACTAAAATGTTTGTGCCTCACCATAAGGGTCCTTTCTGGCCTTCAAACCTGCAACTCCTTCATGAACGGCTTGCACTGCAGTCGGGGGATTGAAGACGAGTGCTTGTGTGTCTGGTGGCTCGTGTGCCGTCTGACCGTCACGGGCAACATGAACAGCAGCGAAGCAGCACATTGGAGTCCCGATGGCTGATACCGAAAATCTCTGACGCCGTCCGTGGCTCGGGGCTCCGCGGGGGCCCGTGCGCAGCCCCGCTGCGGCCTGCGGTGCGCGCCCGGCAGGCCGCGCCGAGCCCTGGGCACCGCTGCCCTCTCCTGGCGCCTCCCGCGCCTCGGCATCAGCCGCGGGGCCTGCGCGCTTGGGGAGGGGTGGGAGCGCGACAGCCGCACCGCAGGGCCGCACTGGGCGGAATAGATTGAGGTTTCCTGGAAATAACCCAATTTACAGGTAACTACACGGGGGTGTGAAAGACTGTGGCAATAAAGATTGTTTTACTGCTTCCCTGCCTTAGGGGACCAGTCCCACCCATGCTCCCGTCCCCACCTTCTTGCACTCCCCGGCGGGACATGCCGGGGTGCCTGCAGCCTGCTGTCCTGCACTGAGGAAGGCAGTAAGTGGGAGAGCTTTACGTTAGTTAGAGCCCTTAATTTGGGGATTGTGTAAAGCTTTTTCCCATTCCTGTAGTTAACGTGAAACCTCTAACAGATGCACTGCCAGTCTCAGTGGAAAACAAATCATACATTGAATGTTGCAATGCTCCTCAGAGACATCGGGGAGAATTTGTCAGCCCTGGACCCTAGAGAGACACAGGGTCTTTTTATTATTTCAACTTCCAGCAGTCATTTGTGACTGAGTCAAGAGAGCATAAAACCGCCACGTTTTCCAGGCACTTTGCACAGACGCCTTTGCCTGTATGAGATGCAGGGAACTCGGAGCTGGGTGCTGCAGATCAGTCCCCTCTGCTCATCCTCCGAAGTGCAGGGCTTCAATTTTTACCACATCTTTTTTACCACATCTCTCCCTTTTCTCATCCGTCTCCATTCCTGGGGAACTTCTGGGGGTACAAGAATGCTGCACACCTGCAAAACATTCGTTGACTTTCTCTCCAGCCAAGTCCATGTCCAAGGTTCCTCCCCTGGCTGGGGCAACTTTCCCTTGCAATACAGGGAATAAAAAAGAGAGAGAGGAAAGTCCTTCAAGCTTTTCTCTTGCCACGAGTGGAACCACAGGAGCAGGAGCAGCCCGAGCATTCGAGGAAGATCAGAGGAGAAAGGGAGAAAAATTGCAAATGTGGTACATGGCTCCTGTGAACACCTCAGAGCCTTAGCCTGCTGAGTGGTAAAATAAATGTTCTCCACTCCCTCTGTTTTTATTTTTCTTCTCAGGGAACTTTGCATAGCTGGAGGAGGAAAAGAAAAATAACTGTCTTAGATATTATTTCAGTACTTTAATTTCTGTTTCAAAAAATCCAATTTATTAGCAGCAGTACCTGAGATTATACTCACTAAACAAATTCTCAAAGGAAGGCTCACCATCTAGGTGTATTTTTCATTATACAATAAACTCTGAACTCCACCAAAGGTGTTTTCTTGTAATGTTAAACTCAGTGCCTGACAATTATTGTCCAGCTCCATTTGGTGCCAGAAGTGCATTCAGTGGAGAAGTAATAAATCCTTTCATGCTGTTTAATAAAACGAGAAAATGTGTTGCTCACACTTGGATGCTAGACTTTATTACACAAACACAGCTAAAAAAATAAATGGAGTATTTCCTGTTTAGAAGTGCCTACAAGTCACATGATGTTGATTTTCTCCAGGTGTTGCAACTCTAAATGAAATTTTCACTGAAGTTATTCTTGAAGAAGTGAGTTATTTCAAAACACAATAATCAACATGTTGTTAAAGGTGCAAAAACCATTGTAAAAATTCCCAAAACATTCAAAGTGCTGTAATGAAATTAGATGTGGAGCATTGCCGTTGCCAAATTATTCAAGATATTTGTGAGACACTTTGCCATCCACTTGATTGCTTTTTTGAGTTTCTACTGGGAGAAAGAAAAAGCAAGGAAAAATCCTATGAGGTCTGAGAAACACTTTCAACTCCTCAGTTGGTTTTGTCTCTTTGTAGGGAGCTGGGGTTATTCTCTGCCCTGGTGGCCTGGTCTTGGTTAGAGATGCCACTGCCATTGTAAAATAAATGCCTGATATAAATAAATATTTCCATCAAGCTGAAAGTGCTGTGTGAAAACTGCTCCTTAAGCAGGATTGTCTGTTCCTTCATTTTCACTAATTTAGATGAAAGAAGAAGTCAGCCACGCTTCGTCTTTTAATAGCTGGATCCTTCGGTTTTGGATGTGTTCCATACTGCTCATACTCGCACAACCCATGTGAACCTCATCCAGTGATGCTTTGAAGAACATGATGAATATATGTCATGCATGCCTCATTCCTCCTCTGTCTTGCCTTCCATTTACAGGCTTGTGTGGGTGAGTCTCTCCCCTCTGGGGACTTGGTGGGGGGCATTTAGAGGTGCTCAATAGTCTGTATTTCTGTGGGAAATGTGGAGGAAGAAGCACTGAGCATTAGGATAGGTCTAACATCTTGCTGGAGTTTCTCCCACAGCTTCTGAACAACCATGAGAGTGGAGACTCCTGCCCAGAGTAGCTGTATGCACACTGTAAATTCCCTGCACACCTGAGAAGGATGGATCTCACTCCAAAACTTCAGAGACATCTAGACAAATTCTGACCCCCAACCATCTGTTATTCCCATCCATGATAATTTTTTGGTATACCATTATATGAACTTAGCATTGTCTCTTTTGTATTTAATAGCTGGATTTGTATCTCTCTTCTGTTAATCTTTTACTCAAGTCTTTCCCAGTACAAAATGGCTGAGCACATTTACACCACTGGGATTAATTACTCCTGTCAGTGTTTCTTACAGAAAAAAAGCAGATCTCTATCATTGGGTGGCTCATACCTTTTCTGTAGATTAACATTAACCAGAATATCCATGAAGCACTGACACTGCATCTCTATAAATGTCAGAGAACAACAATGCCTTAGATATCATCCAAAAAGCTCTTGTACCTGAAGGAATGACTCAAAGAGCCACGATTTCATACAAAATAAAACAGGTCAGAAGTGACTGCAAATACTTTCCAAATGATGCAAACTTCATAACGGGCCCTCAGAGCACACGGAGCTTCCTTGCCAGCTTGGCCAGCTGATGACTCTGCAGCCACCAGAAGAGGTGGGATCACCCTCTTCTCCCACCTCTTCATTTTGTGGGCCAGCATCTGCAGTCATATGAGTCAAGGAACCCAACATCTGAAAATTATTGGGCTTTTGGAGGATTGTTTTTTGTCTAGATCAGTTTGCTGATGCAGTTGGCCAAAGAACGTGATTGGTTGCTGTGCTGGGGAAGCATGGCAGGGAAAAAAGGTGGGACATGCCTTTTTAATAACAGTGCAGTCATTAGATGGCTGGAAGGGCTTGTGAAACCATCTCATAGGGTTTTGCAAGCCTACTGTGGTGTGCTTCTCCCTGGAGTCCTTTTCTCCCAGAGGCCCCAGTTCAACATTGCAGTTAAATGACTGAAATTCAAGCTCATGAGTAGTTCCCAAGGCATTTCATATTTAATTTCAATTTAATTGTATTCTTAACTTAAATTTAATGATAAGCATAGATTTATTTGCATGTGCAGAGTTAGGTATGCGTTCATGTCCTTCTCAGGAGGAATATCATGATTGTGTGTATGGAAAAAAGTAATTGATTTTTCCTAATGGGTGATTCCAGTTATGAATTTATTTGGCTCATTAGTTGAGAGCTGATTTATTCACTCTTTCTCTTTACTGACAGCAGCAAGTTTCCTTCCACCTGGGTGTAACTCCAGGACTCAGAACTTTCCACTTAACTCCCTCTTCAGATTTAGTCAAAGTCTTTCTTATCAGAGTTGGTCTTACAAGAGTGTTTTTCTTGCTTAAAAATTTCCAAAATCAGCAGGATCAAATGTAGGCTTTTAAATCTGCATTTGAGCTCCTCCATACACTTTGGGGGCTGTGAGCTTCCCACGTCATTTCCAGTGAGAGATAAAAAAGGAAACCTCTGAGTCTCTCCCTGTGACTGTGGGGACCAGAAGAACCACTTTGCAGCAGTCCTTTTTCCTGTTGGGCAGTGGGGTCATGGCACAATGCAGAGAACATCTTTGTAACCTTGTGAGGTCAGATGAGCACAACTGACACAGGGAACAGTGATAAAAATAGAAAAAGAAAGGTGAAAATAGTTGGGATTTAAAAGGGATTGCAAAGACACTCCAGGAATACTAAATATTGGTATTACACAATTAAGTGAAACCTTCTGCTGGTCTAAAATATATATTAAAAAATCGGTCTGTCTGAGTTGAAGTGTGATACCATGCTGCTTACATTATATATGAATAGTAATTGGAAACAGGACATCTGCAGAAATTAACCATTAACTGTTGAGCACTAAAATCTCTAATTGAGTTTGTAAGCCCTTAATGGCATAGTTAACCTTAAACATAGCTCAATGCACACACTACCTGGTTAACACTGGTTAATAACTCTAACAGCTGATAATATTTCACACCCATGAGAGCACCAGATTAGCAAGAGAGTTGCTGGAATGAGCTCAGCTCGCTGCTCTTTTGGACCACAGACATAACAGCTTAACCTTTCTGAGCTTAACCTTTCTGCTGTAACTGGTCTTTTTGGGTTTTCTTCCTTCCAGACCTGCATGTGATGAGAGCACCCCTGCACGTGTGGCTTAGTGAACTGCAAACACTGCTGTGTCCTTGGAGCACTTTGTGGCATAGCAGCAGATGGAAGCTACATGGATAATGATGGATAAATCCACCTCAGGTGGGCTGGAAGAAGTGTCTATAACTTGAAGTGTCTTTGAAGAGGAGTGACACTGTACATTACACAAGAAGGGCAAATTCTACCCCAAAGTATCGATGAGAACTGGAGAGATCAAAGCTGTGAGGAACAGCCCACTGCATGCTTGACTGGGGATTCCTTCATAAATCTTAACCCCACATCCTCTCCCATTAAACCCTGTGCCCAGGAAACCTAGGACTGTGCAGCCCAGGCAGACCAGCTCAGGAAGGACAATTTCTGAAGTGCGGGTGGTTTAAAGTGATTGGTGCCAGCGGTAGAGCTGACAAGCAGGTGGAAGAACTGTTGTTGAAAAAGCACGTAATTCTTTGTTAGCAATGAAAAGTAAAACTTGACAAGTGGATTCAAGGGTCTAGCACTGTCAGCTTTAGGTGTCTTAATTCAGAGGCTCGTAAACAAAAAATACTTTGTTACTTCCAACTTCCAGCACATTTCTAAGCAAATTAATTCTGTGGGTGTTCCAGAAGAAGTACGTGTATGTACATATATATATGTGTGTGTGTACATACTTTTTTTTTTTTTAAGAAGCAAAACCCCTAAATGTGAATTGAATACATTTTTGAAGAGACTCACAAATCTCAGCTGCAGACCTGTGTTATTTGTAGGATGAGTGTGTGCCACAGCTCCTCTGAGGCTGGCATTCACCTGGAGAAAACCAGGTGAGGTCTGCACCTTCGGTTGCCCTGAGGGCATCCCTGTAGAGCCCAGGCAGAACTCGCTGGCCTCTGGACGCTGTCCAGTGCTGCCCTCGCCCTCTGATGGTTGAACGAGGGGCAGCGATTAGAAGAGTGTGTGCAGACCTGCCCCTCTGCAGCAGGGCGTGCTGCATTGCCAGCAGCAGGAGGATGTGCAGCTGAGAGCCCGGCCTGGCCCTGTCCTGTCCCGTCCTGTCCTGTCCTGTCACGTCCCGTCCCATCCCATCCTGTCCTGTCCTGTGCTCCCCGGCAGCGGTGCGGCCGCGGCACAGACCGAGATCGCAGGTCTTCGCCTTTCGACGGCAGCTGCTCCTTTATGGCTGTGACCTGCAGCATGTGACTGAGGCCAGGAAATGAAAATCACCTCCTTTTCTCAATTTACTCACTTGCCTTAAAAAAATCGTGCTTGTTCTTATAAACCCTTCTTTTATATAATTTTCATTAACAGTACTTAACATGACAATGACTTTGACGATAATTGCCCATTTTTCTGGCTGCTTTTGTGGTACATGAAAATTTACAATAAGCGGGTACAGATTGAACCTTTGAGCTAGCAGATACCACTGAAAACTATTTTTCCTGTGCGTTTACGATAGAAATTCTCTAGCATTTCTTGTATTTACCAGAAAGTTTTGCTGACCAAGATAAATAAAACAAAAACCACAGCTCCGTGCAATGTGGGGTTTGGATTTAAAGTAGATCTTTCTCCCATGCAGAGATTTAGCCCCTCTGAGGCTGCTGTTTTGTCACCTTTTACAGCCTTGTCTCCTAGGCACCCTCAGAGTTTACTGCAGCTGACACGGCTTCCTGTGGACTTTCGCCTACGCACTGCCCTTAGGTACCTGCAGGAGTTGATCACTTTGCAGCCATTACTCTTTTCCTATTTTCCCATGTGTTTTTATGGCAACTTATGGTGATTTTCTAGACTAGCTGGGGTATCTGGGGCTTCTTTGTGCCTTTGTTAGATGTTTTGTTTTTCTTTCTTTTTCCCCAATGGCAGTTATTTTATTACATCCCAGCCTGAGTCTCCAGGCCTCACGCTCTGGGATTCTTGTTTGGTTTTCTCATGGAGCAGCCCTTTTCCCTTACCATTTCCCTGATGCCTTGTATTGCATTTTTATTACAGCAGGGGCTGTGTCTACAGGTCCTTCAGGCTATTTGTTCTGAGACTTTTATTGGATTCTCAATAAATATGTTTGCCATTGGGGGTCCTTAGCTGGTTTCCTTACCTGTTTTTATTGAAGCTGTGCTTCCAGACAAAATGTTAACCAGCTATTTCAACAGCAATCTGGTTTCTCTTCTGAGCCCTTGCATGGTTTCTTACATGTTTGCATTGGCTGAGCTACATCTTCTGCTTTTTTAAAATTTTTTTCTTTTTTTTTTCTTTTTTTTTTTTTTATGTTTCCCTCATTTTTAGGACCTTTTGTTGATGCAGTCTGGGTGCTTTTCTGCAGCCGTCTCCATTTTACCTGGAAGCACAACTACACCTTTGCAGCAGGCAGCAGGTGGAATGAAAACTGTTCTCTGCAAAGCTGAGAAATCCTAGGCTTTGGGTAAACAAAGACAAGCAGGTCACATTCCTGCAAAAAGCTGCTCTTTGCTAAATTGACCCAATGGTTTTTGCTTGGGTAATCCATGCTTACTGAGGTACATCAGGGTGCATCGTCTTCATTAAGAGAGATGGACTAGGTATCTTACAGGATGGTGGGTGGGTTGTCCTGGGGAAGGTCCTGTGAGGAAAGACTGACAAACCCTTGCAGGCATGTCACCAAAGTACTAAAGCTGGAGGCTCCCAGTCATCTCTGCCATGAGGAGTTTGATCCAAATTTTCACAGAAATTCTGATCTGATGCTTGGTTTAGTCCCATTTCCATGGTTATTTGTGGTATCAGTTGTATGTAAGTTAGCGGGCAGTGGCATTCCCTGGAGAGGCTCTGTGAAAAGGCTGAGTTGGCAGCCTAGATACACTGGGCAGGACTGGCAGCTTTTCCTCCCCAAAGGCAACAGCTGCACCCCTGTCCTAGTCCTGTCAGGAATGGGGTTGTGGTACAACTGCCCGGTGTTCACGTCACAGAAACCACTGCCAGGGCTGGTGGGTTAGACTGCACCCCATCAGCGTGCTGAGCCCAGACAGCAAAACACTGATGGGTAATACTGGAGAGGGGAAAAAAAGCCTCTCTCTAGACTAAGCCTAAGCCTTCATCTTTTAAAGTAGTTTTTGTGCATTTCATGGGTTTTCTGTTTTTAACTTGCATGAAAAGGCCCATGTGATCAATGTATATGTGTGTGTTTGAGCATCTCTAACTGCTCTTCTCATAGTAACTTTTGAACTTACGGATCAGTTTCAACTAGATTTGACTGAGAAGGAGAAATCACAAAGATAGGATGCTGCTGCAGTTTCTGTCTTAAATAAACAGCTGGGTAGAGGAGAGAGTATCAGAGAATCCACATGGAAAAGAGCCATTCTAAATACTTTAACTGCAGGAAAAGTTTAGATCACAGTTAATACTTTATTAGACATAAAAATCCACCAATCATTCAAGGTGCCTTTCCCAGATGAAGACCATACCCTCTGTTTAGTAAAAGGTAATTCTGATTGAGCTTTTTCTGGTGCTATGGACATTCATAAAATCTTCTCTCATGAACACATGCTGCAGCCTAATGCAGTTTTTAAAAGAGCATCAACTACAAGATGCAAAGTCGTTTGAAACCAGGATCTGCTCCTTATGATACAGATAGACACAGATATTTTCTTAGAGCTAGTTATAAAGCTGTTCTGTGGCATTTATTTTATCATTACTCTAGAAAATATCAATAGGTTTTTTCCATATAATGTGACACAGACATTAATAGCCTTATTTTTGGGAGGCAGTATTTGTATTTTGCGACCAAGGGATTTGTCTCAGAACAATAAGACATTGATGGCAAAGAAATTAGGACAATCCATGTCAAACAAGTCCACTGTCTTACCTTGGAAGACCATTTCTCCAGCATGAAGCTGTTTTCCAGACGTAGAGAAAGGTGGAACTATCTAATGCTACACTGTATTTTACCACAGAAAAGGAAAACTGGGACACAGTGAGACTGATACCCTTGACTTGTCTGGAGTCTACAGGTGATCTGACTGAGCCATTCCCAGGTCAGCAGTGAGACTGGAAAGATCCTGGGAGTCACATCCACCCAGACGAAGCTACTGGGACATTACTAGTAGGGAAGAAGCTCATTAAAAAAACCCCATTTATTTGCCTATTTTGGACACAAGAAGTAAAACTTTAACTGAACAACATAAATAAAAACACAAGCTGTAAATTCTTAACTTTTATCCACTGTAATCAGATCAACAGGGAGAACATCGTGATGTGTTGTTGGAGGCTTGCTTGGCCCAATAAATCAGCGGTTCCTCAACATTTTGCCAGAAACCCTGCTCCTGCAGAAGCCATGGGGATTGCCTTCTGATTCCTTCAGTAGAGTCCGAAACCAGGTTTGCTTTGCCTGTGGCTGGGGGAGATGCAGGCTGCAGTGCGGCACAGGGGGCAGGAGGATTTAGCATCCAGGTGCCGTATCAGGCATCTCCCAGGAGCACGAACGGCCCTGGGGCAACACTGGCTCCAAAGGGATGCTGGGCTCAGGAAAAACTTTCCCACCTCAAAAACTGGGTTTCTTGTGAAGGACCCATCACACCAGCTTGTCATTCTGAGGCACTTGAACTGCCAGGTAACCCCCTGCAAGGCAGCCCATGGCTTCTCCTTGTCCCTCTGTAAGTGGGGACGGTGACACAATCCTTGAAGGGCATCTTCTCTCAGTATTCATGGTTATTTCCAGGAACATAAAGAGCAAGGCATGGGTCACTCCAGGTCCTGCAAAAGAACTTTTTGGCCCAATTTGCAATGAGAAGTTAAGAGCAGCCTTAATCATGCCAAAGCCAGATTATTTGCTGCTGAAGTGGACTGTTTGTGCACATCCAGCTTCATTTGTCCAGTGTGTTGAGCAACAGCCTTGACTTGTACTAAAACATGCTCGGATTTTGCCCTCTTTCCATGTGTCAAAAGCATGGGTAGGAGTTGAGGCTGGAGCTGGGAAGAGCCACGAACCTCAGCCTGGTCATGACACTGGACTTCTTAGGCCAGTAAAAGCCTGGAACATCTAATGTGAGTAAGTTCAGCTTTCTTTGTGTCAGAATTTGGAGAAACCACGAAATGACAGTGATAACAGAACTTGCTCTGGGAGCATGGAGCTCGTGGGACAACCATTAATGACCCTGGTGTGAATGTGGGGCACTCAGTATTTCAGCACACTGGAGAGGTGATTGTAACTCACAGTTCCCAGCAAGAAACATCTCTTTAAAAAATCAGGACATTTCCCTGCATTTCTTGGACTCTTTTATTGCAAACTCTTTCTTTTTTTATTTTCTTTTGTTGCAAACCTGCAATTGTCTGATAGAAAATGCCCCACACATGGATGGTTGGTGCTCCATTCATGGGACTGAAATGCCTGAATGTTTTACAGCAACAATAAAAACCTGAGTACCATTATGACTGAATAAAATTTGGGACACAATAACAGTAGCAATTTTAATTTTTTCTTAAATGAAAGCAAGTAGCTGTATTATTAACAACTCCAATTTATGAGTTATCTTGAGCAAACAAAAGGCTCACTCTCTTAACCAAAATAGTGGATACTTGCTCATTCTTAACAAAACTATAATCTTCTATTATTGTATCACTAAATGTATCATGAAGCAAAGCCCTCAAATCCAGGTTTTGACATCAGAGGCCAACATACCCGAATTTGGGATGCTGAGATGCATTTATAGTACTACTTTTTGCAGTGACCATTCCCACTGCACGGTCACGTCTGTGGATAACCTGTTGGGATGGTCCATGGCCTGGCTGCAGTTGATGCCAACCAACATCTTGTAGCTGGGCTAGAGGGAGGGCTGGTCACAACTGTCCCCGAAGGCACTGGGATGCAGCCACCCCATTTCAGATTGCTTCTAGCATTTGGGGGTTACTGTTTATCAGGAATTATTGTTGTCTGACTTCAGCCTAAAGTTATTCCCTATCAAAGACCCAGGTTTTCATGCTGTACAAGTTGTGTAGCAGTACAGCTGGCCAGGAGGACTTGAGCTATGATGAATTTTTAAATTAGTTTTTAACTTCTTGAAGTGCTTGTCCCAAAAGCTTATTTTCTTTTCACTGTTGATTTCTTGCAAAAAGACACTTCAGATGGTGTGTATTAGAATAGCTCCGGAGAGACTTAGGCTCAAAAACTATTGTCTCATGCCTTCGTGGCCTCCATGAAATCAACAGCAAACCTCAAATGTATTTTAGTGAGAGAAGGAGCAAGCCTAACACTTTCCTCACTGGGGAACAGGAAAGCAATTCTCAAAGAACTCTAAGTTTTGCTTACTGAAGTAAATTTGACATGAACTACTGAATAAGCAGAGTCCTATGACTAAAGGCATCCTGAAATATGATAAGGGAGACAGAAGAGAACTTACTGCTTTTCAAAAGAGCACACTGGAACTACACAAGCAGAAAATGTATTACTTGATAATGGACACGCTTTTTGGCAGGAATATCTCATGAGTCTACAAGGTCATTTATGTTCTGCAATAGTTGCTTTATAATGAAAAGGGGGAAGAAAAGAGTAATTAGATCCCCATGCTTCAGGAAGGCAACAGATCCCTCTTTACTGGCAGATTTCAGATTCTTTTATCCTCTTGTGTGTGCCTAAAATCCTCACATTTCTTTTACATTAAGATTCTTCTCCTCATCCCTTCCACCTTATTTCTTACAGAGAAATGCACACAGAACTTTTATCTACTTTTGTCTGAGCTAAGCAACTTGATTTAATTTTTTGTACTATTGACAGCTGTGCGTGACACTCTATGGTTTTGGAGTGCATGGAAAATGAGGACTTCATCCCACAGATTATCTGTGACACTCTCAAGAATTAAAGTAAACACTGTTTTGCGTTGCTATTTCAAACAAAGGAAGAAACAGCAGCTGGTTTTGGCTGGTTGAAACAGAAGAGGTTTTTCACGATGTAATGGAATTTAAACACAAATGTTTCGGGCTGTGGTATACAAGGGGCAGAGGAAATGGAGTCTGCCACCTTCCCTTGGGAAGCATTCACAGCCTCATGTGTGCATGCACACACATGCGCCCCAAAAGAGCTTTCCATAGCAACAGTGCAAATTAGAGATATAAACTAAGAACTGAATTGCATCCAAGGTCAGCACATGGGGCCTTCAAGGAAGGTCCTATCGGAAAAGTCCTCCAAACAAAAATAATTAAAAAATCAGATCATTCTGCAGATCATAGTCCATTCCCAGCTGCTCTTACCTGGCAGCCTTTTACTGAGTGCATGCCCAGTACTCTGGGATTACACCTCTCTGGAAGGGATCTGGGCTCCCAGGTGGGTGGTCTCAGTACACCAACCCCAGGGACTTCTCTGCTTGTGAAACTGCCCAGCTTATCTCACTGCTGCCTGCCCGCCAGGCTCCTCGTGGGTGAGATGTGACACAAACGCGTTTAAATCCAGAAGTGATCCTTTTTCTGCCAGCTGCTGGCACTCCTACTCGCACTTGTCTGAGCAGGGAGTGAGCAGCATGGCATGCATGTCTGGCTGTGATTTTTATTAGATTTTAGATATGCTTTAGGTGCCAGTAGGTAAGTTCTGACTTTCTTCTCTCTCCAAGGTCAATAAATTTGCACAAAAGTAAGGTCTGTCTGTGCTCTAATCCAAATAGTGTCCATTTTTATGGCACCCAGTTTTTCCTCAATATAGGCAAAGACATCCAGTGCACTGTGACATCCAGACAGCGATAACATGAAATCTGTATTCCTGGCAGCTACCTTGAGTTACCAGCTTGATCCAATACAGCTCTCCAGGATGTTGACTTCCATTTTCAGAGGCTCAGAAGAAAGTGGCACCAAAGAAAATGCTTACATTTCTCCTTCTGCTTATCACAAATCTTTTCCTCTTGACCCTGTTTTTGTCATAATAAATTGAACCCTTTTTGCTGTCCTGGAGGAATCACCCAGCAATGCACACATTGGTTGTTCCCCTCCTGCATGATCCATCTGCCAGCTCACAGGGTCATGCACTCTGCCGTGTGAGGCGAGTATGGGACAGCACTACGAAACACACCACTAAATATTGTTGCACTATGTCTGCTTCTTTCTAATTGCTGCATTTAGCTCTTCCCACAGCAAAACCAAGGTGATTGACTTGTGGTTAAAATGCATAAAAATAACTCAGACAAGGCGTGGCTTTTATCAAGGACAAATACAAACTATTTGTCACTGTCTGAAAGGGCACTGCATACAAGAGCAGGAGTAGCTCTTCTCAAAATTTGGTCCCAGGAAGACAGCTGTGGCAAAGATTGCTCATTCTGGGATGAAACCTTGTGTTTTGGGACTGCTCTGAAGTGAAAAGAGATACCCAGATTCCCCAGTTGCCCTTCCAGCACAGCAGGCAGGCAGGCACTAGCAGTAGTTAACTATTTTCATACAGCAATTCACCTTACTTTACATCAAACCTTTCCCTCTAGTTTTCCTGAAGCTTTGCCAGGTGCCCTCTGGAGAGGACTGCGCTGCTGGCAGGCAGCTGTGCTGCCCAGCACTGCCTGAGGTGGCTGGAGACAGCCCAGGAGGCAGAGACACAGCCAGCCTGTGGGTGCCCTGTGGCAATGGGCATGGCCAGAAGCCAATTTCGGTTGGTTTCTGCCTTCAGTACAACACTGTCGAGGTGGTTTTGGAGGGGAAATGGGTGTAACTGCTGGTTATAAGGATCCCTGGGTATGAGTTAGTTCTGCCAAATGTCTGATGGAGACCAGACTCAGGGGTTCCCTGCCAGCCTGCCTGCACATGGGGTTGGGGCCAGCTGCTGTGCAGCCGCTGGCTCATCTGCAGGGGACTGGGCATTCCTCTGTGCCAGGAGCACTTCTTTCCCCACCAGTTGTGGTAAGAGAGCTGAAGAGGCAAGCACAGCAATAGAGTGACTGTGGGAGTCACTGTGGGAGTCCCACAGAGTGTGGAAGAAGGTCAGTTTGGAATTTCTTACCATAAGCAATGCAACTCTTGATTGGAAGTGTTATTTAACAGTGTCCCTAGACGTGATTATTGGCAGAAGGCATTTGGCTTTTCTGCTCAGCACCGAGGAAACAAGCTGAGGCATGGGCAGCAGATCCCTGGCATGGCTGTGCCCCTCCAGGTTGATGGCTGTGCCCCAACTGGATCCTCACTGCCTGAGATGCTGCCTTGCTGCCTCCTCTGCCCTTGGGAAACCCAACATGGCTTCTAGGGTGTGAATTTCATAAGAGCCATAGGCAGCTCTGACTGCGGAGTCCTGTTTATCCCTTTTTTGCAGAGCAGCCCCTGGAGGTCTCAGCTCAGCTGTACGGACTGGATGGGAGTTGGCACCAGCATCCCCCAGCAGCACCAGGATGCAGCTCCCACGCCCAGTGGGTCACATGGTTGTGCCTGAGACTGCGCCTTAACTCCAACCCTGCCTCTCGTGGGTCTCCTGCAAGTCAGGTACCCAGAGCTGGTCATGGAAACATCAAATTTCCCCCAATTCTTCTCCACTTATTTAAAGCCATATTCCCACAGTGCAAAATCGTCATTGCACTGTGAAATGAGGAAAGCCAAGGAGAGTTCTGGCAGTGATTTCCTGGGGAGAACCAGGATTTGCCTCTGGTTTCTCCTATGACCAGAAGACACCCATGACCCAGCCAGAAGCAGAACAGGAGCCCCAGGCCTGCCCGGTGCCTACACGAAGGGTGTGTTGTGTCTTCAGGCTGTTCCCTCCGTGGCACCCTCCCACTGGACCAGCCCTGTGCTCAGAGTCTTGCGTAGCCCTATCCTTCCTGCCCACCCCCACTCCCACTCCCAGTCCCAGTCTCACTCCCACCCCCACCCCTACTCCCACTCCCAATCCCTGCCAGGTCCCTCCTCCTCCTCCTGGAACAGCATTTTCATCTGCAGCTCACCCTGCTTTCCTCTTCTCTTTTTTTAGAAAGCTGCCATTTCATTTGTCATTTATGGTTTTTCTTTTCCATATAAAAATACTATTCTTTGCTTTTAACCTTACTGCTGCATCTTTCCTTTATTTCCATTTTCTGGTTTAGCCTTGGACAATTTGGGTTTTGAATGATTTTTGGTTATCTTTGAATTTGATTTTAGCTTTCTGGGACCAAATTGCCACCCTCTGTAAATTAAGTGATAATGCCAAAGCAATCAGTCACATTTCTCATCATCTTCCTGTTTTTTGAAGAGTAGTAAGAAGGGCTAAGACAGAGAGGAGCCCACACTGGTTTTACTTACTAATCTCTTGCATAGCCAAGGCTGACACTAAAATTTTGCTGATCATGGGTATCATGATGTATATATACAGGCATGCAAAAAAAAGCCTGTTGCATAGACATAATTGCACTAATAAAAGCACATTTTCTGTTCACATCTTAGTTCTCCACTGGAAAAATGAATTGTTGAAAAGATACAGTTCTGCTGGTGTGTATCAAGTCCTGTCACCGAATGTTTTGCCAGTATTGTATAAAGAAAATACAGTCAGCATTGTGGGCACTCCGCAAAGTATTTTATCTGCTTTAGATGAGAAGGTGTGAGCAAAAAAGAAAACAGTTGTCATTAGTTCATCCCTAGTGAGCTGATGGTCAAGTTAAAAGCAGTAATGCAGCCGTATTAGCAGTATTTGGCTCGGTCAGTCCCCAGGCAAGCACACTTGGCTTGCTGTGCACAGCTGAGGAGCTGTGACTCCTTCTCCAGGGGCTGGAAGCTGCCTCGTTAATGCTCAGCTCTTCCCCAGCCCTTTCTCAGTTCAGGCCCCACTGTGCCCATGTGAGCCAGGCAAGGTGAGTGCCTTTGCCACCGTTTGAAGAAGAAGGAAAAGAAAGTGGTCGTGTGTGTCTTCACTTCTGCACTGGCTCAGAGGAAAGGTATTTGAGGGCCTGATGCATTAGGAGGAAAACGTTGATGCTGGTTCCTACAAGTGCAAGGGGCTGCAGGTGAAGGGCTCGGTGCAGCACATTCCATTGATTTCAGACTGATGGCAAGGTAACCTTCTCCTTTGGAGTCTTGCTCCTTCTCTTGCCTTCTTTCCTCCACTCTCTGCTCCAACAGAGCCCCCTAATTACTGCATGGAGGAGAACATTTTCCTCTTTCAGCCAGAGCTCTTGATCAGATGTCTACAGAAAACAATTTTTAGAAGTTTGCAGCATTTCCCTCTTCTGCACAGTATCACTTTATGAAGAAACACACGACCTGGTGCAGAATGAAAACCCTTCAGTGGTTACAAACATGACCTGCAGAGTAAACATGAACCCTGCCAGCTGCCATGGACCAAGTTCATTCCTGCTGCAGCTTCTGTGACATCCTTGGAATTACAGAGGGGGAAATCTGATGCTTACAGCCACATAACCAAATGGCTGTTCATGAGGATGTGTTACTAATTACAATTACTGAATGTTAACAGCACTACAGAAATATTGAGAGTGCCCTATATAAAAAAAATATTTTTGTAGCAGCTAAAGTCATAAATGAACGTACTAATTTCAATTTAAAAGCAGAAGCCAAAGGTCTGTAAGTTTGCTGAGAGGCCTCTTGTGGTCTAACACAAACGAGGTAGGGGCTGCTGGCACTTGGAAAATAACAGATGAAGAAGAAAGGTAATTGCTAGTCCTGACCTGTCAGAGCTGCTCCTTTGTGCACCAAGTCCAACTTCCCCTTACACTTCCAAGTTATCTGCAGCAAATTTTCTTCCAAACTAAACAAAATCAGAGGCTTTTAGGAACTTAGAAATGTCTGCTTAATTTCAGTGTCGATAAGCCCCTGGTCCAACTCATTCTTAATGTATCAAAATTAAACGTTTTAAACATGTTTATCTAGTTGCTATGGCTTTGCCTGGTGTGTCAGACACTTTATCCATCAAATATGACAATTGAATAATATTTTTACTTTTAGATATGGATCACAGATCCTTCTCATCATACTATTCCCTTCCCCCCTTTCCCGAGTTTTGAACTCACTGGAAAATCTGTTCCATAATATGGTGGGTAAATGAATTACAGTCACAGATGGCCTCTGGAGATTTCATACATGCTGCAATTCATTTATTCAGGAATGGAGAAAAAAAAAAAGAGACCCTTGTCTTGTGAGGGTATTATCAGAGACAGCAGATCAGACACTGTAATGCTGCCTTGCACTCTGGATTCGACCCATTTCCTAAGCTTTTATGACTCGGCATGTACTATTCCTGGATTTGAAATTTTTTAAGAGGAACGTCAAAATCCTCAATGAAAATGATTAAATGTGAGGAACTGTGGCAGTTACAAGTTACAATTTATTTTTACAATCCTGAGTGAAACTATTGTGTTCTGTTGTAGTGAGATGCTCAAGAACAGCAATCTTCAGCTCTGGCAATAATATTTCAGCAAAAAGAACTTAATGCACAGATGACTGTTGAGATTTAGTCAAACCTTGCAGTGGGCCTTGAAATCCTCATAAGGAAAATGCAAGAAGAATAAGAAATATAATACAGAAAGCAGCATATAATGTTCCTGCTTGGGTGTCTTGTTCAGCGTAAGTCATAAAGCCTATTTGCAGGCAAGCATTAGGGTCAGGCCCCAAGACTCACTTTTGCCTCTGAATTCAGGACAGAGATTATGGGAGAAAGGGATGGGGTGGTTGATGCATCAGCCACCGGGGAGAAATGAATCCTGCAATAAATGCAAAGAATTTGCCTCAAGAGTGGATCAGACAAACCCATTTCTGTTCATGCAATGATATAAAAATACTACGATGTGGTCATGGTGATTTAATCATGTGCACTGACACACAGCTACTCCATTGCAGGGTCAGGCTGCAACAGGCTGAAAGAAAGGACCATTTATCTTTTCTTGACATTTACTCTGCTCTCGTGAGACCTCACCTGGAGCCCTTTGTCTTGCTCTGGGGGTTCAGGATGTGGACTTGTGGACTGAGTCCAGAGGAGGGACACAAAGATGATCAGAGGGCTGGAGCACTTCTCCCCTGAAGACAGGCTGAGAGAGTTGGGGTTGTTCAGCCTGGAGAAGAGAAGGCTCTGGGGAGACCTTTTGGCACTTTCCAGCCCCCTAAAGGGGGCTTATAAAAAAGTGGGAAAGGGACTTTTTATATGGATAGATAGCAATAGGATAAAAGGTAATGTTTTTAAACTGAATGAGGGTATATTAGATATTAGGAAGAAATTCTTTACTCTGAGGGTGGTGAGGCACTGGAACAGGTTTCCCAGAGAAGTTGTAGATGCCTCTCCCTGGAAGTGTTCAAGGCCAGGCCAGATGGGATTTTGAGCAACCTGGTCTAGTGGAAAGTGTGCCTGCACATGGCAGGAGCAGGGGTTGGATTGAGATGATCTTTAAAAACCGCTTCCAACCCAAACCATCCTGTGAGTATTTAGCTCTTTCTGAGGGACATTTCACACTTTCGTCTCACCCTGCAATTAGGCCTCACAGCTGACAGAGCCCACTGGGTGCTCTAATGAAGATATTTGTCCCAACACCAGATAAACCAGCCAACACTGCCACTCGAGCGGAACGGCATCGGCCGAGAGGCCTCGCTCTGTGCCTGGCAATGCTTTGGGTTGGAAAGAAACTGCTCAAAACCTTCTTCCAGCATGTCTGAACAGGCCTGAAGGGAGACTGCACATCCCAGGGGGACCCCTGACTCCATCCCCATCTCTGCCCTGGGGATGAAGGTCCCTGTGTAGAGCTGGGTCACCTACCTCCCTCTGGGACACAGACAGCACCTGCTGCTGGAGATGCAGAGTGCTCACAGGAATGCCTTCACTCATCCACCTCAGCGGGGGTTTAGGGAACCAGGAGTTTAAAATGTCAGCTGAATTCTCCCAGGGCTGCCGTCCCCCTCCTTGTAAAGAAGCAGTTTAACAGACTTGTTGCCCTGAGGTTTAATGGACGGCTTTGGCTGCAGTGCTTGGGGACCCTCTGACAGGGCACTGTGAAAGGGCAAAGGGGGACTAATAGCTGCTGTGTTTTCCAGCAGCCCCAGCCAGAGATAGCTCTGTATATAGCTGACAAGCAGTCAACGTCTGCTCCCTGTCTCTGTTTGCACTTCATCGAGTTATCTCCTTGCAAGCAAAGAAATCCCAGCTGATTGAACAGCACATTCATCATCTGGATTTCTCCCATATCTTTTCCTGTATCAATGGTGCCATAAAAAGCCCACCAGAAAAGTCAACGGAAATCTGCTCTATCTTCCACTAAAAGCTTTTGCAGAGATCTGAAGTAAAGAAAAAAAATCAAGACAAACCCCAAACTTTTTTTCCTCCCTGAAATGTCAATCAAGGAACATTAAACAAAAAGATTAGTTCTGCTCTTATTTGTTTGTAAAACAAAAAGCACGAAATATTTAGCAGTATTGTAATGAAACGCAGATGGGAATAATGCCGGCTTTCAAGGCCGCTGGTAACCACCTCCTTTTCATGCCGCGGCAGCAGCAGGACGAGGCAGGCAGCCCATTAGGACAATTTATGAACTGGACTTCCACAGAGGGAGTTCCAGCAAGAGGTCCACAGCTCGTACAGAGCAACCCTGATAACATCTGTTAGGGTTATTCATTGAAGAGGATTATATTACAATCCCTCTTAATACTACGAGTGCTACAGTAAAACCGGATGAGGCTTCAGTTTCATTTGCTCCAGCAATATGTGTTTATCAGAGCGTTTTTCTGAAGTTGGAAGCCCTAGGCTGCGTTCACAGTATGTCAGAGAATGAAGTTTAGAAAGCTTGAAATATTAACCTAGAAAAAACCTCAGCCCCTGCTTTTAATCTTTCATGGCTGTAGTGCTCAACTTCTATGTGCAGCATCAACACACCATCAGCCTTTTTCCATAGAAAGCCACTCCCCATTAAGTCTCCAGAGCTGAGATTGATTTTATTTAAATAGTTCTCACTCGCTAACCTTGCTCCATCCTTTATTTAAGACTTTGCTAATGATGTGTTTTTTTCCCCTTAATTTACCTAAGCATATAATGAACACTCACATCCGAAATGACCTCATTATACCAGCAAGGACTTCGTGCGGATACGATTTAGTGCACAGACATAAGGCAGAGAACTCTTTGAATGGAGAGGTTTTAAACATTCTGTAAAATCCCTGCTGACTGCAAGCCAGATTCTTACTGCTGTAAATTGACTTAGTTCCAACAGCTTCAATGAAGCTACACTGATTTACTCCACTTGAGGGTCTTACCCTATTATTCTTATTTATTGAACTTGCCACCTTTTGCTGCTACAACCTAAACTTCCATCCTCTAGTGGCAGGGCTGCTATCTAAAACAGGTGTTTCTCCAGTAATATATGTCTTAAGAGATTTATAACTGCCTGGAGTATTTCATTGTCCCCTAAAAGTGTTTATAATAATTCTCGTTGACTGTCCCATCTCCCACTGATCAGCTGTAGAGTTGTTTGCAGGCTGAACCTGGTCAACAACATATCCAGTCCTCATAGAAGCACGAGCTGTTTTATCTGTTCACAGGCACTTTTCATCCCTGCTGGACAAAGGTCTTTCCTGGTCTCTGTACAGTGCCTGGGACAAAATGAAGCCCCAGGTTTTTTGCTGGCTCCAGAAGAACAGGCCTGATATACACAAAGCAGACTACTTTCTGGCTCCACAAAAACCAAACTGCAAGATGAAAAAATGCACTGCAAAGGAAAAACAAAAACCCGTAAAAACAGAAATTTCTTTTGTGCACCAATTGTAGCCCTAATGGGAATGTGACTGTCCCACCATGACAGACTGCTGTTCCTACAGCCTGGGCTTGTTTTACCCTGTTCTCTCCTGGGAGGGATTCGGGCTGCTGCTCTGACAGCTGTGATCAGCTGTAGTGTCTGCATTTGTACTTCTGGGGGCTTAGCAGGAGACAGCTCATAGGAAGGCACAAGATGACATGGTCCAAATACCTGGGAGAAGTCAAAGACCTGCATAAAGCCCAGTGTGTTCACAAAAGCAACAGGGAACCTGACCCACAGGTTCACCAAAAAGTTGTAGTGGTTTTCTACTTGTCCAGAAATAACTGCCTGTGGAGCCCTGTGATGCTAGGGATACTGGCAGATTTTGTCTCATGAAGACTCAGGAAATAAATCAGCAATTACCTGGATGCTAATGAGAGTTGTGCATCCATACACACACGCTCCAGTCATTGCTCTTCAGAGAGGATCAGCAGTGGTTACACCAATAAACTGCTTGCTCACTACATGGGATTGGTGTTAACTTCCAACCCGAGGTTCTCAAAAAAACTCCCCTTTGTCTTACCAGCTTTGGATTGAGGAGAACCCCATAGAGAGTGTCAGGGGCCAATGCCATAATAAATCATATTGAATCATCATATGATTTAAAAAATTCAAATTTTCTTCAGGCCCAGTAGAATTCTATTTAAATAACCTACAGAAAAGCTGACATTTTCTATTAAATCTCAAAGGACAAGAACGAAGTAGCTGCATTTAGCACAGCCATCTTCCAGTGATACCTGAGCAGAGAGGCAGGCAGCAGCAAATTTTATTCTTGCTTCACTTGTTCTGGTTTTTTCTGGGTCAGCCCAAATACTCTGATGGTAAGAAACAAGCACAGCGAAAATGTGCAACCACCACCCAAAATAATCTAAAAGTCCTTAAAAAGAAATGCACGTGTTTATTTACTGCATTATAACTGCAACATCAAATACGACTATATTTTCATTTCAAAAAAGGACACATGCAATAAAATATTCTGATTTTATAATCCGATTCAACACAGTTCATTGGTAACAGTGGAACATCACAGAACAGTCACAAGGCAAGGGCTACGGGTGATGAATTTCCAGTCTCTTGATCCTACTTGCAAACAGCAAAGTCACATCATATTTTATTTGTCATCAAGGGATAAACTTTTGGAATAATGTGACTGGATCACAGAAGGTTCCAGCTGCCCCTTAACTCCTGGACGAGTCTTGAAGAATCAGATTTTTATCTTGAGACAATATTATGCTTTGACAAGGATGAAGAATAGACAGTATTTTCCAAGCAGAGAGCAGAAATCCTTCCATGTTACACCACAGCTGAGGTAAAAACAAGGGCCTCTGCTTCACAGGTGAAGTTACTTTACCTATTGCTCTGAAGAATGAAATCAGGCCATTTTCTGCAATATTTCATTGCAGCTTTCAGCCCCAACTGCTCATGGGGCTTCAATCAGTTTAATCTGGCATTTCCACTATGGAATAAATCCACAGTACACAGGAGGAGTCCACAGCTCAGAAAAGACCACAAAAAGTTGTCCTGAAATACGTAAAACACAGCCTCTTAACTACTTAAAAGGCTCTGTTCTTCATTAAAAAAGGTCCTTATTCTATCATAGCTATTCACACACCACAGGTTCCTTTTTTAAATATTTCCCACGAAGTTCCATGGGACTAATTTTGAAATAAGGTTCTAAACAGTGTGAAAAAACTACAGACTCAGGGCCCAAAATGGTACCATTTCTAGCATAAACTCTCCTGACTTTCAGCTGGGACTTTTCAGGAAGTGTGACATAACGCTGTCCAGCCTTTCAAAACAATGACCTGGTTTCTTTCTGTACATCTTGCGTGGCATAACACTAAGGATGACTTACTCTAACAATTTACATAAAAAATAAAGTCAGTCTTTTTACGCAGCTGCATTTTTATAGAATGTCACAGAGTCAGTATAGAGAAGCTTACAGCTTTTTGAGCTAATTCTAGCAAATAGGAGGATTTATCTATGAAAACAAAGAGTTCCAAAAGTACATGGAAATCTGTAGAGCAAAATATATATCTCTATATATAATTTCCCAAAACAAGCAATAGGCAGTTTAGAAAAATATGATTGTTACAGTCTTTCTGAACCGGAAAAGAAAGAATTTAAAAAATAAGTTCAGCTTTTCACAAAGCCATATTTTTAAAAAGAAAATAGAGTGGTCCGCATTTCCCTGAATAAGCCTGACAGGTTAAAGAAAGGTCCAAGCAAGACAAGGAGTCTGACTTGGACTTGATATCAGCTGTGATAACATGCACATGTACACACGACAGCTGCTTGGCTCCAGTATTGTTTACCTTAGAAACAAGCCTAATTTATCACAATTGTATTTAAAAATCATAAATAACATGACAAGAGTGGACCTGGTCCCCACAAGGCAAATAATTATAATCAGACAAGCAAAAATGACATCAATCCAGTTATTTTCTTGTGACAGTTTAAAGTTATTTTGTATCCAACTGTTACAGTGAACAGCACATGTATAAACACAATTATTATTGCAGACTTTGCTATCAGCTACTATACATAAACAACAAGAGATGTTCATGCTGTAATTGCCTCTAAGGTTTTTGTTCTACTTGAATATTAACATTTACAAGAAGCTGAGGTGGAGACCTGAATTCAAGCCAGGATTTCAACATGCAAAATGACAGGGTTCACAGGAAGGTTTCTGATCCTCCCCATTACTGACATTTGGAAGTGGATAGGAGATCTGAAGAATTTTAAAACCATTCATAACATGAGTTTCTCTTGTGAACAGCCTTTGGCTTTCCCTGTGCCCAGAGGCGGGTGATCTCACATGGGACATGCTGATGAAATCTAGATTCACATCAATAAACCTCCTGTTAAGGAGAATTCACATTTTAGTTTCAGGTCACTTCTAAAAGAAGGTAGCAAAATGTACCTCAGTATTTGCTGATTTTTAAATTAAAAGCAGAGAACAGTTTGATTGCAGAAACTTTGCTCCAGGCTGTTCTTAATAATGATTTAATTTATCGGTTAGAACTTCTTATTAATTCTGTCCAATGTGAGAGCAAATCCCTTCATTTTGTTGCAATTTTTGTGAAATATATGGGATATTTACTCACCCTATATGGGAGTCTTAGCACATTTCTTTAAACTTTTTTCTAGCTTGAAACTAAATAAAAGCACAAAAACTGATGGAAGCAAGATTGATGGAGTGTTGGTGAAGGGATCCAAAAACTGTTTAAAATCCAGGCTTGTGAATTAAATTGGGCCCAAGACAGCCCACTGCTCTGAGGAGTGAGGACAGGTCCTCTGTAGGAACACTGGACATGGGTTACATTACCAGTAAACAACAATGCAGCTTCTGGGTCTCCTACCACTTTTCAGTGTCAATGGAGAGTTATGTCTTACGAAAGGCAATGACAGAAAAATCCAACACCTGCATTATTGCTTGTGTAATTGCTTCACAGTGGTCCAGTACAGTCGAGTAAACAAATGAGAAGAAGGTATGCAGCTGGAAGAGAAGCTCTGAGGCTGGGCAGATGCAGTGTGCCCCCCTGGAATCACCTGATAAACTCAGTTAATACAAATTAAAAGGGAAAAAAAAATGGAAAGAGTCACACTGATCAAAAGGAAAACATCTACTGAGGCAAACAATTACCATCAGGGTCTTGGAGCAAGATATATAAAGGTGTGCCTTTTGCCTTCCAGCCAAGCCCATGTACAAAATGGAGGCTGGTGTTGGAGGACAGACACACACTTAGCACATGCAACACCCAAATACCTTCAGGAACAGCCAGTGCTCAAGCAATGCCTCCCAGGTTAAATTCTTACAGGGTTTGATCTGGGAATGTGATGGAAAAATCATCTTGGGTGCTTTTTGCCCTAGAGACTGAAACCCAAACTCAAAGCTTATTAAATCTCATTAAAGCTCATTAAAACATGTACTTCTAAACTCTTCCAGCTTCCCTTTAAGACACGGTTTCTCTTAAAAGCTGCACTTGAAAGTTACATTGAAGTGGAATGTCACCTTTCTTTAAGTAGAACAATAATTATGCTCCTCATTACATATATATATACACACACATATATATACATGCATATATATATATTTCATGGCAACAGAAAGTACTGTACAGAAGCATTAATTAATATCTGTAGTGAAACAAAATCTGTGGTGTTCAATGCTTATTAGACCTGACAATAGAAATAATTTGGTTTTGAAGGTGGGAGTCACTTGAGGAGAAATAACAGCTCCGACCCCTGAGTTCCAGTGGGAGGCCTCCCAGCAAAGCGCTGCTGAGGGCGGTGGAGCTGCTCTCCAAACTCACCTCTCCCTTGTAACACACAGCTTTTCATGGACCAAAAAGGAGCTAAAATAAATGGCTTGCTATAGGGCTTGATAAATGAGTTGTGAAATCAGTTCGTTAAAAGCGATCGTTTTAGGTTGTTTTTCCCCCCCCACCCTCCCCGAGGTCAGAAAAAAGGGTTCTGGCTTATTTAGGGTGTGTAACAACGACAGTGGAACACTCTTGGCAGCTCAAGGGCACAGACCCTGGCTGAGCAGCACCTGGGAGCTCTTAGCCCAGCAGTGACAATGCGAGGATAACAGAGCTGCAGCTGAACCACAGCCCTCTGCGCTGACTGAGGGGCAATTTTCTGCACACAGTAATTGGATTACACATCAAAACCTGCTTAGAGAGGAGGAGAGAAAAAGGCTCTGGGCAGGCTATGAACAATGCTGATGGCGAGGCTTTCCTTATTAGTAATTGCTTGTTAAGTGACACCCTCACACTCCTGTCTGCCGATGTGGATATTAAGGGCAGTCTCTGAGCCAAAACTGAAGGCAGTTGAGGGCAGGACATGGCCAGGAGACTTGGAAGAGATGGCTGGCCAGGACTAGAGTCCCCCCAGAGAGTGATGAAGGCTGGTTTGACACAGGGGACAGCAGAAACAGACAGAGCATCTGCAGGAGGAACTGCCATGGGGGAAGAAATTACTTAATTTTAAACTTATTAAAACTGCACCAGATTTTTTGCTCTAGTCTTTGAGAAAGAACTGCCATTGGAAACACTTAAGGTAATAGGAATGACCTAGGCTGTGGAAGAACTGCAACAGGAAAATAAGAATAAAAGACTGGGATAATTTACTTTGGAAAGGACACAAAGCCAAATCTCCTCTGCTCTCCTAAAAGAAGGAAAGACAAAACATGGCCTGGAAAGGGTAGTGCAGGTCCTTCTGTTTCCTTGGATTTAACACAAAGTGGCCAAAAGAAGGAAAATCAAACCATCCCCACTCCTCAAGCAAAAGGTTTCTGATCCAAAACCAGTTCAGGGGGATAACTTTTTCACACAACTTGGAATATTGTGGAACTTGCTGATGGCTCTCAAGCCAGAAAGCCACTAGCCTTCAGTAAGGCACTGAATAGGCTCGTCCCCAAATCCAGAAGACTAAAGACACCACCTGACATTTACTTGAAAACGAAGATAAGAACTCCCATGTCAGTTCTACAATGCATTTCTGCCTCCTGAGGATTGAACAGAGACCACCATAACTGGCTTTCTATCTATAACAGATATCCTTTACCTTTCCCTGGAGCATCAGCACCCACCACCTACCATTAACCTGTCACTGAGTGGTTTTAATTTAGCAGTTTCTTCAGTAATTAATGAAAAGAAAAAAAAAAAAACACTTCCAGGGCTCAAATCTCAGCTTGAGTGAATCACCCTGAGGGGAACCTCCTTCCACAGTCAGGAACATGAAACTGAACAGTGCTGATGGCCGCTGTCAAAATTCTGTCTGGCTGAGCAGGATGGCAAGCCCTTGTTCCTGTGTCATTAGTCCTGGACTGCTCTCATTCTGCCAGACCTACATGTTCCCCTCTGGCACTGAGGTATCAGGCTGCTTTTTGAGGACCTAACATCTCCTGCTGCTTCCACTGGGATGCTGCACCTCAAGCTGTGCCGTTTCACCTTACCCACACCTTACTAGGAGAAGAGTTGTTATCTCACAGGTACAATGAGGTAAAATCTGGCAACTGCTGAAGCAGGTTAGGGAACAGAAGTGCCATTTAGGCTACAGTTTGAACTGGTATACTCCTGATATATTTTCTTTGTTTTCCAGATCTAATGATAACTCTGTGGTAGACATATTCATATTTTAAACTTGATAGAAACAATTGTATGACATTATTTCCACCTGCTTTGTTGTTTTGTTTTTTTCTTTAATTCAAGAATCTTTGTTTTGTTTGTTTTACCATTTAACAAGTGCAACATGATTCCACAATTGTTAAAAAGACATATACAAATCAAAATGCCTTGTACCTAAAACATGCTGCAGTTACCCAACACCTACAACTAACCTGTTTATATTCCATGTTTATATAACCAACAGATATCTTTTTTTAATTATGGCAAGAATAATAAGATTGGTTTCTCAATGAATCATGTTGCCTGCACCAGAAATATTATCTTTAGTATTTTAATAAACTGGTTTCCAAGAGCTGCCAACAGCTGACAGATAAATTAACGCAATAAACTTGTAATGGCTCAGAGCAGGTCAATGATCTGGGAACTGCTAAGAATATCCTCAACAGCCCCCAGCAATTCTGGAAGAAGCTGATATAGGTTCTCTGGACAAACATGTTTTCAGCTGCAGACTAGCAGATGATAATGTCCAAGGGGTAGTAAAGTCTCCAAAAGCAGCTCTTACAGCCAGCTGTGTGCATAACCTATGACTTGAAAGACATCTATGATGCCTGGCAAAGACATGTTTATTGCGGGTTTTATACCAGTCTTTCCTGAAAGGCAAAACTATTTTTCCAGTTTCCTAGGGTGGATAATTTAGTTTCAGTCTGTAATCTTTAGTTATTCCAAAAGGCTTTGTTTGCTCTGGGAATCTCTGTCACACAGCAGTTTTGGGTTTTTTTTTTCTGAAGAAAAGAGGACAATGTACTCTCTTGTCAACACGAGTTAAAAAAATTATTGTACATGAACTCACTCTTCAAATCTCTTTAGTGCTAATGAGACGTGTATGCACACACATCAAAGTAAAACATTCTCTATTTAATCTTGAAGAGGAGATCAGATGTAGCAAACCCCCGAGGTCTAGAGCAGCTAAAGGGAAAATACTATTTCTTCTGATGTGCAGAGATCACCACCGGTCTACCTAGCGATGGCCATTTTTTGGAGACATTTCTTCTCTCCGAGGTCTACAACTACTCCAACAAAAGGGATTAAGGAGAGGCATAAAGCCATTCCAAAAGCTCTCCAAATTATTCAGTGATCACTAGGTGGTTTTATTAGTTAGCCTAGTAGCTTTATTTACAGCCTGAAATGTTTGAGTTTTCTAAGTATCTCGGTCAATACAAATAAAGTAGGTAGAAATCACGACTGCTCTGGAGATCCAGTGCTAGCAGAGGAATACAACATTTTTATGTATGTGCTCAGAACTGAACATGTTTTTCATACAGAGATTTCTGGAGAGGGCATATATAAATAATATTTAATATCATTTAAATTGCTGGCTGAATCAGAGAAAGGGCTGTTAACTGACATGGTGCACAATAGCAATTTTCTACCTCAATGTATTACTGTCATGGAAAATTCTCTGGAAAGCATCAGGCTTCAAAATCAATTACAGCTTACAAATGAGGCTTGCTTTCATGCCAGAGGTTGGGTTTGAAGTGTGCCTTTGGGCACTGTCTAACTGTAACGCGTGGGCAGTGGAGTGCAGGGTCTTGCCTTCAGCACTGCAGGGTCACTGATGTGGCCAACCAACTCCCGGGTCCAACAGCGCAGGCAAGAGCTTGGACAGAGCGCTGGGAACAGGCCGGGTGTCTGCATGGAGTACAGGCCAGGTGCACAAACAACTCACAACCTCCAACTTCTTTGGTATATTTTAGAGGGTTTTAGCACCCTTTGACAGTGGCTGCATCTGGACTGGGGAAAAATGGTTCAAGTCCTCAGCTGCAGACACATCCTAGGTTCTGTGCATCCCATGTTTTGGCAAGGGAAGGCTTAAGGCAGTGGCCCCAGTCTGAACCTGAGCTATAACACATCTCAGTTACATCTGGATGTCAGAGATGTATGAGCTGGGGATTTTATAGGCACAAAAGTGAGCATATAACCACCAAATCATCTGTGAGCAAAGATGAGGAACCCTGCTCAAGATTTTAAGGACCGATTTTGAAACAGTATGATTTAGTTTGTGTTTTGAGGAATCTGAGCTTTGTACAGTTTCCTGGAAGCTGGACTGGGCAGTTTGTTTTCATTATTCCAATTACTGACTTGATTAATACTTACACACACTTCCAGGAATCAGTATCACAAGCTTTTCATTAAAAAACCCCGCAAGAGAATAAAAAAGAAAGCAAAATTTGCATTTACATCTCAAGTTTACTTTTTTGGTTTTTTTACTTCTTCCTTTGCCAGAAAAATCTCACACCTGCCTGGACAGGTGAGGTAAATGACATTATGGAAGACTTAAATTGTTTTCACTGATATGAACAATAAAGTCCTATGCTTTGGATAGTTTTCTTTGCAAAAAAGTAGAAATATTCATCACTTCTGTGAGCTATTCAGATTATTTAAGTTAATGAGAATGGATTGACTGAGATTTAAAGCAAAACTTTTCAAGATTACAGACAGGGGACTTACAGAATAAACTGATTGCAAACCCAGCAGCAAAAGTGTGTTTCTAATTTAGTTGTTTGGGGTTTTTTTTAAAACCTGCCACAATACTGAAACATCAAAGTGATGATGCAGTTGTTCTTTTAAGATCCTCTGTGCAGAACCTTTTTCTCCCAGCTACACACTCCTATGGTGTCAAATGCATTTGTGAACCCATACAAACCACCCAGATCAGAAAGGCTCAGCAGAAAGAAATCTGATGTGAAATTTTGTGCTTTCATAGCAAAAACTTTTCTATCTCCCTCTTGACTTCCATTTGCAGCTTTATTATTCCTCATTATTTTTACTTTCTCACTGGTATTTTACTTTCACCACCTGGAACAGTTCAGCAAAACCTAGAGAACTGCAGTGTAGCTACGTCACAGAAAGGTGTGTGCACACCTACACACATCCACAACCACACAGAGCAGGTCTTGTTACTGCCCCTCTACCCCCACACTTCTTCTCTAAAGGAAGATTCAATTTGAGATGGAGATGTATGTGATGGTTAACTCCTTGCTGGGCAGCCACAGGGCTTTCTTCCCCTAGGGCTGGCAGCAATTTTTAGAGGAATGTGCATGGCACTTGCACAGCTAATCAGGAGTGGAGAAGGTATGTCCTCTGCCCCCAGAAAGAATGGTTGCCAAGAAGGAATTAATTTGCCCCATTCTCTGACAAATTATAGCCCCTCTCACCCTCTCCATCTGGCTCCTTCATGAAAGAAATCACAGGTCTTCCTTCGCTGCCCCGACGTGAATTTCTTATTGCTCAGCATACATGGACTCTGCTCACCTTTCTGCTTCCAGTCCCTGCTGCCTGCTCTGAGAGCTCTTCTGTGACCTCCTGACAGTCAGGTTTTTACCCCGCATCAGCTCAGCTCCTGCTCACACTCCCCTTGCACTTTGACTGATCCCTTCATCATCCCTGCTGCCTCTCCTTTAATTTCCACTTTTCTTTACACTTTTAGCAGTTCTGGCATTTTAATCCAACACTAGCAAACCCAGCGTAGTCAGAAGCATTATTAGGAACACAGTGACAGAGTCCTGGTGGTGGAAGTGTCTCTTCAGAACACTGGTAGAAGCCCTGTTACTCGACCCATTTTAAACCCTGAAAACTGACGAAAAGCTGTCTAATATGCAATAGAACCAATACTGTAGCAGGGAGGGGGAACCAAAAAGGTTCTGAGATTTCTTCCCTCTGTAGAGTCTGTACTCTTGTCATCTGTGTTAACTGTGACTCCCTTTCTAAGGTTTTACAAATTGAAGGACACCTTTCCTCTCTATGTTTAGCTGCTCCTCTTTCACACTGCCTGTTTTCCTAACCCTGTGCCTAAATTGAGCTCTGTGCTGTTATGCCTCCCAATTCTACACAAGTTTGCTTCTTTAACAGAACTTTAATGATTTTGTTAAATAAGTGACTTCCTCCTTCAGTCTCTCAGCTACTTAATTATTTTCGACCTTATTTGGAAGAAAACACCAAATACTGATAGGCAGAAGAGAAGTTCCTCCTGCAACATAGGCAGGAGAGGGACAGTAACTGTTTCTTCTGTTAATTTTTTTTTCATGATTATTACTATGGCTAAAAACATGAGACAAGAAGGGATAATTCTCATAAATAGCACAAATTTTTAGAAATTACCTTTTTTCTCAGGAATCAATTACGTAAAACACCACTAAGAATGGCTTCATCACTCTGAAGTGAGAATTGCTTCTACATTAAAAGGCAACGTTAAAATGTACATTCAAAAATTTGATAAATCAGGCATAGGGTTAGGTAAATAAATGACAAGTTGCCATCATTTTAGAGCTTATATTACATGCTTGACTGTCTTTGATACAATCAGTGTACATCATTTCAATAAACCATTAATATAAAAGCATTGTAGGTAGGAATCTTGTTTCCAGGGTGGTCTTACTAAAGTACTTCCAACTTTTGCTTTACTGACTCTGAACCAAGCTGCATCCCACTGTCCAGGCTTTATGATCCATTACCAAATGCCTATTTATAAAGTAAAAAAACCCAACAAACCAAACCACAAAACCCCACAAGCACAAAAAACCTAACAAAAACCCCACTCTTTTTTAAAGACAAGATTGGTGATACAAGGTTTGTTCAGTGCTCACAAATTTGTTCAGAAAATTATGACCTGATTTTAAAAGTTCTCCTGACAAAGAGATGCTAAAAAAATAGATTCTTTTTTTTTCTAGCTTTCTTCCTACTGTATTCCACCTCTCCTGATTCAGGTGGGCNATAAAAAATATTGTAAAAATATTATTTTTGCTCAAATACCTGATTGAAGTGGATTAATCTTATGTTGCAATTATGTGATCTATCCAGTTGACATGATAGCTGTGTTAGAAGCCCTAAAATCTACAATAGTTGCAATTAAAAACAAAGAGTCTGCACTTCTGCCAGTCACCTCGTGCCATGCCAAGAAGTTATGTTGGAGGTGGGCCCTCGTATCTCAGCATCAGCTTGAAGGAGCGAGCGAAGTTGTTGGCCAGTGTGCAGCTGTGGGTCTCTTCTGCCAGGGGCAGGAGGAAGGNCAGTTCTGGGCCCCTCAGTTTAGGAAGGACATTGAGACGCTTGAGCGAGTCCAGAAGAGGGCAACGAGGCTGGTGAGAGGCTTGGAGCACAAGCCATATGAAGAACGACTGAGGGAGCTGGGGTTGTTTAGCCTGGAGAAGAGGAGACTCAGAGGTGACCTTATCACTCTCTATAAATTTCTGAAGGGTGGCTGTGGTCAGCTGGGGGTTGATCTCTTTCTCCAGGCAGCAACGGACAGAACAAGAGGACACAGTCTCAAGCTGCGTCAAGGGAAATATAGGCTGGATATTAGGAAAAAATTTTTCACAGAAAGAGTGATTAAGTACTGGAATGGTTTGTCCAGGGAGGTGGTGGAGTCACCGTCCTTGGATGTGTTTAAAAAAGATTGGATGTGGCACTTGGTGCCATAATCTAGTTGAGGTGTTGGAACACGGGTTGGACTCGATGATCTTGAAGGTCTCTTCCAACCTAGAAATTCTGTGATTCTGTGAAAAGAAATCTGGTAAAAAATAAGAACAAGAGGAGGTCCACCCCCACTCCTACTGAAGTCAGTAGAAACATTTCTATTAGCTTCTGCAATCCCTGTATCCAGATACTCAAAAAGCAGCTCAAGATTTCAAAGAGAATGGTCCAAATCTTCCTTGGGCTGAATGTCAACCACTCTATTCAAACGTAATTCTACTGTGTCTGCTCTCCAGTTTACACTCTGATGCATAACCACATGTTCTCATACTTGCTCTGACTTCAGCTGTAAACAAGAATCTGATGTTAAAAATCACCCAGAAAATCCCACAACACCACCATCCCCTTCAGTATTGCTTGCTGAAAGATAGCAGAAACATTGCAGAATTATCCTTAAACAGTGGATGAGTGGATGGTGGCTGTTAGTCTGACCACAGATATGCATTTAGATATAGATATATATATATATATATATATATGTACATACATACACATACACAATCTCTATATACATACTATAAATACAATAATAAAAAATATTGTAAAAATATTATTCTTGCTCAAATACCTGATTGAAGTGGATTAATCTTATGTTGCAATTATGTGATCTATCCAGTTGACATGATAGCTGTGTTAGAAGCCCTAAAATCTACAATAGTTGCAATTAAAAACAAAGAGTCTGCACTTCTGCCAGTCACCTCGTGCCATGCCAAGAAGTTATGTTGGAGGTGGGCCCTCGTATCTCAGCATCAGCTTGAAGGAGCGAGCGAAGTTGTTGGCCAGTGTGCAGCTGTGGGTCTCTTCTGCCAGGGGCAGGAGGAAGGCCAGGAGCAGCAGGAGCAAGAGGAGCAGTTGCAGTGGCAGTGCTGCCCGGCACACACGATGCAGGTATGAGCACACGCCTCCAGAGCGCTTCTGAAAAACACAAACCAAAGCGCAAATCATAAAAATAAATTACTGGGGAGGTCTATTTCAAATTTACCCAACTGCCAGGGAGAGGGCCAGAATAGCCCCTGTTGTCCTTGGCCTAGGATCCAGCCTGGGTGCTGGGCACACTGAAGCTGACCAAAGTTAAATTATGTCTTTTAGGAGACTAGTTCACTATTTTCAAGAATTCACTGCTGCAAACTGTTGTCTTCTCGAAGGAAAATGCTGCTGACTTTTTAGAAGAAAATGACTGCCTCCAAGTCCATTTCCAGTTACAAACGTGGTGGTTACAAATGCTCATACCAAACTGGTCCCCTCACAACCATCATACAGCACAGGTCTGTGTTTGCTACTCTCCAGTCAGTAAAATGAGAGTGCTGGTGCCTGGAAGAGAGGAGCAGCTTCTGCTCTCCATCAGCAGAAAGGAGCTTTGTTTGCAGCTCATCCAGCTCCTCGTCATCTGCCCCGCAGCACCATGCTTTGGCTTTGGGGGTCTACAAGACTGGAGGTCAGAAAAAAGGTCCACAGTGCAGCCTGCCTCAGTATACCTTATACCTTACCAGGCCCATCTTAGAACCTTATGTGATGCAAAAGAATGAGAGAAACACAACACTGATAGTGAAGGAGACATTAAAGTCTCATCTATTTCTCTGCAGGTGGGGGACACACAAAGGAGTCCCATTATACCTTTCTTTATGCTGGTGCAAATCTAGAGTAGCTCAGTTAACCTCATAAATTTAATCTGGTTTAGCATGACCAGGAGAGAATATATTTAGGGCTACAGAATTCAGAAAAGATTAATTAAGAAGGGAGATTTTCACTGGCAAGATTCCTGGGTAACTCCTGCCAATGAGCTGAACTGTATGAGTTTCCAAAAAAAAAAAAAAAAAATCAACTCTCTTGAAAAGAATTCTGATAAAAAGGGCTCAATAACCCACTTATTTCATCAAACAAGGATTTATACAACGAGCATAAATGCCATGCTTAATGCAGCTACATTAGGTACCAGCCTACATCATGAATGTCAGCACAGAACCTCCACTGAAGTGGGACCCACGTTTTCCACAAAAGGAAGTTAAATTTTGCGTTCAAGTCACAGGCAGCATCAGTCCTGCAGCAAAATTAGGCCTTCTGCCCACTCGGGGTGCTTAACAGGCAGTGCCTTTGTCCCACTATAGCACCACCATGAATAGTCCATGGGGAACATCAGCAAAGAAGGTAAGGATAAGATTGACGGTAGAAGAAAGTGATTATGCCTTTTGCTATTTTTAATGATGTCTTCCACTGCTTTCTAAATTACTCAGTCCCTTGTAACTCCATATAAATGCTTACAGAATTAATTGCAAAGGTAAATATACAGCTGCAGTTACACATAGCGAGACAGTTGTGCTGCAAAATCCTTCTGTTGTAGTTGGTTTGCTTCCATTATACTGAATGGCTGATGAGATTTAATTATTGTGTCAGGCAGATGTAGAGGCAGCAGAGCAGCAGCTGCTTGCTCTATCATTTCTGGCCCACAGTTTCTGGGTTGTAATTTGCTCACTGAGGCCAAGGAAAACTCAGTTCCCTCGACACTGGAGCTGTCAGTGGATAAAGTGCACATGCCAGGATGTGAGTGGGACTGACTTTGAGCACCACAGGGCAAGTTCCTCGGGTACAGCAATCATTTACCCACAAAATCAAAGCTTCACCACCCTGGCTGCCTTGCAGAAGTCATCTGCTCCTACTGTGACCTGTTCTCAAAGTAGAAGGCATAAGCAGCTGTACTAATGAGACTTTGCCTTCTCTAGTTCAGACCTGAAATCCTTCTTCCCCGCTGGATTTCATCTGTCTATGGACTAAACAAAACCTGGAGGGTCTTCTGTATTTACAGTCAGTGCTAAATCCATCATGCACAAGAGCAGCAGCCACAACTCTTAGTGTGAGCTCTCTGGGCTTGTCTCTGTAATGCCGTGAAACAGCCACTTCTTGGTGCATTCAGTGTAAACCAAAGCAGTGTCATTCACAGCTTTGTTTTCATTGACAAAGATTTCTCCTTCTTAATTCTTCATAGCATCCATAATATACAGCAATATGACAAATACATTTACCAGAGTGTCCTATCTATAAGGAAAAAGATTCTTGCCAGGTTCCAGTAGCCATGAGCAAGTTTGTTTGTATGTATTAACAGGTGTAGTTCTGCCAGTGAAAGATCCAATTCGAGTTAATGCTGCATTGGGACAATTCAAACCCTGCTCTTTGTCATACCACTAAGGCACAGTAAGTCTTTAATGCTGATGTTGTTGAAGGGTAAGATCCTGTGAGTGACTGTTCAATACTTCACTACAACTGGAATCCTCGAAAATGTTCTCATAAACTCAGACGGGGACTTAGAAATCCACCTCTCACTGACACAGTTGTGAGGACCACCAGTCTTCCTAGCAACACCTGAAACTTTTGTTTTACTGCTGTCAATCCTTTAGAATTGGTTTTGAAAGCTACTTCAATCTGAAACTATTCTTTCATTGCCAGGCCAGCTGCAACACGTCTCTTCCCTGTTGTGTCTTTCTGCTCATGAACTGGTGGGAAATGTGGGCTTTTCCAGCTGTGCCTTGTCTCTGTTCCTGCCACAGCCCAGGGAGCAGATGTCTGATGGTCACTCAGGCCTGTTGCTGGTTTCCTATGATGACCACATTGCCAGTTAACCATTAATGTTTCTCCTACCCTAATTCTTTTACCAATCCAGCATTTCATTCAGAGCAGTTCACTGACTCTGCCTTGATTTCTACAGCAAAGTCTATTAATGCAACTCAAAATAACATTTCAATCTCATCCCATTTCTCAAAGTGCCTTGCTTTTAGATACACTGGAAGAAGCTGTAAAATAGTATTGCTTTTCACAGCTCATCCTCCAGAAAGAATTAATGCAAAATGGATTTATTAAAAAGCTCTCAGTTGCTCTCCTTGGAGCTTTCTGCAGAGAAAGATACTCAGGCTAACCACAGCAGATCCGAGCATTAGAAAAATCTGTGAAGAGACATTTTCCTTGGGGCAGAACTTCAGAGAACAAGGAATATTTTGTCTTTATCTGCTGCTTCTCTCCTACCTGCTTGCTGGGTTAACAGGTATTTGTGTTCAATGAACTTCTGCCTTTGATGCCCAGCTTCTCTGTTTTGTTTGATCACACAGCAAGGTCAGAATCTTGTACTTCTGACTCCATTTGTTGTCATGGGAATGACTCGGCTATCGCAAACACAGTATTATGATATCTCTGCAGGACTGAAAATGAGGCCCACAGGAGCTGTGAATGTTTGGTGTTTTCAGCAAAGTTGCAATGATAAACCCTTAATAAATGAGGGCCTCAACCTGCACACACTGAAATCCATAGGATATTTATCATTAATTTCAGTGTCTGCAGTGGGATTATGCACAGGCACAACTAAATAAGTCAGGATCAGAAACTACTTGTCTTTGGAAGTCAGCAGGTATCTTACAAATGGATTCATTACTGTCCTGGGTTACAGTGTATTCTATTACCATCTTCATGAGCTGTTGAAACCAGGTGTAGCAATGTTCCCTGCCTCCTCCCTCCAGACTATCTCCTGTTACTGGGCCCATCAAGGCCTTGCCTCATGACTCCATCCCATTGTGAGATGCTCTGCCCAGGGGAAAGGAGCCAAGCATTCCCACTTGGATATAGTCTGGGGTTTGGAATGGCACAGGAGCCTTACCTACTGGATTGCCAGAGCACAAGAGCTACACAACCACTGGACGTTCCGAGGAGGACCAGACCTTTTCTACAAGATCATCATTTCAACAGAACCACTTCAAAGAGAACTGCAGCCATCACCAAACCGGACTGCTACCACCACCCTGCCCGGCAGGGTGTCAGGTCATACCCTGACTCTGTCAGGTTAAACCAGTGTTTTCTGTATTATTGCTTTGTTATACATATATATATATTAGTAAAAGAACTGTTAGTCCTATTCCCCATATCTTTGCCTGAAAGCCCCTTAATTTCAAAATTATAATAATCTGGAGGGAAGGGGGTTGCATCTTCCATTCCAAGGGAGCCTCCTGCCTTCCTTAGCAGACACCTGTCTTTCAAACCAAGACAATTACCTATATGCCCAGGTTGTTGTGACATAAAACCTACATTAGTCATTAGTTCCATTGCTGTGCTTGCTGGAACAATTGGTGATTTTTTTTATTTTATTTTTTTTGTAGTAGTACTATGAGAGGTGTTAAAGGATAAAAAATTTTGAAGAAGACACAGTAACTTTTAACAGGAAAGATGATACACTGGGAAAAAGCACGGAAAATCTGAGGCACTGACTCCCTTCCCGAGTATGAAAAAACAGCACTTCAATTTTACTAAGCCAAGATGTTTTTTTAGATCTGTGATGTGAAAAAGATATGCTTTCAGGATATGGTGACCTAAGATTATGGCACCAACAGGAAATTCAGGAGGCCAAGGTTCAAACCTCTGCTCTACTGGACTCAAAGTGATCAGGGTCCTGGAGTCAGCACCACACTTCCAACCCTTTAGCAACCTTTATCATTCTGGGTTAGAAAAGGACAGTCTAATAGAGTTCCACCTTTGCAAGAGACAGTTTGAATGCATCACTTCCATACGACACGGAAGGTTGATGACGAGAAAGATGAGAAGGTTGGAACCACAACCCTTGCTACACAGTGGAATTTCCCTTCCCCAATCACTCCAGCTACTGGCATCAGTACAGCTACTATCCAGCACCCACAGTGCCTGCAGTGCATGTGTCAGATCTAGGCTCCACTAAATATTCTGAAATCAAATCTTCCTCTGAGAAAAACTGGCAAAGCTCCAGTGAAGTCAACAGAATTTTAATTTCCACCATCTTAGAATAACAGCTGGAATACTTGGGTATTGAGCCAAAGTGTCAGAGACATTTTTGAAACACACATGGAAAAGGAATAGGTTGGCATTTAAAAAGAAAATATACTTTTAAAGTTCACCATCAAGAATAAATGTCCTCCCCCTTCTCCCCCAAAATACCAGGACAAGCAAGGACTGTCAAGGGGTGGACGGCTGTGTTTCGTGTAATGCTAAATGCATGCTTGTTCCAAATGAACTGCACTGGCTGTGAACATTCACATTTGTACTTGATTCATGTTGGGGCATTTGAATGACAAGCATCGGTTTAGATCTAGGGAGTCCTCAGAACTTAAATCTGTTTGCAGTTAATAACTCCTTACCAAACGCACCGTGAAAAATCACTTGGATGGGAAACAGCAGAGAAGCACTTCAGAACTTGCTACATAATACTCCTGTGTAAGTTGCTGAAGTGTTTTACTAAAAATCAGTGCCCCCCCTGGTTTGCTATTGACCACATTCCAGGATATAAGAAAACACACAGTTAATCTAGCTATTTGAGAGAGTGGAGCAATATAGCATCTCATACCAGCCTCATTAGTGGGGTTTTGCTGCTGCTTGTATGTCACCAGCATGCCTGACAAAAATCATACCTGCACCACTGAATCAGTGATCAAGCAGAGAGAAAATATTTAGTCTGGATTTATTCCTCTTACCTCAGAGTATTTCCTGAGAAATGCACTGCTGCCTGAAAACTCCTGCTCTCCCCAGGGATAAAGAGACCAATGCCTTAGTGTCCTACAGACACTACACACAGACACCACCAGCCATTCCACTGTACCACCCCAAGTATCCTCTATTCTACAGCAGCTGGCACAGATGCATAGGTACTAAGGCAAGCATAAATAATTTCCCCTTAATATTCTCACCCTTCAGATAGTTTCAGTTCAGGCAGTTTCCTGAGCCTGATAGAGCTTGTTCATCTGTTTAGCATTCAGGGAATCTTTCTTCCAGATACTTATCCAAGTTTGTCCTTGAACCTACACAAACTATACAGAGTCCTCAGTATTCTTTAGCAAGGAGTTCCAACTGGCATAAAGAACACATCCCTTGTGTTAGCTTTGAACCTGGCTCCTAGTTCATTCCATGTGAAGAGATGGAGAGTCAACCATCATTTACACTCTCTGCACAATTCATGATGATGGGAAACCCTAAGTTAAATGCTTAGGCAGGAGGAATCCAGACCTACCTCCAGAGTGAGTAGGTGACAACATACTGGGCCTAAACTACAGCAATAGGGACAGAGGAAGAACATCTTAACAGGAAGAATAGATAGGCCCTAGAAAGGATCACCTACATAGGTATGGATTCTAGCACTTCATTATTCCTCTGAGAATAAACAGAGCTGCCAGGAAGGCTGAAACAACAGCTTGCCATACATTCCTTTCATCCTGCATAGGCGTATGCCCAGATAGGAGTATTAAGCACCATCACTTGTTTTGGTGAAGCAGCTGCCTTATCAGTGGCATTTTGCCTCTGAGAGGCCCCGTGTTTCTGCCACTTGAGATCCCACTGGGTACTTATTCAGCTGTCACTCCAGAGGCAGGTTATTGACAGCAAGAAGAGCTCAGTTCCAGGGGGATCACAGGCTGCTCTTTCAAACCAAAGCAAATTGGTTTTTTTACCTCTGTGGGAGATAGTTTGGATCTGGGCTTCTCTTCAGTTCTCAGCTCAGAGACATGAGTATCCCTCTCCAAGATAAACAACACATTGCAAATCACAGCTGCTCTTTTCAAGAGGGAAACATTTTAGGGGAGTTGGATACTACTGTCACCATAGAACTGAGCATCCAACGTGCTCTTGGGCAAAGCACAGTCCCATAAACCTTGGTTCCCATAGCAGGAACCAAGATCAGCCTCTGTTGATCAGAGGTTATGTGGCCTCCACAAAAGGACAGTGAGACACTGGGTTCAGAACTGTATTTTCCTAAAAGCAAACGCTGCCCGTGGTAGGCAACCACCAGTGAGGAATGAGTAATGAGTGCCTGGGACCCCACTGAGTCCTGTGCTTATCATTCTCACATAAAGAGCTACCAGAACGAACCACAATGCTGAAGAGAGGTTAACTGCAGTCATACAGTCCTACAAGCAATTTTAGCTCTGACGTTTTCCATCTTCAGATTGCTTGATTTTGCAACCTTAATGTTCCTTTCAATTCTGAAGTGCATAAGCATGTGCACGTAAATAGGTAACCATACAGGCAAATTAAATACCGTTTTCTTCCTTAGGGAAGATTCTGGAGCACCTCAACATGGCTGGTGGTTAATCTAGAATCTTTGATGGAGGCTTCCATTTAAAAGAAACAGAAAACAAGAAAGAGCCAGCAGTTTGTATCTGAGGTTTCAGCAGCCACATATGGTGGATATTTCAGAATTTCTGCTGCAAAGTCACTTAGAACTATGCACTGTGCCATATGCACTGGGACACAAATGGATTGATAAAGGTTAGCTTCTGTGTGCATGATATGTTTCTAGGAGAAGCATGTCACAGGACAAGAGCTATAGCCTAACCTGTTAAAGTAGCACTGATTTCTATAATTCTCCAGATCTAAGCAAGCACAAAAAGACTTCAGTCTTCTATAATTATCCAGGAAGGCAGAGAAGTAAAACAACTTTTCCCAATTTCCACTCAGCCTTGCAAGTTGAAATAAACTAATTTTAAAAAGCATAGAAAGAATAAAAACTGAAAGAAAGACAAAATGTTCTGGAACTTGTAGGAGAAGTTACGGACATCAAAAACTCGTTTATCATGTCAACCCTCTATGTTTCCAGCTGCTCTGCTAGTGACTCTCTCAAGTCAAGATCAAACTTTCCTTAAACTTCAGCATTAACTATACATAATTGGAATATTACTTGCATTTTATTTAAGTAATTAAAAAATGTGATGGCTTACTTTTAAAGAAATAATAGGTATAAAATTAGAGGTAATGATTAGAAGAGTTTTTCTTACAGTGCCTTTTACAGTTGTGTTAAAAACTTTTTTTCAGGTATATACTGAAAATTGGTTGCATTCTGCTACTGCTCAACAAATCGTTCTCTCTCTCTTTACCTTTCAGTTAGGACATAAAATTTTATCTGCTGAGAAAATCATTCTAAGCTATCTCCTTGGTGAAAATCTGCAAATACTTCACAACATGGCAGGCAGCTAAAGGATCATCTCTTCACATAAAGCAGGGACCACCAACCACATGCCTAACTAATACCACAGGAGCATCAAAAGAAAGTAAGAACCAGGTGACCTGGGAAGCAGGATGTCACCTCCTTGCAGCAGCACTGCTGTAGGCAGAGAGCATTGGCAGGGCACAGGTGTGGCAGGACCAGACAAACAACAAACCAAGGGCCCCAGATTTCTAACACTGGAGGACACTGTAAATTGGAAAACAACATGAAACCTACAGAAATAAGAGCAGACAGGCAGGGAATCTCACAGGTGCAGTAATACGAAGGTGAGCTTGTGAGCCTGCTGGAAAAGGAAGGGGATGCTGCTGCCTGGCTCAGCATACCTAACAGTGGGTCTGAGTTAGGAATGGACAGGCAGGATTTTTATGGAGATGGGGTTCTTTTGGATTTTTTTGACTAAGTTTCCTTTCTGAGCAAACACCACTGTTAGGAGAAAATAAGTCTATCTGCTAATTTTTAATGCTAAGATGCCCTTCATCTTGTGTTTGAGGCATGGTATAATTCCTAAAACAGGTTAGCACAGGCTTATAGGCAGAGAGATGAAAAAAAAATAATGGAGAGATATTATTTTTATCTATAAAAGGGGTATTGAAAACTGAGGAAAAGATGCCTTTTAGTAAGTCTTTTTCATTTTAGCAAGACTGTAATTGCAGAGAAGATTTCAAGTGCGTAACACCTAGCAGGACTTGAGGAAAACAAATGGGCCACATGCTTTCACTAGAGAGGCACCACTAACACAGGCACTAACACACAACGCTGTGCTCTGCTGCCTTGAGGAACTCCCATCATATCTGCACTTGGGCAGAGCAACCACATTACTGCTTTCTTCCTGGCGAGCTGCGGCAGCTCTTGCTTTGCAGTTTCCTGAACGACTGCATTAATTTGATTGACTCCAGATCAATGGTGTCCCTAAATAAGATTAAATTACCTGTTCCTTCTGTCTGTATGTTACAGGAGATTACTCTTAGCAGAATCTCAAAGGAAGCAATTAGCTGACCACTGATGTAATGAATTCTAATTATTTTGTTTGTACAAACAATAAAGCCAGATTGTTTGTTTAGCAAGGAAGTGTAATTACTCTGAGCACTTGAGAAAATAAATCAAACAGCGCTACCTAGACCTGTAAATAATGAGCCTTCGACTTCCTATTTATGCTAAGAACGCTCATGGAATATTTTCAGGTAGCTGGGAGCCAACCTTTGAAAGTAACATTTATCATAGTTATTATTGAGCACTTGCTTGATTATGTTCTTGAGTGTGCTAGGTACCCTGCAGAAATATCCATCTACATTGGCTGTCACTGGCACCTGCTAAAAATTCGCTGCAGCCAGTGCAATTTCCTGCAACTGTTTTTTGTTAATCAACAAGAAGTTGCTCACATCGCAATCATTAGGCTGTTCTGCTCCTAAGGGCACCAGTGGCAGGGGCATGTCCTCAGCAATGGATGAACGATCCCAAAAAAAGCACATTACTATGCATGGAGCAGGCTCTATTCTGCCCAGCATTTGGCCGTGTAGGCTACAAATGGAATAAAATCAGAAGGCAGTGGAATAAGAATGGTCACAGCTTCTCCATGCTGATCTGCTGCTGTTGCAAAATATTCACAGCTCAAACAGGAAAGACAAGGAGAGTCACTAGGGACCTCATACTGCAAAAAGCAGAGATCAGTCCAAAAATACCTCAACTTCTGCCACTTCTGCTGATTTTGTGTGACTCAAGAGCATGAGGGAGCTGACAAATTAGAGATAACCTGATCCTATTTTATGCCAACTCACTGGTTGTTGCAAGCACAGTGATGCAGCCATCTGCACTTCCTGCAGATACTAACTCCTGAGATCAGCTGTTCTCTTCAAGGTAGTTGACCACAGCTTTGAAAAGATATTAATGCATACAAAAATATTTTGCTTAATCTTTCTTTCATTTCTAGCCACATTTTAGGTGTTAAATCTGACTTTAAAGTAAACTGCATAGCCTAGAATTCTGCAGTTGGCCTGGTTTTCCTCTTTTCTTAGGCCACACCCAAAAGGGATAAACATTATTTTCTGGCTGTCCTAAGTGGTGCTCAAAAATCTTGTGGCAACACTGGCTTACATCCTGATAAAACCTGAATAAAATAAGACACTTCTGCTTACAGCACTTGGATTCTTGTTGTAGAGATACTGTTTAAACCAGAGAATGAAAGCCCTGAGGTCAGTGAAATCTCACTGAAGAGAGCAGGGTGTAAGTTACAGCAACATCTGTACTGGCTGAAGGGAAACTGCAAATCACTTGTTAGTGCAATGGGAGCCATTTCCCTTATGCTTATGAGGTATTTCAGTTCCTCATTCCTTTCCACCCTGGGCTGCTTCTCTTTGTTTGTGTTCAGTAGCTATTAAAAACTCACAGAGTGGGGGTTTTTTTGTGCTTTTGCTGTAGGCCTAATTGACAAATGTTTGCTGCCTGCCACCATGTTAAGCCAGTATCTTTGAAAATTAACTGAAGACTTTAGTCTAATTTGGAGAATTTAAGGGTGAATAAATACCATGTACCCCAAGGCAGGTGAGGCAAATGAATTAAAAATGGCATCTAACTGTAGTGGAGACATGCTTATGCCTAAAGCTTTTGTTTTGTTTTTCCCTACAAACAACTTGAAAACAGACCCAACCAACCAACATGAAACCAGAAAATTCCTTGGTCAGTCTTCTGGAATATCCCTTTGAGTTTCTTCTAGGGAAAAGCAGCACTACTAAATGTATGGCTTCCTCTACAGCAAGTATTAAAATGTCATACTGTTTTTCCAGCCTGAAAATTTCTGGTGACCTTACTGGATGAAACAATTAATGCTGAGCCAGACAGGCAAGAACAGAAAGTCTTTGGGGGTTTTCAGGAAGGCTGAACTGCAGCCAAGACTATTGAAGAAAGTGTGAAAACTGCCTTAAAATTGGTCGGTATTTTTCTAGGTATAAATACTGGAGTTGCTACTCCACATTTGAGTATTAGAGGAATATCTCATCAGAATGAGGCAAGTCTTGATTTCTGGCCATGCTTGAAGTGCACTGTACTGCACCCTTTAAATATTGGTCTCTTGTACGGAGGTTTTGTTAACGGGACAAATCAAGGGTTTGATTTATCTTAAAATGACTACATGATTATGATCCTGCAACACATTGTTCATCCAATCTCCTTTGTGTTGGGCAAATGAAGCCTTATTCTGTTCCTTCTGAAAACAAATGGAAAGTGAGATGACAGTACAAAGTAGAAGAGCGTCTACAAACAAAGCAAATTGTGACAAAAAGATTTGCTGACTTTATGAAAATGGGCTCAGAAATGCTGCTTGGTTTAATAAGAAACTGGCAGCATTTTGTTTTCTTTCAGCTTCTCCTTATCATCTCCTGTATTGCTTCTGTTTCTTATGTCATCACTTCAAAAAGAAAATCCATCACAGGAGGAATTCTGCTGCTTAGAATAAGGATTTAGTCTAATAACATTAGACAAATCTCTTGACTTTCTCTGGCTTTCTGCATTAGAAAGAAGGTGGGCTGATTGATCCAAAGCATTTTTTTCAGAAGTGTCTAAAGAATTTGAAGTCCCATTCTCAAAATTCTTCTGGGCATTTAACTTTACAGAGATATTCTGGCTCTTCCTTAGTCTCTTTTGAAAAATTAAGTTCATATAGCATGTAGATACATAAAAACTGAGTTCCCTTCCTCTCCCAGGAGATGGATATTTTGCTTCTAGAGATACAGTAAGCCTAGCTCAAGAGTAAAAACTGTGTCATATTTTCCCTTTTAAAAATCTAGAGAAAATCAACAACTTCTTTCAGAGCAGTTTTTAATACGCAAATGAATTTCAAGATCTTTAGAAAAGTTTAAAATAATCTTCTGCAAAATGTCTGGTCAAACATCTTAATAATAAGAAACTGTCATACCTTTCTGATTCTGTCTGGTTCCTCCAAATATCCAGCACTCTGTTTAAAAAAAAAAAAAAAAGAATAGCTTGAAGTTAAGATCCCAGAGGAGCCTATAAATGAGTATTCACCACACAGGGGATGTTTCTTTCAAATTCATGGTCACCTGGCCAGAGTGAACCAGCAGGAGATTTTTTAAATGAGCTTTTTAACAAACATTAGGCAGAAAGATGACATGTTTTTAGGTTCTTGATGAGCAGTTCTCCCAGCAATAGCTTTGACTTTACTGACACCTATTGACTATATTAATGCCTACAGAAGGTTTTGGTTAACAAAGCATGAGTCATTACAATCAATGAACACAGAAATAGGCTCTTTATTAATAGAAGTCATGCTTACCTTCCATACATTTTAAAGGATTCATGTTCTAAATAAGCTTTGGATTTCAAGACAAGGTTTCCCAATGCAGAAAATTTTAAAATGCCTCAAATTTTAGGTGTTCAAGTTCAGATACCTTTGAAAGCACTCACATAAAGTACCAAATGCAAACCTGTAAATTCTAATCTCTTGATTATGGTATCTTGAAGTTGCTCAGATAATGTGAGTAGTTAAGCTAGAAAAATACAAATTAATAATTATGTATGTTTATGCTAAGAATATGGGAATATCTTTAACATGCCCTGGAATATCTTATATATGATGATGAATTCTGCCATCCTAAGCATGCCTTACATATAACAACTCAGTAACTTCTTTAATAAGTTGGTTTTTGCATTAAAATGCCTTCCCTTTATTTCATTCCAAATCATTAGCCTATAAAGACAGTTTCAAAAGTGACTAGGTCCTTCTGTGCACAGTTACTTTGGATCAGTTCAGTCACTGACTATCCTGTCCCACAGCAGGTGAAACAAATAATGAACAGTGCATATATTCTTACTGCAGGAGCAGTCAAAAAATAACTCTATGGAGAATGTTGTGTGGAAAAAGGGCAAAAACCAGAAATCCATGTGCCCAGATAAATGCCCAGGCGTTTATCCAAACTATTTGCACACACAAACACGTCTCAGTCCCCAGCTGCCTGCCTCTTTGCCACTTGTCATTCTGGTTTGAACCTTCCATTTCAAGAAATATTTTGAGCATAGCTTACAAGGGAAAAAAGCACACAACTCTTAATTAAGCACACACACGTGTATTGTTGAATTAAGCCTAGCAATGTGAAGCAACTGTGAACTGTGTGTTGTCACCTACCAGTGAACTCATGGACTCTCTCAGTTTGGATTTGTAGAGCATCCATCGGTAGCGCAGGTTCTCCAGCTCTTCAGAATTTCCAAGGACAGGATGAAGATGAAGGAGGTCCTCAAAGAGATGCTGACCATCAGGCACATGAGACTGCAGCTCCTACAGGCAAAGACAAGGGTCAGCAGCAACTCAGGATTCAGGAAGGCCCCACTTTTTAAATTAGCATTTGAAAAAACAGTGGTTATTGAATAGCACATTTATTTTTGATATTGCTTTTTTGGCCTGAAATGATATCAAACTCATCTGCAGGACTCCTGTAGCCCTAGATATTTCTGTATTTAATTTCTAACAACATCCATTGCCACAGCATTTGGCTATACTCAATAGGAAGAGTGAAACCAAATAGCAGACACTGATTTTAATCAGCTTTTTTAAATGAACACCCTTGCCATACCACAGTGGAAATGTCCAGCCCAACAGCTAGATGCCAGGTGCTCCCTTCCCTTCTACCACTCTAGCTCTGGCCTTCTTAGTAGAAAGGATGAAATTTGTCTTAATTCCTGAGCTTCAGCTAGTCTAGAGTCACCTAAAGCAGAGAGCATAGTGTTTGAATTTTTTGTCAATTTGTTTGGGGATTTTTTTTTGTTTTTTTGGGTGGTGGGTTGTTGGTTACATGGTGGGGTGGGCTTGCATTTTGTTGTTGTTTTTTGAGTTTTTTTAATTCTGAAAGAATTTGCACTTATTGCAGTATTTGTCTCCATTTGCCCCCTGAAAACTAACCTCAAGTTTGCTCTGGCGTGCCTTAATTTCCTCTGTGGAAGATGGAGTCCCAGCAAGAATTTGGGTCAGTTTGGTGTTTTCTGCTTGTAGCCACTCTTCAAAGTCATGTAGGAGCTTCAAGTGGCTGCTTGTACTTTGCCCCTCTCCCGTCTTCTCCTAGGATACAGAACAACAGGGACAAAAGAGCCCTTACTGTTATGTCAGATATTTCCTCTGAAGGCCTGATTGCAAGATCTTAACCTCCAACTTTGTAACCCACAATGTCAGATGAAGGCAATGAAATTGTTCTTGTGAAGCTGATACGAAGGCAGACACAGAGTTCCCATCTCACCTGCTTATGGCTGGGATCTACATCAAAACGGCGGAAAGCAGGTCTAGACATCCATCTGCTGTCCACAAATGCTCTCTTCTTCTTCTTATCAGCCACTGGTCTATTTAACTGCCACTTTTTGAAGAGGCTTGAAAACACAAAACCAGAGACATCAGTGCGGCAGACATCCACCTTCAGACTGGGGCTATGGTGGACAGCTCTGGGGAAACAGCACTACTGTTGTTATTATTATATCATTATTACTTCTAATAACACAATTATTATTAAAGTTATTCCCAACTGGAGTGTCTCAAGGCTGCACCAGGACTCTAATTCTAACATTTCCAAGTGTTTTGTTTTCTTTTATTTAGGGGAATAAAAATATTACCTTGGCAATATATCTTTCTTTCTGGTTACAGGAGGCAGTACAATCAAGCCTTCCTCGATTTTGTACTTTTATTTTTGTGCCTATTCTGACACTATGTGTGAGTACAATCATACATGCAGCACATCATTAAATATTAATACAGACTGGCAAATATGAGCAGCATTTCAATGCTACACAGTGGAGGCAAAATAAATTAAGTCTTCATTTCCCAGCTAAAGAGAAGATTTTTAGCTCTGCTTATACTTTTGCAGGTTTGCAAAAGGCACAAATCCCATTGCAGATATACCCTCCCTGGAGGCATCTCCAAGGAGAACAGGAAGGTGAGACAGAACAGCACAAGTCACCCAGTCTATGCCAAATTTCTTCTTACAAAGACTGGCAGTACAAGAGTGAGCCAGGTCATAAGACACTGCCTACTCCAACACAAAGTAAAGGAAGATTCACAGACAGTGGTTCACAGAGTCTTAAAAAGGTTTTCTTAAAAGTAATGATTTTCGGTTTATAAACAATTAAATAAAATCCCATCTTGCTTCTAGCATTATGGTATGGCTGCTCACTTTCACAGCACAGAGCATAAAGCCTCAAGTGTGTCTGTTCTTATTGCAGTAAAAGAACCCCCTTGAAGGGACATGAGGAAGACCTACATGAACACTTACCCAGTTGCCATCTCCTTCAGTGATTTCCAGGACTCCTTCAGCTGATCCAGCTCTGACTGGACATGGGCAGTCTCCTCTGGAGAAGAATTCTCCATGACCAGCTGGCCATGAGCTTCCACGAGGTGCAGTTGGATCTCCTTATCTGGAAACTCAGCTAGCCATCTCTGAAACGCACAGCCCTTACAATTACTCCTAGGTATCGTGGGTAAAGCAGAGGCTATGTCAGACTGAAGGCCATGTTCAGTCCAGGACTATGCTGGTTCTGCTGGCACTAGCTAGAGCATACCTAGCGGGAAAAAAAATATGCTGTGGATTCTTCCAAAGAGCCAACATAGGTCAAAGAGCTGATGGCAAAACTTAAAGGGTGCAAGCTGTCAATGCACCTCTTTCTGTAGCGTTCCCATGAAGGACTCCGGTGTCCCATATGAAGGCAACAGCTGCCAGCTGAAGTAACCTACCAGAGTGAATTTCGCATGCAAAGTACTGCTACCCAGGGAAAAGCTGGCAGCTTTGGAACAGCTCAGTCCAACAAGTATAAGGCTACCTAGCATGGCAGGAACGTTCAGTGTATTGATGAGTACACACAGGCAAAGGTAGATCCAGAGAGATCACCCTGATGGGAACAGACCACCTATCCTTTGACAATACTTTATCCATCCCAATTTCTTAGTTATTTTTCCCTACTCTTGTCTGTTATGTGGCTCCATATCACACAACAGAGGGCAAAGCAGAGTGGCAACAGCAACCAACAGTTATTGAAGGAGAAACACACCATCATCACTCTCCCAAACCAGGAAATCCTCCCTAGAAACCTCACCTCTTAATGTCTGAATGCTGCAAAGTGAATAATTTACATCTTAAACTAAGATGCTTTTCTCACCTCGAGGTCTTCTAGCCTGCCCTCAGTGTTCTGCTCTCCATCAGCATCGTGGTAGGAGTCAATCTTCTCCCTGGTTACTGAGATCCACTGCTGGAGGTCAGACAGTTTGTCATTATATGCCCAATGCTTCTGAACGTGGTCTTCACTCTGCTGTATCATCATCTACAAATGATAAAAATATGTCAGCAACTAAAAACAGACAAAAAGCACTTGCTTTACTGGATCTAACACTATGATGGGCACAGAACCTCATGGGCAAAAAGGAAAAAAGCAGCTGTTAATGAGAGACAAAAAACCTCTCCTTTCAGCATCAGTGGTGTGGTAAACGCCTCCAAGCTCCTGCAGGCCTGTATTCAACCACACGGGGGGGTATTAAGAACTACAATAGCTCCCTTCCTTTTCAGCTATAAGAGGATAGAGAATATACATGTCTGGGGCTTTTGTACCCCGGTCAGTATCAAATACATCTTACACTGCCTGGATCAGAAATGATTGTACAGACTTGTCTGGCAAAAGTCCAGTTCAGTGATAAATGGGATGACTGAGATTGAAACTAGAATTCCACAGTGCATGTTCAGGTAACACTTCAACAGACATAATTTTACAGTGATCTGCAAAACTAAGGTAACTTTATGACCTCTTCTTCTGAGATTGCTTTGGAGGTATTTTTATAGGTATGTTTGCAAGCTATAAAATGCCTCAGGACAAAACAAGTATTCATGCAATTGCAGCACTTTTCTCTCATTAACTTGCAGGTCCCAAAGCCATAAAAACCCCAAACACTTTGGTACAAAACCCCTATCTGGTAATCTATGAAGTGTAAGCACCACCATGATAATATGAGTTCTTTTGGTCAGAAATCTCAGGCCCACTCCAGAAATAGTTTACATAGATATAAAATCTGTGCAGATGGTATCCATCCCCAAAGGAAATCACACTAGAACTAATCGGAGAATCCTGGGAGAGTTATCAAAGTCCTAAGAATTCAGTGCCTTCTTCCCCTAAAATGAAAGTATCTGTCACTCAAAGCATGTAATGTCATATGCTCAAAGATTCTTAAAAATATTTTTAAATAGAGGCAACTGACAACTCCCCAGGCAACTCAAACCTTCCTTATGTTACCTCCAGTGATCTCTTCAGGGCCTGAAAGTCAGATGAAAGTTGGTTCATTTCATGCCTGTGTGCAGTATTTGACTGAACAAGCTTCTCTACCTCTTCCATGTGAACTGCAAGCTCTGCCAAGTCATCTTGGATCATCTGCAGAGGAATAAACAGATTCCAAATGGGTAGTGTGCTAGGTATGGCATGGATTTTCACAAAACATACACCAAAGGTAGCTTTATTTGACAGTGTGAGGACAAAAAATCCCAACAACAATCACTGTCATTAAGAAACTGAATTGTTTTGATGCCTAGGAGTAAATGTTCCTGAAGAAAATGGCTGGATGTGCTTTACATGTTACGGGGAGATAACAAAGAAGATAAGTTGCTGAGAAGTGCCAAAGGAACCAAAGTATAACCAGCTAAGTACTGCAGAGAACTGTGATGATAACAGCCCTGTGGTCACCAAGGATGAAGTGGCACAGTGCAGCTGAACCATCATAGCTCACCGTGGCAGTCACATCCCCTCTCTCTTCTCCTCCTGCTCTTTTCTCCCCTCTCCAGGTATGTAATCCCACTGCATGCCTTGAACAGGCTCTACTGCATGTTGGACCCTTTGCTGAACCAGTTCAAAACACTAATCAAAAAATTATCATCCTTTTCTGTTAATTTTTTTTTCTTATCTTGGCCAGCTGAAACAGGCCGTGGAGTAAATCCAGCATGTGTCAAAGCTAAGTGACAAGGTAAAGAGCAGAAAGAGGAGGATACAAAAGGAAGTGGAACAATGGAAATTCTTTCGGAGGAAGTTAGATTGGTTCAGGTTATCTTGTGCATTTTCACTGCCAGTAGGAAGTGTCAGGATACATTTTCTCTAGCATTTAAACTAGCCCAAGAAGGTGTACCACCAACAGCTTCTAGCTGCTTCTTCCTTCCCTCAATCTCAATTTGCCAGTGCTTCATCTGCATTGCTTTAATTTCATTCACTCATGCCACAAACTGGACCAAATGAAATTATCTAACACACAATTGAGGGGAAAGGTACTGAATTCCCAATGCTAATAAAATATGAACAAACAGGACCACAGTTAGCTGAGGATAACATGGCCAAACAATACTGTAATGTACCTGGAGTCTCTGGAGTTGTGTCTTTTTACCCAGGAGGTCAGGCCGTGGCTCCTTCTCTAGATCTAATTTGGCTTTGATGGCAGATAATTTCTTCTGCAATGGTGCAAAACCAGCATCAAAGTTCTTATGTTGCAATATCAAATTCTAGATGGAGAAATATGAAAACAGGTCCAGCATTCAAGATATATCCCTTGGCATTACCTTTTGTCAATATCCGCTTCATATTCAGAACAAACGCTGAGCTACACTATGCAACAGACCACAAATTTATTTGAATGTATGATCAGCCCAGAGAAAGGGATTAGTACTGAATTTATATGTATAAAACAGGCTTAGTAAAGACTTGATCTTTGACTTTATCACAGGCAAAGACAGTAGATGGGTTTTGTAGTTCACCTGGAGTTTGCTCTTGCTTTGCAGCAGATTTTTGTGCAGAATTTCTCTCTCCTTTGAAGCTTCAGCTACTTCTTGAAGTAAAGACTCTGCTTTTTCCTCCCCAAGGACCTTGTTTAGCACATCTTTCTTCAGCTGTAATGTCATCAACTTCTCACTGAACTGGGAGCTTTCAGCTAGAGCAGCCTAAAGGAAAAAAGTTCCTCCAGTGAAATCATACAAAAAAAAAAATCATATAACCATATTATTCTCACACAAGTCACACAACCATAGCAGTATGACAAAGTCAGGTAAAAACAGCATGCTGGGCCAACAAGGGGTAACAGAAGGTACCTGGACAGTGTCCAGTTAAAGGAAAAATCTTCCTGATAAGGTTAGAGGCACCAGGGCTGCATCCATTTTGTGAACAGAAATAGAAGTAAGGTGTACTATGGAAAGAGTTGTCTGTGCAGAGGAGAGGCCTAAACAACCAACAGAAAGGACAGCTTGAATGCTCATCCTGAGGATAAATTCCATCCCTGTTCACAGACACATTTATTCTGGAGATCACAGGGATGACAAAGTAACAACACACCTTGCTGGGCACACACATAAATTGTGCATCTTAATCCCACGTCTACATCACTACAAAATTCTTTAACAGAGTCCACAGAATTCCCATCCAGGGAGATCTGGGCTAATGCTAAACAATATTATCATTATTGTGAAAGATATGTAACACTGTAATGCAGCCTGCTCAGCTGACAACGCCAGTTACCCAAAAGGAGAGCAGGAAGTAAGACAATGTGCTACAATGGAGCTAAGTAAAGACCTCCACCCCTACTGTGGGTTTTCCTGCCACACTAGCAGGGCCTTCCAGCTGCTGCTGCTTCGCAGCTGCCTGCAGACTTGGCCAAACACACATTTCTGAATTTAATAACAGCTTTGCTACCTCGATGTGAGCCAGTTCTGGCTCTGGAGTCTCCAGGAGCATCTGGATTGATGGCTTCCACCGTTGAAAACTTTGCACGGGATCTTGGAAGAGTCTTGTCAGTTGGGTTTCTGTATCAGTGCTCATTTTAGAAGTCTTGCCTCTAACACTGTAAGCATAAAGTGACAACCAAGAGAAGGATTATGAAGAAATTCAAGCCCAAACATTCTGTTCTTCAAGGCATGGATTAACACAATACTCGGGTGTAAACCGTGTACAACGCAGAAGCCTCAGTCTGTTTTACTGTCTGAGCCTGGTGTTGCATACCAACAGCTGCTCTGTCAGTCAGAGACATCTGATGAAACTTTATTTAGATGCTGTAGGACACATTTGTCTTTTGTGCAACTGTGTATCAGGAACTACTTTGCTCTTTTGTAGCAAGCAGTCTCCCCTTGTATGTGATCTTTCTTGGCTGCTGTCACCAGTGTGATTTAAAAAATGATATTATTGGAGCAATCTCACTGACTCATGGGAGGAACAAGCCAAGAGTGTCTAGAATGTAACTGCAGTTGCCTGTAAAAAACAAGGGTTTGTTTCTTTAAAAAATTACATTTAAAAGTCTTAGCACAAAAAGTGAAATACATTTTTATTTCAGATATAAATTATTTTGAATTTTGCAGAACCACTTGAATTTAAATTAGTACACACAGGGAATTCTGATAAAAGCTTTGTATTTCTGTATATGTATCCACATACATACACAGCTCTATTATTGGGAAAAAAATTAAATCAGCAAACCTTCAATGAATATCCAGGCTTCTCTTAAAAAGGCTTATCCCAAACACAGCCGAGTGACAAGGCCCAGCAGTGACACACCCCACGCAGCTGCCTCCTGTTTTTCTCAGCTTGCCTGACCTTCCCAGTTTGCAGAATCCTGCCTGATATGGCAAAATGCAGCCCAAACTTTATGTTCATAGGGGAACAGTGTCTTGCAAACTCACAAGACAGGCAGGTGAGAGCAATGCCAATCAGGATCAATACTGCCTTTCTATAAAACCAGAAACAACAATCTTACCTGTGTCACTGGGCCATGACGGAGCTAAACAAAGGCAAGTTTGCAGAGGCCAAAAGCTCCGCAAATAGGAAGTTCTGACTTTACACGTCCGCTGCCATTTGCTCTGCTGCCCCTGCCAGGCTCAGTGTGAAGCTGCCAGACTTCCAAAGCAGCTTTGGAGAGAAGCTGGCAAAGGAGCAGCTGCCATTTTCTACTCAGAGGCAAGTCCCCTGCCTTCTTTGCTCCTCTTTCAACATTATTTACTTGCTAGTTTTTAAATTGAAATCCTTTCCCACAATGACCCATAACCCTTCCAGCAGGACAGCATACTGAGCACAGAGGGAAATAAGCTGGGATACAGGAAAAGAACTGACCTTCTTTTTTCCCTTAAAAAAATGATCCTTTCTTCTAGTTTGCAAAATTTGCTGCAGCTTCTTTACTTCCTGATTCAAGGCAGCCTGGAAACGGAAACACTGAAGTCTGGGGAGAGGCTAAACTTCCAGAGTTTCCAAACCAAGCAAGTTGAAAACAGGAACATGCACATAAGCTGCCAGGAGAAGGGGAATAAACTCTGCCAAATAATTGCTAAGGCTGGTGAGTCACCACAACAAACTCAACAAGGGAGGGCCATAATTCTTGTGAACCGTTTACTAGCACAGCTCCTGTCCTGATTTTCTAGTTGCTGGCATGAAAGGCAAAATACATAAATTATTATTATAAAATGCTAATAAGATCAAATTAGCTGCCAACAATCTAATTTTCTTCAAACCATACACAACATTAATGATGTAAGATCATTGCTTGAAAATGACCAGGAGCCTCCAGCTCCTAGCAAATGGCTGAAATTACAGCTTTACTGAAACATGGAGGTGGATGTAATTAGCAAAAGCTTTTTTTTCTACCCATCACTTACAACTGGATCACATATTGCTTTTTTCTTAGGCCCCTGACAATCCCTTCAATGTCTGAGAGATGATTCCCCCCACCAGCCCCCTGTAATCAGGCTTCCCAGTACCTTTGATACTGGTGTATTGCAGAAACAACACTCTCAGCGTGTGGCTGCACATCTTGGGAAAACCGTAGCAGTTCCTTAAGCTGAGCCTTCAGCCTCTCAATCTTTGACTCTTCTGCAGCCAGAGCTGCTCTTGTTGCCTTAATTATAAAAATATTGAACAGATCACATCTTATGTAGTGTCTGGCACACGAAATGAAGAAGTAAGGCTCTGTCTCAGGTTATGCACAAATCCCCTTTCAGGGCTTTTTTCGTGCTTATAAGGAATATGGTCTTTGGTAAGGCAGAAAACATTCTCAGGAACAGTTTTGTTCCAGCAGGCTCTCTCTCCTCCCCTCACACTGCCCAGCCTCTGCATCCGATCTGCAGTGTTCACTGAACAGAGTGAATCACAAACAGGCCCAGTTTCAGTTCAGTGATTGCAGTCTATAACATGAGCTGCATTTCTGGAGCAGTCTTAATGGCGTCTGTTTGCATGAACAGATCTTTCTCAGAGACTCACATATAGAGAATGTTAATTCTAGGGTGACTCAGAAAAACAAAAACAACTAAAACCCACGCAAATGTAGCTGGATTGAACCAGTCTAAATTTTTTGGATCCTTTCTGCATGTACCTTTCACAGTTAGTCCTGCACAGTTCTAGACATTCAAACAGCAACAAAAATCATTTTGAAAACAGATGATAAATGCAAAACCAGCCCTCAAGAGGAAATGAGTAGTAAAAATTCTTATCTACTTTATGTGTGATGAATTTTTTGCACTCATTTTTGCAGCAGATTGGTTTTGGTGTAAATACTGGATTGTTACAATCTTGGGACTTCTTAGTACTGATGATGTGTCTTGCTAGTAAAGGAAGAGAGGTACCTATCTTACAGAGATGAAGGATACAGTATAGCAATGGTCTTACAAACTCCTCAGAAATATGTGTACTTGTGTCTGGATATTTATATATACAGTGAGCCATTAATTTCCTGCTTCTTTTTAAGTGCAGTTAATTGTGTTGTTTGCTCTGTATTGTGCTCTTTTTGCATATGATTCCTTTGAGCTCTAGACACAAACTCCAGCACATCCACCAACCCCGCTCCTTCTGTGCAGCATCAGATGAAGGCTGGGGCAGTTGATTCCATTGCTGGCAGTCACATTTTCCTCAGTCTGTTTCACACACACTCATACTCTTTCCTTATCATCTTTAACCAATGGGACAGGCATCTGTTCATGCGACTTTATATGTTCAGTCTATGGCTGCACTTGATTCTCCACACAAAGGGTAACAACTTACATTGCATTTTCTCCACAGAGTTACAAACTCTTCTTCAGTCTTTTCGCCTTCCCCAGGGTCCAGGTCATTTTCTAGTCTCTGCAAATCTCTTCTCAGCTTCTGGATGTCTGCCTCTAATTGTCTGGCTTGGGACTCATAGGCACTTTCAGACTGTTGGATCTTGAGCAATCTCTCCTCTTCCTCACTGCTCAGGAGTTTCAACTTTTCCAAGGCTTTTCTTAGCTCTTCAAGTTCATCCTTCAATCTTGCAGCTCCAAGTGGAGAGGTATTCTGAATCACCTCTGCACACTGATTTTCAAGGTGCTTCCATTTCTTTCCACCACTCCTAATGTCTTTGGCAATTTCCTGCAAAAAGAAGTTAAATAAAGATTATCTGCAGGAATGGGAAGCTGGGGAAAAAGCTGAAAGCAATAGAAAAAAAGACCACCTCTCCTGGTTATATCTATTTTGGTTTTCACTTTTTACTTCAAAATATGTCTTTTGTTAAGTGACCAGAAGCCAGGGTTAGTAATTTGACTGCCTTCTGAGTAATATTAATTGCCATTGATTCTGAAAATACTGGTTTTCATTAATGTTTATCACCTGAGATCCCTGACAAAGAAAACAGGAGCTGCAGGCACTAGTCGGATCTCAGAGATTTTAAGTTAAACAGTTAAAGCCGTCACACCAAAATAAAGGCTATTGTTGTCAAAACTGGTATTTTCATCACCGGCTCTAAACTCTCAAAAACTGTGAACCTTCAGGGTCTATTTGTATCATGTTTACCAAATCTAATTTATTTAAACAAGATTCTCGAAGAATCGCATAACCATTTGAGATCAGACTGTGAGAAAAACAAACCAGACCAGTTTGTGACTCATACTGGAAGAATCATACATACTAATAGTTTCAGGACCTCATACAACTCTTCTGCCCTAGCCCATGCTAAAATCACCATCTATTTTGTACATGTAACTTTTCTCAAGTACACCCTTGTGTGGTTTGAGTGACACATAGAGGGACAAAAAATACACAATCCTAACTCCTTATATTAGAATTATATTGTTCAAGGACCTTCAGTGCTTTTAGCTTGTCCTCTGCTGAAGACTTGGTTGCTCCTCCAATGCAGCAGTTTAATCTCTCCGTGACACCATGCAGCCACGATTGAAACTGGTTGACGTTAGCACTGTACTGCTCATGTTCCTTGGTTATCGTTTCAAGCAGTTTCACTCTGTTCTGTAACAAGAGACATTAGAAGTGGTGAGGACTGTTCTTATCTGACTCTTTTTCCTTTATATTAAAACCCAGAATTTATAAACAAGACTCCCTTTTCATGAGCCCCGATAACACTTGGTCTCCAGAGGAATTCGAAGTTTACCTCAAGAAACAGAATACAAAAGTACACAAAGGCTTGTTCCTGTCTGGACTGTGCTGCAGGTTCTTAATGTCTAAGTCTCCAAGAACACAACCTGCGAGGCCCTGTCAGGTGAATTTCTGGCTTTTCAAACCTTCCTACTCTCTCATTAGAAAAAGAAAAGACATGGAAGTTTGTTTCTGGTTTTCACATTGAGAGACAAGCAGTTACGTTCCTCTTGTGGGTGAAAAAATAAAGATGAACATATCTTCCTTATGTTTCAAAATGAAAATAAAAGAGAATGCACAAGAGGCATGAAAATTGTTTTAAATTGTTCATTATTTAAACAGACTGCCGTGAAAATGACCGTTACCTGCAATTGTGTAGCCCGGGCACTTCTGTACTTACTTAGCAGATCACAAACTATTCTGTGGTGGTATCACAGACTCTGGAAACAAATTCAAGCCAATGGAAAGCAGACTTCATTTTCCAAGTTACTGCCTGTACACCCTGTAACTAACAATCCCTGAATTTACAGGGGCCTGCACATCCTGAGTTGCTTCCTGCTGATCCAGTCTGGCACTCCTCACAAGTCAGAGTCACATTTGCTCAGGTTAGCCTTGTTTTGCCAGCCCAAGTTTAGGCCTGTTTGATTTTGACACAAATCACCTGTTCTGCTGTTTCACTAGTATAATATCCAACCTAAGTACTATTTTCTGCAAAACTAGACTGATTTTTTCTTGCCCTTCTCCAGCTGACATGGAGAGCAATTGAGGTACATGATGGTTACATTAGATATAAAAAAAAAAGCATTTCTGGTGCAATCCATTTAGCGCTTGCAGCACCCTTGAAAGCACCCTTTGTTCTCACAGACAGTGGGCCAAGTTTCATTTTGTGTAATACAGGACACACCACTGGCCTCTGAGCAGCTGCCCTCCACGGCGAGCAGAGTGACAGCTGCAATGGCGGGTAGAGCTGAAAAGTCCCCTCGGCATCTCCCTTGTCTCTGTGAGGCTCTAGACAGGTCCCCATGCCTGCTGACCTGCCTGAGGTGGCAGTGAGCCATCTCCACTCTGTCAGCCTGTTCTGCAGCCAGGCCAGCAGGAGGCTGGCACGAGCACCAGTCACCCCAGGATCTTCCGTGTGCTGGCGTGTCGGTCCCTCTGGGACTTTGCCCTTCCCCTTTGGGACAGGTTATGCCCCTGGTGCACAACAAAGCCACCTTCCTGCAAGAGGCACACCACCAGTCTGTTTTCCTCACTGCCACTGCAGTCTCTGCTGACTTGCGCAATTCATGAGTGACTCCCCTAAAGTTAGTTAACTTGCTGTGGGACAAAAGAGGGACAGCTAAGGGACAATTGTTTCACATGGAGGCTGAAACGCTGCCCATTTATTAGAGCATGACCTTTAATAGCACCAGCCACACATGGGTTTGGATAAAACCAAAAGGTAGAATTACAACTGCAGACTTCTGTGGCCAAGATGTACCCAGCAGAACACCTCACTTGTTAAATCCCCGTGTGCCAATTCTCAAACCTGCAGGGGCTAAACAATTTATGCCTCGACCTCAGGTCAGGGACCTGAAGAAGACAACCTTATAGCAGTGTAAAAGGGCCATGCATCAAAGTGAACCAAGTCAGGCCAAGCTTATTGATTCCACAGAATTAGATTAATTTGTTTTACTGGCAGAAGCTCCAAAGGGCATAAATCAGAATAACAAAGCAGAGATGTTATTAAGCTCAAAAATCTTAGGCTGATATAGGGGGTTAAAAAGGAAGTCAAAACAACCTACCCTTGGCCAAGGCTATTCAGCTAAAACAAAGGAATCTGCAATTTGGGTGCACTGCTGGTCTGTGAGGTCAAGGAATAGATGGATCTGGACAGACTGTGCTAGTTGTCAGACAAAAGGCTTACAAAGAGCTGGCTGAGCCCTCTCTCCCACAAGAGGTTAAGCAGGAAAACTTTCCAGTGATGAAAAGTAAGGTATCACTTGCTCCTGCTAGGTTAGCTGTTTGGGGAGCAGGACGGCTTGAAACTCAACATCCACATTCTCTGGAGGAGACTGAAGAAAGGACATGGCCCTGGAAAGAGTGAGAGCACCGACAGGAAAAGAATGGGTTTGCCATGGGCTGCAGAGAAAGAGATGTGTCTGGGCAGAATATGCCCAGCCCTGGGTACTCAAGGAAGGTGGACAGAGGCTTAGGAAGCCCTCTCCCCTAAGCTCCCTCCACAGTCAGGCAAGGCAAACGAGCCTCCTCTGGAAGGCAATCTAGAGCACATAAATGAAGTTTCTGCTTTAAATCCCTCTGTGGTGTCTCAAGGAGAGTACAGAAAGCTCCTGCAGCCCTTTCTGGTGCTTTTAGTCTTAGCCCTAGGGTACCTTAGCAAACTGTTTTAAGTATCTGGGTTTCAGTTAACAGAAACAAGATGGACTGAAATTATTTGACGTGCTCAGAAGTATTTAATATATTTCCTAAATACTGACATACTGTATATCATTACTTTTCTTACCATCTTCAATCATCATTTATGCTAAAACAGACAAACAACCATCTATCTCTGCATATTTTTAATTTCCTGGACAAGGGAAAGCATGTAGGAAATGGCTGCCACATCTAAAAATATTCCTGTTGATGTAATTAAAAGAAAAGGATATGCTTTCAAAATTTGGGAATGTTAAAAGACACATGTTAGCATTAAGAAAAAAAACCCCCTCCCACCATTTGCTCATACCAGAGAAGCAATATCACAGGCAAACCGTTTAAGAAACACTGTCCAAGAGCCTGCCTTCTGACAGAGCTGGACAACTGCACAGGATCTAAAAACGCTCTTCAAACACAAGTGTAATCTACGAACACCAGCGAGCCTCCCCTGCTCAGGCATTCAGCTGGCATCTGCAAGTCACACTTAGTCTGGCCTCTCATCATGTGAGCAGCCAGAGCAAGCCCCTTACAACTCCTGAGTCTCTTTCATTCATTTGTCCCACCCACTGGAAGAGGTGGCAGCATTTCTCTAACTACTGTTATACTTTCCAACACAATTCCCAAGGTGCCTGTAACCTTGGCATTAGATAATAAACTCCTCATTTACTTCAACTGCAAAATCCAAGGCTTCCCAACTCCCTTCTTTGTTCCACACCTCCTGAAAGAAGGGTTTCTTAGCTGGATTCTCTCACTCCATCCTTCTATGAAATGTGGTATTTATAACCAATGCCAAAGAAAAGCTTTTTCTAGTGTCTCAGTTGGCTGGAAACATAAAGACATATTTTGTCTAGCTAGTATGAGCCACTTCCTGATCTCATTTACACCAGCACATATCCAAGTCGGTTAGAGAAATCACACTATGCAAAATCAGTCTCAGAGAGGTCACATTTTGGCTTTGAGTATTCAAATTACTTGTTTGAAAGAACAGCTTTATTAAAACAACTAATGACTGTCTCCGGCTTCAAAACCAAAGACAATTTTGGTGAGGAGGGAGTGAATGATAATTTTAAATGGCAATCTAGATAGACAACACCTGAATTACCAGGAACCTTCCTGTTTTATATCCAGTTGCCTTGTAATAAAGCGATCTACCTTTAAAAATAAATACAGTGTTAAGTCTCAAGTCTACTGGTGGTTGCTCTGTGGCAGCTGCAGCTACAGGATTTCCAAATATACTCTAGATTTTGGAGAGACATTAGCAGTAGTTGTATATTTATGGCTAGAAAAGTATCTGAACTACATGCTCACAAAAGATGCCAGTTAAGGGGTTTTTTGTCACTTTTGGGGCTTAAGGTATTTTACTTCAAAAGAGAAAAAGTATCTACAGAGCAAGCAGGACAACGGCACAAGCATCCCAATGTTGTTGTTCTTCCAGTGTGATCTGAAATTAACTTTGTACAACGGCACCAGGGAGAGAAAGCATTCATCACTGTCAGGCTCCAGTTCTGGGGTGTGGGAATTAATAGAAAGCAGCATTATAACAGACAGCACAACCAGTGTAATGAAACTTATTTCTTTTGCACTAGGTATTTCCAACCTATAAAATCCCTAGAAGACCCTATGAGCAAAAACTAGGTTTTAATTTCTATACATTTGGTATAGATGTGTCTATATATATATTTAAAATATCCCTTTGAGTATTTCTATTGAATTGGTCAGTAAGAAATTGAATTCTTCTGCTCACATGCAGATGTCTGTCCCTCATCCATACCACATGGTCTAATCCTGTCTTCACCTGAGTTTTAAACATGAAAAGTACAAGCATTTTCTGAAATCTTTACTCTGAAATAGGGTGAAAGAAAACACTGGTACTGAAAGATGAAGTAGGATGTCTTACACCAGCCTAATCTAGCAACCGTTCAAGCTGGGACATTAGTATTGAGCAAGAATTAGTATCCGTGTGCATGAAAACCTTTCAGATAGTGGAACTGGCCACTGAGCAAACTGTTGGGCCAGAGCTGACTTCCACCTCCATCTTCCCCAATTCTGCAGGCAAGGAGGGCACCTCTGGGTCTCAACTAATGCTACTTCCTCCAGCAAGGCTGTGCTCATGTAATATTCCCTGGCTCCTGCAATGGGTACTCTGGTTACATATGAACCACTAAAGTGCTGAAACAATTCAAACTGTATACAGAGATGACCTAAAGCAACATTCACTAGGTCACAGCAAGCAGCCTGCAGTTACTTTACAACAACACACTACAAAGCACTATGTAAGAGCATCCCAATTAACAGCTCATCTTGGGACCTGACAACAGTTTCAAACAGCCCACTGACTGAAAGAACAGATGTCCTCAGCTCTGTTTCCTTTTGCAGTCCTACCACGTAAGCCCCATCACTCAAGGAGCAAGTAGCAAACGAAACCATAAATTGGAGGAATTTGAACACCTCCCAACTCTTTTTTAAGTGTACCTGAGCTTCTTGTCTGATTCCTTCATATTCCACCCTCATTTTCTTCTGAGCATCCTCATCAACGCTGGGGTCACCTATCCTGCTGAACAATGAAGCAGCTTCCTCCAGCAGCCTTTCCAGCAGGACTGACTGATTCAGGACATCATTCTGCAAAACCTGAGCATGGCTCAGCTGCCACTGCTTCTCCTTTAAGCCAAGCTGCAACTCAATGTCAGGCTCCAAGGTCACCCTCATGTTGTGAATCCATGTGTAAAACTCATCTTGAGCTTTCAGGTACTCGCTCCAGTGCAGCCAGACCCACTCAATGCGGCTGTTGGGGAGAGCAAGGGAGAGCAGTTAGATGAAATGATGATGGGAGCAGTGGAGACCAACAATCTCAAGAGGCCTTTCAAACAGTGCACAAGGTTCCCAGCAATTCTAAGCTGCTCTGACTTGACAGAGTCTGGATTCATTTCCCAGGTCCTCTCTGCTTTGGGGAGGAAATATTCTGTATAAGATCCCCATGCCTGACCAAATTCATCCTTCCAGACGATGAAGTGGGTGGGACAGGTTGTGAAGGCAGAGCACTGAGGTCTCACTGATTCTCTCGCCCGTAGAGTCCCCAGAATGCTCATGGGACTGGGATTAGCAGGGAATTGCTATCTACAATTCAGGCAGCAGAGGCAGGAAGCACTTTATGAAAGCACTGGAGGAAATAGCTGCTTCAACACACCCAAGAGTGTGTTTGTCTTACCTGTGACAATGAGTAATGTATATGGCTGTCTCTTCCCACAAGGCTTTAATGTCTTTTAGTTTAGAGAGTACCTCATGCTTCTTATCCTCACCGATGCTGCGAAGAGCAGCATCTGCCTTCACAAGAACCAAGTCCATTTTCAAGCTGCCTTCTGGTTCCAGTGCACGTATTTTCTATGAGAAAAACGAATGGTACTGAAAGCATGGAAAGAAAACAAGCATAATTGACTAAATGTAAACTTTGAACACATAGAATCATTTAGGTTGGAAAAGACCCTTACGATCATCGAGTCCAGTCATTAACCTGGCACTACCATGGGATGGAAACGTTTCTATACCACACAGACAATTAACCCTTCCCACCTAACTCCCTGCTGCAGAGTTTATCCTGAAAGGAAAATAAGAACATTTTTTCAGATCTTTAACCTTTAAACACCCTAAAGGACTGAATTTAATTGAAAACCACACAGCAGTTGAAAAACATTTAAGTCAGCTACAAAAACCAGACCATCCTCTATGAAATGCCTGTGGCTGTGTTTCCATTGCTGTTATAAGGTTCCAGCACTGTTGCCACAAGCCAGCTGTTCCTACCCCACTGCCAAAGCACAAAGAGTCAACCTCCACAGGGTAAACTGCAACCTCTCAATTTTAAGATCTACTGTAAGAAATCATGTAGCATATTAAAAAGGCTTCCCAGTGCAAATAGAAGTTGGCTTAGAAAAGAGGCCAAGAGAAATTAACTAGTGGAATTTTCTGCCTGCCACCAAATTTTGCTTTGACCCTAAATCGCTAAGTTATGAATTGGTGAAAATGCATATCTTACACAAATAGGAATGCCAGGAACTGTAAGTTGAGTCATCTAATTTTAAGTATATGGAGATGGAAAAATCAGCACAAGTTCTGTACAATATAACAGATTAATTAAACAGATTTATTATGCCTCAATTCGGACGTCAGCTTTCAACACTACTTTATCCAAACTTCTGATACTATCAAATTAGCTCTTGCTGCTCTTCCATAAACTCCTGGCAAACTGCAGGCTTTCAAGTTTGAAGAAAAAGGCTTCTACAATGAAAACACCAAGATGTTCAAAATCAGCGATTACTTTCAGTAAAATTAGGCCTATGGCACGAGTTAAAAAAGAATCATGTCAGTTATTACAAAGGTGAGACAAGTAAAAGGCCTTTGGATTTCCAGTTTCACATTCTGGGAAAAGCCTGTTCTTTTGGCATCCAGGCAGCACACCTGCATGTGATGCACAAACAGGTGTTTGGACAAATTACTTCCTAAGAAAGGTGTGATTAATAGAATCCAGGGAAGCAGGGCAAAGGCAAGAAAATACAAGCCATAGCTATCATCCAGCTGGAAAAGTGTAAGAGTAAAGCTGTATTCTAAGCCTGATATTTTTCCAGCAACTAGAAGCAAACAACAGTGGGAGAGAAAGCAGTGGCTGTACAGTCATTTTTCTTTTCAAATCTGTTTTTCATATGACTTCTATCATTGGCTGACATTTTCATTAACAAATTGACAGAAAATAAACCACAGGAAGGAAGCATGAAAAAAACTGGTAAGCCAGGTGTATAAAAGGAACTGAAAATTGATCACTGGATTTGAAAACAACCAATAGATGAAGCAGTGAGCACATCATAAGGACATCTGAGCTGGAGACAGAAGCCAGGCCCAGAAAGGAGGCAGGATGAGGGAGCAAGAGGTGGATAAGGTACACAAAGGAAGAAAGAACAGACACTTGTTAATCTTTGGAATGATTTTCCAAAGTCTGAGTTGAAAGAATCTCTTAACATGACTTTTTGCATGTTACAGACCTTCTCTAAAGCCCACAGAAGTAAATGGGCTTCAGTTCAGGCCGTATCACATCACTGCAAATCTCTAGGCCTTATAACTTGTTATCTCTGCCATGAATGTTCCCCCTTTGCCAAACTACCACTGTTCTACTCGAGTTCCTGTGTTCCTTGTGTGTTTTTTGAGACTGTACATATCAAAGTTTCCCAGACAAAACAAAAGGGTGAAAATAATTTAAGGTCAGAAAAATAAAACTACAGACCAAGATTAAATGGTTCAGGTTTTTATGACTGACATGCAAGTCTAGCCACCACCCATCACTCCATGAACAGTCTCTGTATTATGTCAGAGTCAAGATCCATCCTCCAACAAATCACAGTTAAGGAAAAAGGCTGAAGACATCACTGTAAACTACCTCATCATCCACATAAGCCTGCAACTTTTTTTGTTAAAACTTTAGAAGAGGCAGGCCAAATATAAGTAGACACACAAAAAGAGACACTTTGGGGTAAATAACAATGGGGAAGATTTTGCCATTTAAATTAAATAACAGATTACTTGGAATTAAAGGTAATAAAAGAATAAAAATAGTTTAAAGGTAGTCATAGAAATATCACCACTCCCTCCAATCATGAATGGTACAAATGGGACAAACAGGAGTGTTTCCTTCTCTTGAGATTACAAGACCTAGATAACATCTAATGAAACTGAAGTTAATGAATGTGAAATCACTGTTGGAGAGCAGGCACAATCTGCAACAGGATCTTTGTGAGAAGAGTTATACAACAGATTAAGTAAAACTAGGAAAAAAAGAGAACTTTTACCTTTTCATTAAACAGATCATAAAGGGGATCTGTAAACCCTCTGTCATCAGGGTTTATGGAAAAGGACAAAGGAATTACTCTAGAACAGCTCATTACCAGGACACTGCAATCTTTCTCTATCAGTGCCAAAGTCCTGGAGGAAATGGAACACTAACGTGATCTGATTCTCTTATACTATATGCTGCTTGTCTGCAAATTACTATGGTAATTGCAAGCAGCAACCAAATTGTTCCAGGCTTGAGGAGAGTGTAAACATTTTAACCTGCCAAACCTGCTGCTAGTGTTCCAAATCAATCTGAAAAGCTTGGAAGCCTGTGATATCAAATTGCCATCCTCTTTTTCTACATCTGTAAACATTTTCCAGATGGAAAAATTAGAAAGAATACTGATGTGGACCCATCCACACAGGCTCCAACAAGCAGGGGCAGCTGACAATTTCCTAACAGAAAACTCTTGAGTTTACAGCAATAACTGCTGTAACAATGGCAGCAACGAGAGCCACCTCTGAATTCCATCATTCCTCCCTTACCTCAGTCTCTCTCAGTCTGGCTTCTAGGGCAGATCGAGGTCCTTTGGTGTTGTCATTGATCCTCAGCCTCTCTTGGATGGCCTTCATCCAAGCTTCTGCATTCTCCACGCTACTGTCAAATTCATCCTGTAGCTGCTGAGTCATCGCATTGGAAGAAGCTGAAAGGATAGGAAACAGGGAGGTAAGCAGGTTTTGGGTAAGACCTAAACAGGAATGAAAGGCAATCTAAAGGAGCAAGGGAGAAAAGCTAATTGTGTTGTGGCTTTCCTTTTGAACAATAATACCAAAAACTGCAGCAGTATCGCTGTTCAGCTGGGCACAGAGAACACATTCACACTGCAGCTTTCCCAAATGAAAATATACCAGGAAATAAAAAGAAGGTGGAGAACTGTGGGAGGCTCCATTACAGTAAACAGATTTAATTCAAAGCTTTTAAATGAGATTAATTTGGTGTTTGTGGTGTATTCCAGATTAGCTACACCAAACACAAACACTTTCTGTTTCTTCCCAGAGCCATGTCAATATAAAACTTTCCCAATGCCCTTCTGGGCTATGTACTGAGCACCTGACACCAGACTAACGAAGTACTTTGGCACATGCTTACACCTTAGAGGTGTATAAACTGCTTTTGTAGAGGTGTTAAAGCTGCTGAGAGCAGGATCAGATCTCAGACCCTCAGTTAACTTCTTCTGCTGAGACCATGCAGAGGTTACCTGAATGCACATGCAGTGAGCCCGGGATACACAGACAACAGGAACTGGCCAGCAACTTCCACAAACAAGCCTTCACAGGGGAATATCAACACTGGTGGATGTTTTCTTTTGCCATCTCTTTTACTCCATACCAGGCTCAAAGTTTTTAATTTTCCTTTCCTTCTCTCCTGTTGCCCATTCCCCATCAGCAGGAAGGTATGATGGTTGGCTGCTCTGTTGAGGTCTCTCTTCAGAACACAAGCTCAGCACTGCCCAGATAGCCTCCTTTGTGCCTGTACAACAGAGCAGAGCCATCCTAGGCTCACCCCTAGAACTGCTGGACTAAACTTGACTAATAAGGATGAGCCATAACAAAGCGCCCTGTAGGTCAGCTCCACTGAAGTGAACAGAACGAGAGGCACTGACATTCAATGGGTTTGGATCACATCCTACAGCTACTGCCAGCCAAGCAGCCAGTGTCTCGTGGAAAATGAAATAGTCTTCCTCTTTGTTATTCATTACTGAAAGATTTTTTCAGCATCAAGTTTGGGACTTAATTACTGAACCCAAGTTTGTTGTGCAGAATTCAGTTCCACAGCAGCCCCACCGTTTCCATGAAACGATTCATGTGGAAGAATGTGCTCAGTGTGAGAGGCAGAGCACAGCTCCTGGTGAAGCTGGACCAGTGGGGTTCTACAACCACCAGAGCTCTCAGCAGCTCAGTCTTTACAAGGGAGAGCCATGCTTCTGCTCACAAGCAGAAAGCTCCCCACCATCCTGCCAGTGTTCCTTTCCATGAGGTAAAAGGATTCATGCAATATTAGAGATCCTTCCCTGCAGCTCCCAGTGTATTTTCTTCCACTTAAACCAGAGGAAACAAGATGTCAGCATTCACAACAGTCTGAATTGTTCCTTGCCAGCCCTCAGCAGGCTTTCTACTCAACAGGTCCCAGAACAGAACGAAAGAACTGCACCTGCAGAGCAGCTACTGCACTGCCCATGGTGACAGCTGATGGGGTCAGACATCCATGTGCAGAGCACCAGAGCTGCATTTGCATCAAAGAGGAAATTCCTTCCTAAGTGAGCCCTCTCAGACGGGACAGAATCTAAGGCAGTAGCTCTCAGAACTTGAGAGCAGCTTTAAAAAGAGTGACCTCACCTTGAAACAGTTTATAAAATAAAACAGGATGTACTGGATTTAGTGAGGGTGGTGTGGCACAGGGCAGCTACTCCCTCTCTCAACTATAAAAAATATGACAGGATATATAATTAAAGCTAAAATCATTGACTTACATCATGAGAGCCCTAAAGATGAAGCCAGCTAATGGAGTAATGTTATCCTCACTGGATTTCTAGATAGCTGTGTCCTTCTCCAACTATGACTGGTTCAGAATTGACATTTCTGAACTACAATAATCCAATTCTCAGAAAAGAGCACATATCTCATTGCAGCTGAAAAATCAACTCATTTTCACATTAACATTTCTCATTATATCTGGCAGTTGTAGAGGGACTATCCCCTCAAACTCTCCTTGCTACATACATACATTTCTAGGCAAACAGTTTCTGAATGCTCAAGTATGAGCTGTGGTGATTCCAAGTTATGCTATTGTGAAACAAAAACTCACAGTGCATTTGCTGGAGAGACACTGCCGAGAAGTGGCATTCATTTCCTAGGAGAGGTTTCTATTTCTGGCAACATCCATATCATATTTAAAATTGGCTTCACTACTCCAGCCATGGAGTAACCAATACAGAACAAAGTACGACCCTAGTCCTATTTCTTACAAAAAGTTGAGGGCAATCTAACATGGTTAAGAAGCAGTGGAAAACCTACTGCCATCCAACAGGAAGAAAACCCTACTCAAACTCTGCCCTCATGCTGCTCTCCTCTGAGCACAAGGAATTTCTATCAAAACCTCACAATTACACAGCCCTCGCCCCATCCAACACACAGTCAATCCACATAAGCAGTCAACACAGGAAACCACAAAAAAAATTCATTTCAGTATTAAGATCGCCAGCTTGCAAAGGAATAGAAACACTTTGCTACTCCAACTACAAGCAAAAAATATTGACTGATTTTCACCAAGCAATTCCTGTATCCAGTACTACAAAAATAATTAAATGTAGCATGGACTCAACGCCCACGTGGATTTCATAGTAGTTACAACCTGCAATACCTGATACAGATTTGGGCTGCCTTTTGAGACCTCCTGTCCTCCCTCCACACACGGAGGGAGGGCAATAAGCTACAGTGCCAGACTTTTGTTTCGGAACCCGTCCCAGGCACTAACAGCATGATTGATACCTGATAAAAGTATGATTTCTGACTTACTGTCTGCTTGGGAGGAAGAACAACTGCTGACTATTTGAGATACAGCAAGATCTGTAACTCCTTTGCAACTTCATCTAAAGCTAGGATTAATGATTAGAGGATAAAAGTTAACCAGTCAACAGCATTCACCCCATTTCTGTTGCATCATTGGAACTAAATGATTGAGCAATACTTCCGGACATGAAATTGAACAATACTTCTGGACCCTGATCTGTACAAAAAGGACAAAGGAGACATAGAAGCTCCTGGAACACACCTAAGCTGTAGCACTGTGCAAAGCCATCATCCACACATGAAGCTGTAATAGCAGCATGCCATTAGGGCCACCTGTACCGGGGTGCAACAGCTCCTATCCCAGGCTCAGTCTCTGGGGCCCACTGTGCCAGGGAAAGTCCTCCCTTCATCACTGGTGCAATACTCTGAGCAATTTGTACAAAATTGTTTTCCTCACAGTTATTTTCAAATGCATCCAGCTGTTCAAAACTGCTTTTCATTTAATGCCACTTGAATCACTGTATTAATTCATACTGTGGAAAGTGCATTTACACTTTAGAAACCACTTTGCATCTCTATACATGTTACTAAATGAGGGCAATAACTATGCACAAGAAATTCTGGCATAGATAATGAGATGCTGAACAAAACTAGGTTTTATTTGTCCAGATGCAGTAACAGTTTCTTGGTAGAGGTAATAAAGAAGCGTATTTCAGGGTGTTGAACAGAACTGACCCAGGACAGCTCCTGCAGTATATCCACAGGTTATGAGAAGCACATTTTAGGAACAGGAAAATGTAAGACAGATTAGCTGCAGAAACCTGTAGCTGAACCTCTCCCACAACACTAGTCTTTCTACCTTCTCTGAATCACCCTCCATGACCCCCAAAACACCGCTTGGCAGTGTCTGGGTAGGCACACGTGTTTCAGTGCCACAGAGGGATGATCCCCCAGCCCTTTCCCAGCCGCTCTGCCAGACCCACTGCACACTCAGAGCACAACCAGGGCTTACACTGGTTTGTCTGAGGCTCAGTTACACGCAGGGGATATCTGCACCTTTAGAAGAGGGAAAGGTGAACACCCGATACAGCACACACTTGTCAGCATCACTCCTCTCCCGGTCTCTCCCAGGCACACCACCATTTAGCAAGGAGGGAGGTCAGAGAGCTGCAGCCTACCACCTCCTCCCAAAATCCTGGAGAAGGAGCAGCTGGAAGGATGCTGGGGGGCCACACAGGCTGTACCCTCAGCTTGCCCACAGGCTGAATACCCCAACATGAATCCATCAGATCCAAAGCAACGGCAAGCTGGGTTTTGCTTTTCAAATCTGCTCCATTTGTGTAGGGCTGTGCTGAAGAGATGCAGAGGCAGCTTTGTTTCAACTGTGGTCTTGGAGCCATCTTGCTGAAAGAGCAGATAAATGAATTAGCTAACTGCTCTGCACTATAGCTCTGGAAGCGTGGACATGTCTGGGTTTCCACGGCAGACCCTGACACAGACGCAGGCAGAAGTCATCCCTCATGGGACCAATGTGGCACTCGTAGGGCCAAATTTCTCTGAGCATTTCTTCCCTGAGAACAGCCACTGCAGGAACCTTGCTAGTACATCTAATAACTCTACTGAGACATTGCAGGATTTACTTATTTAATATTTGTAATACACTACTGAGAGCTTCTAAAATTATTTTGCAAGTGCAGTGTCTTTTTCTTAGGATTATCCTATTACTTTGCAATGTTTCCTAACATACTGTTTTCTCTCTGCCAGTCATACTGGGGCTCGGGTTTTTATTTGGGTTTTTTTTAAAATCTCTTTAAACGTTTCTTACAACCACTCCCATTTTACACATTCTCTTAAACCCTACATTTATAGAACACAGGCTTTTAAATTGTTTCAATATGTCTTGGATTCTTATATTCACGTACTACTTGACTAGTTTCCAGAACCCAGCTCTTACAAAAATAAAAGCACAAAAACCGTCCAGGAAAATTCAAACCACTCACCATTAGGGAGACTATTTTCCAATTATTGAAATAATTCAAACTTTTCACAACCCTTTTCATTTGGTTCTGGGATTGAATGTGAAAAAAAAAAGGATTTAAAAAATCCTCACTGAAATGTATCAAATTTTAGACAAATGTATGGGTGTGGAAGCAATTTTGGTTCTGGAAATTGTATCTGGAATAATTTAGTAACTTTTCAGCTTCCCTAGATACTACAAAGAGAGCTCTGAGGAGGCACAGAGCTGGGAGCTCGGACTGTCTGCTTTAGATTGGAGCAGAGGTCAGGAGCTGGCACAGACCACAGAGGCACAGAGCACTGACCCTTGTCTTTCCAAAGCTGAACATTCTCGGTCTACTCCAGGAGTAGCTACTGCAAATTTTGAATCCAGCCAGCCTTACCAGCCCTCCTGAAAGCCCCCAGGATAGCAGCTGCACCTATGCAGAGCCCAGTTAAACTGCCTGAGGAGGTGCAGAAGCTTCAAGGTTTCAAATAAAAGGTGTAGTTATTTCCAGCATAATCTTTCAGAAGCTCAAAACATTAATCCTATCACCTTGGCCACCTTCCAACACAGCCTTCTCCTGTGTTATTGGCAGTGACTGTTTATGACAGTCAGCAATTGTTTGTCCTAGTTAATGAGCTAGAGTATGAATAGGGTTCTTTGGAACAAACACATCCGTATCCTCATTGCAAGCATCCCCTTCAACCAAGGAATGCAACATTCTGGGCACATACAGCACTAATCTATATCATAACCACCTCCTCTCCCTTACAAAGCAATCCACAGGAAACCTATGGCACACGCAAGGCGCTCTGCCACAGCATGATCACACCTGACAATACTCTCTTTGTTACCAAAAAATGAAAAGCAGAGGCATGGTCTGTGCAGGCTAATTCTCAAAAAAATGTCTGATTTTTTTCAGCGATTTATTTAAAGAATAATTTCAAACTTTGGTGAGAGTCAGTAGAAGTGGCACACCTTTTTGTTTTCTAAGACTGCTGGGGAAAATATATCATCCCCAGGTCTAAAAAGCCATTTCCTTAAAAAAAGAATTGAAATTTAAAAATAGTTTTATATCCAAATGGAATCAATAGCATTCAAGTAAGGCAGAATTGGGTCCTGGGGCCATCTTCCCTCCTAGGGAATGATAATCAATAGATCTGATCACAGCATTTTTATTTTTTATTTCAATCTTCAAGTCATTTGGAAGTAAAAAGAGTGAGAACTCTTAATTACAAATCTCCCTCCATTCCATACACTCCACACACAAACTTTCGCATTTCCAGGTCACTCTAGGAGACGGGTTGGTCTACCATGATTCCATTAGATAAGTAAAATGCATGGTTTAGTTCTGGTCTAGAATTTTTTTACAATCAAGGAGACAGAGTATCTGTATTACATAGCTGTCTGGTTTAGATTTTGATTCTCTATCCCCACATTACTGAGGTATAAACAATCTTTAGAGCATTTCAGTCAGCCCTCCTGGGAAGTAAGACTATCCTCTCCCTTTTACCGATAACAGCTTGGGTTCAAAGGCACTTTGTTTCTTGCCTCTAAGCAATAAGGAAATACTTGAAAGGACAAGAACAAAGTTGAAGATTTTGTTAATTAATGCTGCAGAGGGTGATTTTCAGCCTTTTCTAATCTGTACCACTTCAAGTGTCTCTGCTGAGAGGCCGGTATCTTTTTAGTGACTTCAAACTAATGACAGGAGCCTTCATTTTCCTCGTTACCATTCACAGACACTTTAGTCTGGGAAATCACAGGTTAAACACCTCTGCTCTACAACTGCAGCAGAGATTCTTCAGGTCCAGGGAATCTGATGGGGAAATTACCCACGATAGATATCTGTGTGTTTACCAGCAATCTACATCTTGAGCAGCTGGGTACAAGTTCCCATGTAGTTTTAGTTTCAGCTTTTGTCAGCTCCCTGAGTTTTATCATCAGTCAGCTAATGAAAAAGCCCTGCAAGCCAACAGCATTAGTTTCATGGTCTCTGGAGACTAGAATTTATGTATTTAATTAGCTCCCACTTGTGCTCCACACACTGTATGATCCCTCAGTACTGGGTGCCAGTCACAGCACTGATACACTGAGTAATAAACCTCTGTGGTATCTGCCCCTTGGCTAGAGATCAGTGAACAATTCAGAGTGAATAATATATCTGATAAATCACTCCTCTTTTGCTGATCATATTATTGTGTACAGACAACCCCATTTTCTCAAACGTGTGGTTATCCTTAACTATTTGCCAACTATACTTCGCAAATCAGTTTTGCTCTGCAGACTATTCCCAAGAAATTCTTCCTGGCAATCCCTAATACCCTGGCTGTGCTGCTTAGCTTTGGTTTGGCATCACAACCCCAATGATAAATTGCCCATCTTTCATGACTAGCTGGGAACAGCTCTCCTTTTTTGTGTGCAGTTTGTCACATGGTAGCTCCCAAGGGGCAGTGTCATCATCAGGACTCCGGAGTGTTAAGCCACATATGAGGAGTGTGCTGTCACAGCACCCTCGGTGAGCAGAAGTGCCCTGCAGTTACAAGGGTAACATCTCTGTCCCAAAGAGATTACAGTGGACAAGTCAGAAGGGTTTTGGCAGTGAAAGGAAGGCATCAGTGTGTACTTAGGGACATGGAGTTATGGAGGGAAGAAAGGGCTGTCAGAGTCTTCAGCTGCATTGACACTGCTCTGTGCAAGCTGCGGTGCTTCCACCACCCATGTCCTCTGCCCACCCTTTGGATCAGAGATACTCAGAAAGAGATCCTCAAGTGCAGCTGGAGCATGTGGCCTCAGCACGGGCTGGATCTCACACCAGGAGAAGGGATTCACTGCACTGAACCACAGGCAATCAGTGGGACACCCTGAGGTGGGAGCCCTGCGATTCCCTAGGGAGTCAGTGTGAGAGAGGGGCACTTCCAAGCAAGGAACCATACCAGAGGTGGGATAATTCACGTTCTTCAAGAATCCCATGTTCTGAAGAGGCCTACACTTGTAATATGAGTGCTCAGGGGTACAGGATGTCAATCTGTCTCCAAGTTTATATTCTTTCCTATTCCACATCACTGTTTCCACATTTGGATCTAGGGGGGTTTTACACATGCAATTTTTATCCCTTACAAAATCAGTGTTAAAATCTTATTTGACTATCAATCAAATGTCTCTACTTCTGAGTGAGCGATAGTGTGTAACTTGGAACACTAAACACATGGATTTTAAAGTATTAAATCTTTAAAGTCAAATATATACTGAAAATATTTCTTAGAAACAAAGTCACTTGCAAGTACTTCACAAGTATGCTCCAAGGGCACAGGTCTTTTGTCCCATTTAGAACAGCTGAAGGACTAACTCTCCAAGACAAGATTTCTCAGATATATCTTTCAAAACATTATCAGTTCAGTTATGCTAATTTTTAAAGCAAATTTAATTTAAAATTTAATATTTAAAATGGTGAAAGTGAGACTTATGGAATTGAAAAAAAAAAGCAGCAAGTCGGACAATTCTAATTTTAGATACTAAAGCTGTTGATTAAGAGTTATTTTCTTGGGATCAAAGCATATGGTTATGGAAAAATTAGCAGATTTTAATTTGCATGGAACAGAAAGATCTGTTTATATAAAGAAAGAGAAAAATTACCCCTGAAAGAGACGAACACTTGAAATGCTGTCAAGAACATTCAAGAGGATATACCTAAAGAGTAAATAGCTATACCTAAACGGTCAGCACTCTGTACATAATTAAAAGTAATATTTGCATTCATCTGATAATGCCAGGCTTTATATTGCAAAACAGCACTGGTTTGTGTTCAGACAAATCCACAGGCAAACAAGGCCTGCCTGTGTCCCAAACAAAATACACTACTGGAACAGTCAGCAACCTCATCCCCAAGCTCAGAAACAAAGTAGACCACTGCAAAATGCTGGTTATAAATTAATATTGAGTGCTTGAGAACATTTTTGGAATTGAATAAAACAGGCTGCTTTCTCGTGACTCATTTTTGCCTGAACTATTGCAGTTTCCACGTCTTCGTCACCCTCCCACAGCGTGCGCTGGCCGGGCGCTGTGTGTTCAATTGCACGGCCACATCTGGTCTGGTGTGAGCTGCACAGACCCCTCCAGCAGGCTGGAACAGCCCGGCACGGCCACGGCTCCGGCGCTCTGACCGCTCACGACTGCCCAACAGCGATAAGAAAGCCTTTTTAGCAGTCTTTTTATCCTGATCGGGGACTGGAGTCCTGTAGTCTATAAACCCAGAGGGGATCTGAACCTCCTCCTACTGGGACTCATCAAACCTAAAGCAATGAGTAAAACGGCAGCAGAGCCCCGCAGTCAGCCGCGTTTGTCGGCAGCCGTCCTCCAGCGAGGAGGAGCAGAGAGTTATTTAAAGCTGTGATCACAGATAATTACCGTGCTGAGCAGCACAAGTAAAGCCAATGCTTTTTCTTCTCACTCTTACATCCTCCTCTAGCAACTGCCTTTTAGAAATGGAGTACTACAAGAAACCAAAGCTCTTTTTTTTCCCCCGGAAACGTCTGAAGAGATCAGGCAGCTCTGCTCTATTCGGACCCCAAGGGGGCCTCAGGGCGTGCTGCTTCTCAGCAAGTTTGAAAATTCCACCCTAAATATTATGGGACATATCCCTGGGGCTGCCAGAGAGCTAACACAGAGATACATTTAGAGCAAAGGGGTCCATATCAGCCAAGGAATTGTACACATTGACAGATGCGTCACAGCACTACCTATTCTCAAATACTTGAAAGAAGGAAAAGGTATAAAGCTATAGATTTGTTTAACCCAAGTAATATATTGTTGCCCTGGTTTTTGCTAAAGCCTTCTGTTTTTAACCTTGGAGTCAGATTCTTTCACACAGTTCATGTAAATAATAGCCAGTGTTTACTTAACGGTATTTTCTGTTTTTCATTCCTTTTGTGATAAGAGAACTTTGATGAGCATCTTTCTTCTCCAGTGGGATTAAGAAGGAAGTGACATGCTCTCCAATCCCTTGTGGAGTTTGGACGTGCATATGAATGTGAGATTGTAAATAATAAACAAATATTCCCTCCTTTCTGCTGAACGTGGCAAGTGTGAGAGCGTCTTTATTGTGTCTTCCCAGACACAATATATAATTCTTCTACAATGAGTAATAGACATCATGGCACAAACTCAACTTTGGTCTAAAAGAAATAATTTCCCCACTAGTCTCCAAAGCCATCTTCTAAAGATAACACAAATACCTGCTGTATTTTAAAGGCATTTCATATCACTGAAATTTTTCTCCACTATTTCCCTTTCAATTTAGAGATCAGGGCTCAGCAGGTACCTTGCAAAAGGCTGATTCATAAAACAGGAGAAGCCAGCTATCATCTTCCTGAAGGAAAATGTGTTTGACTCTGATGAGGACCATTGCTGAACCACCACAGAGCAGAGCCTCTGATGACCTTGTTTGGGTTCAATGAGCACAACACAAGCAACAGTGTTTGTGCAAACTATACTCCCTACTTAAAAAAAAAAAAAAAAAGAAAAAAATCTGAATTTCTTTAATCCCTTTTTTTACCTATTGCATACCTCCAGGTCATGTTTCAACAGTTATATATGCGACCTTAAACCCACACTGCAGGGAAGGGTCTCAGCAGTCCCAGTTCAGCAAACATTTTGGGGCTGTAAAAACTGATATCGTGTCTTGAGCGCCAGCCACACTCGCAGCTCCCAACAGACACGCTCTCTCTATTAACTTCACCGACTGTCCCTTATCTCCAACCCTTCTGGTGCACACCACAGTAGGGATATTTTGGCCTCCTTTCTCTTGCCTTACGTGAAGTAGTTCCCCATCCTGGCCCGCTACTCACAAAACCATTTATCAGGCCTTATTTCTTTGCACTGGGCCCTCACCCTTGGGCCCTCCCATCCTCTCCCCCAGCACCCTGCGGTGCTGGCACCAGGCAGGAGGGGAGGCGTGGGCTAGCTCTGGAGAAAAGCGCGCAAATGGGCTGATCTTGGCGCCCTTCACCAGCCGGGTGCTGCCAGAACCCGCGGCCATGGCTCTCCTGCAGCAGGCCACTGACTCCTATTTCCCCTTTCACTAGAATTCAAATCCTTGAAATTTCAAGACACTTGATATTTTTAACACTTCCACATCTCTGGCAAATTTAATACAAAGCAGAGAATGAGTGAAAAAGTTATTAAGAGCCAAAAGATACAGACACACTGCCTGTCACAACCATCTCACTACACTACGAAATAAAAGTAATGTTGTAAAAATCTTACCAAAATCCTGGGAAATCTGGTAAAAAGGGTGGGTAAAAGTCTGTGGTGATTCCATCAAAGTTCCCTGATGAGTTCCCAGCATGGCAACCACAATCCAGGCTGGCCTCCACTAGGAGTTAGAACAGCGACTCGGCACAGTTGGCAGCATGAGCAAGTCTGGCACAGAGAGAAACCAGTGGCTTCCTCCTTACTAATGCAGGAGGAAGCACAGGACTTCCTCTCTGCCTCTTCCCGTGCTGAGGGAGTGAACGAGGGGATGGCAATCCAAAGATACATCAGTGCAGAAAAAAAAATAAAAAAAAGAAAGAAAAGAAACCCAGAGCAGGGCATGTTGCCACTGTCTAAAACGTAGATGAGATTTAAATAGCAATAATCCCCAGAAACTATCTAGTTCAGGTCATTAACTAACAAGCTGGTTAATACCTGTAAGGATTAATGCTTGAAATTATTATCCCTGACAGATGTTTGCTGAATGGGAATTAGTCAAGAATACACAGGATGAAAACCAGCAAGAAGTAAAAGTGCAGACAAGTACGTCAGAGCTGAGATTTTAGAAATCATTAACTCATGCTCTAACATAATAGTAATTTTCCCTTATCTTCCACTTCCTGTTTTACTCTTAAGGTCTCTAGCAGGAGAGTCCCTTCACAGACTGACACACTATTCTAGATTCTGCTCTCAGTTAAAATCGTGCAAGACAAAAAAGAGGTTAGCTGATATTTTCAGGAAATGCCTCTGCTGCACGATTTAGCTGAATGGAATACACTTTGTAGACATTACCTGTCTCTCACGATGGAGCACATGATGAATTCTTCCTTCCTAATTCCCCAAAACTATTGGAAAACATAAAGCAGCATTCTCAATTAATTAAGATTCTGCTGAGTACATCTGCTTTTAGACATTCAATAAAACACACTGGTTTGGTCTACCCACATCACTACCATTTGCATCATCGTAGTGGTGTAGATCTAATATACTCAGGATGAAAACAGGTGCCACTTACTCAAGTTGGTGTAAATCCAAAGCAAGTCCATAAGGCCAACAATCTCTCTACTTTTTCAGTTGCTGTGTATCATAATTTGCACTACACTGAGCATTTCGAGAATTACAACAAAAATATGGAGGAGAAGTGGAGAAATCAATGAAAACAAAACATGAAGGGAAAAGTTGGTTTGAATTCTACCTCCAAATTAGAAGCTACACATAGAAACAGGGATAAAACTATTAGTCTCTGCACCCATTTTGGCATCAGGCAGCACAAGGGAAGAGCATGGGGGAAAACTGAAGAGAGGAACAAAGATGGATGAAAATCTAGGTAGAAGAACAACACTGGAATAGAAAATGTTGATTAAGCTAGCTAACCCTGTGAAGTTGCTAATACAGAGAATTAACTGAAGACCAGTAGCCTCAGTGAGGCTGTGACCCCCATGTGCAATGCTGACCTCAGCGCAGCCAACCAAACACAGAATTTTGCCACCAATGGCGAAAAAACCCCCAATGAACAGAAGAGGAGGAACATCTTAAGAGTTAGCAATGCTGATGGTACCTCTAGAGAGGGAACTGATATACCAGCTATTTTCCAACTATCTTGTTAGCCTTTTGCTAACATGAATAATCCTTAGAACTATATGAGTATCTCAAAACACATCTGGATAAGAAGATCTCAAAACACATCAGTGTGCAGACTAAACTATACAATGCCTGGGGGATGTGAACTGGAGATTGGTCCACTTATCGGAAAGTCAGATCAGGGTTGTTTTAGAACTGTGTTGTTTGAATGGGGGAGTTTTAAATGTCTGTAAGTGATCCCCTTCATCACTTTTCCCTTGTTCTCTCTCTCTTGTGGTATATCCATAGTCACTGCAAATTTGCCACTGTTAAAAAAAATTAAATAAATTATTTTTTTAAAAGCACTGAAACTAGTAGTACTGAGGAAACAGAACATACGTGGCTAACATCAGCTATGCACAGCAGCTTCTAAAACAAGTTAAGAATGAGTCTCTTTGGATGACTAATCTAGAAGGCAAGTGAGCTCCCCGATTAGTACGGACAACCACAAGCTAGAGGTTTGTGCAATGAGAGGATCAAACTAACAGTGAAAAATGCAGCATTCCCCACAAAACTTTCTGTAAGTTAGTATCAGAACATATTTAAAATATATAAATACCACATTATCACTTGAGCATAATTCCCTTTAGAGTGAACTTGATTTTATTTTTTTCCATATTTTTAAAGGAAACCTGGTTCAGCAAAATATTCCAAATGTTCCCACAACACCTGACCTGCCATTCTCTTCTTTCCCATACAAAGAACTCTGTTTTCAGTTTCAGCGAGGGATGAAACAGTGTTTTTCCCACTCTTCTGGCCAACTATCACTTCTGTTATGGTAGTGGAAAGCATTTGAATGGCTCCTTCTTTGGGCCAACAAGTCTATGTTCAAACACGGATTCAGTTACATCCGGAACTGTGGTAACATCTGTTGTAGCTATAACTCTTGTAACATCTGTTGGATGGTCTTAGATTACCTGGCAGCCGTGGGCACTGCAAGGGAAACATTTCTGCAAACCCAGTGCAGCCCACGGAGTTAAATGACTACACTGATGAACCTACTGTAAGTGATACTCTGGACAGACTGGCCTCATTGCCCACTAATAGTCTGCATCTTCGAGCAGCCAGTGATGTATTTGTCCACTAACTGCTCAGGAGACAGACATAGTCACCCCAGCAGGGTTGCAAGGGTTATAAATTATGAAGTGTTGTCTCAGCTCTGACAAAGAACTATGAAACCCCTCCGATATGAAACAGAGCAGCAGTATAAAAATTTTTCTTCAACCATGGCAACTGTGTTATATATTCTTACTACTTGGAAGAAGCTTAGGTCCTAGCTGTAAACCAGCCCTACACCGTGCTGCAGGTAGTGAACAGGCATCCCCAGTTCAGAGGTTACTGCTGAAGCAGAAGGGAACAGACAGAATATGGATACAAACAAAATATGGATACAGACAGAGGGGACACACACAGGAGCACTGAGGCAGTATTAGCATGAAAAGCCACAGACAGAGCAGCAGCTGCCTAAGCATGGCCAAATTTCATAGACATTGCAGCAAAAATGTTTTAAGGAGGAATGTGAGTGAAGGTCACGACATGGATATGGGAATGATTACATGTGAGGACAAGACTGGGAGGAAAAGCATGAAAGTGCTCAGGTGAAAGTCTGCAGAGCATTGGTTGAGGTTGGTATCACAGGCAGGTGGGGGGGAAGCTGTTCTCAGTTACAAAGGAAATGCAGCCTGGGGATGTATGGGAACCAACATTTCCATTTTCTGAGGAAGATCGCACTTCTAACTGTATTTTAGTTGTGAATTAGAATAACACTGGTATAAAGGGACTGTTCATGCAATTTCTATTCACCAAAGGATCTGGTTTGGAATTGCTGAGACAGGACTTTTCAGAAAAGAAACACCCACATCAAGCAATCAGGCTGCCCTAAGCACTGGGCTTGGAGGTACTGGCAGGGATAGCACAGACAGGTGTCAAGCTCTTGAGCTCTCTTTCTGGTTTTACACAGTTTCACTCTGTGTAAATAATGAATCGTTATGCAGAACCTAATCATTATGCATAACCTTATGATTCAGGTGTCCCACCTGGCAAGCTTAGCATCTTAAAGGTCTGGCTTAGATCGTCATTATGCTCTCCATTCAGCAAGGAAAAACAAAAAAAACAGAAAAAAAGGGTTTTGATTTACCAGTTAGCAGCAAAAGAAACAAACAAAAAAACTCAACCCACACACAAAACCAAACTGAAAAACGTCAGTCTGGCCTGAGCAAGAATAAAAGAACTGAGAAGTGGGTTAGCTGCTGATATAGTTGCTTAACTGAGAAAAACATCTATTTGCAAATCCCCAAACTAAGGTGTAACCTGCTAGTAGCAATAACAGCACTTCACAAATACCAGTGATAGCTGACATAGGAAGGGCACTATAGAAAACAATTACCTGTGGATCAGTGAAGCACATCCAGGTAGATTCCTCAGCACTGATTAACTACAACTATTCAACAACAAAAGGGCTTAAAAAAAAAAAAGGGCTGTGACATTTTAAGTATTGGGATTAAACGTGTTGATGTAATCACTTATAAAAATGGTTTTTATAAACACCTTCCACTCTTTCATCAGACAGCAAATACTACTTCACTCTGCAGACCCGAATGACAGCACCAGCTCTCCTCCATCATGAGGTATTCATAGAATCACAGAATGGCTGAGCTTGGAAGGGACCACTGGAGCTCATCTAATCCAACTGCCCTGCTCAGTCTGGGTCCCCTAGTCAAGAATGTTACTCAGGATTGTGTCCAGATGGCTTTGGAGTATCCCCAGAGGAGACTCCACAGCCTCTCTGGGCAACCTGTATTATCACAATATGCAATAGCTGGACAAACAAACACCTGAGGGGAGAAATGAAGTAACACTGAAGGCAAAAATACCTTTAGGGTTGCTGGTAGCTCCATCCCAGACAGGAACTTGTCTTGTAGAGAAAAACCAAACCAACCAACCAAAAGAACACCCTCTCAAAAACAAACAAAAACCCAAAAAACCCCAAAGAAGCTTGAAATCTTTCCTTTCTGTTAGGCTGCAGTCATTTTCTGTAGATTGGCATTTCACACCAGCAGCACAACTAATGGAGTCGGCAGGTTTATAATCTGAGAACACAAGGGAAAATCCCAGGCTCTGTAAAGCCAACAGCAACACTGTCACAGAGCCAAGATTTCTACCCTGACTGCTGTGGACTTAAAAGACAAGGTAACAAGTAAATTCTTCCTTGGGCACTCTCTTAATCTGGAGATCTAAATTAATGTGTGTCTGCAGTGTTTACTGAGCCAGTGTTATTAGCCAGTGTTAAAGTCTTACACTTCACACAAAGCCTGTGCTTAACCTGCTGCACCTATAGACCAGTTCTGCTGACTTAACATAAGAAACATCACCTACATTTGCCAGCCTCTGTCATATGCCATTCATATAAACACTACCGAAGACCTGAGTGCTCATGCAAAGACTCTTGCATTAAGAAAAGTAAGTCATCTAAGCTAAAGGAAATGCACAGCCTGGGGAAGAACTGACAGCTTCAATGATTTCTTTTATTTGGTCACAGAAACTTTAAGGTAGGGTATATTTTCTGACATGACCCTACCTTTGCATCTAACTGACTTGAAAATGCAGTGGGTACATCACTGTTTGTACACTTTCCACCTTCAGCTTCTCTGAACTTCTTTTCTCTGCACCGACAACGAGATACAGAGCCTGGATAAAGACCAGCTGTTAGATCTCTCAAACTGCCCCTCAATCAGAGACAACACATGTTTTTGTGATACAACTGCCTCATTATAATGGCAGGAAAATAACACAAGCATGTAATGCTTTAAATCACACATCACTTCTGTGTGAGGTAGAGAGAAAACACAGCCAAAAGTAACCCCTACACTTTTTTCACAGTTTAATTTATTATTGCTGTTGTGTCAGTCCAGATGAGTGAGTAGGCGAGTCAGTGTGTGAGAATCTTGTAGGGCGAAAACTCCAATCTTGGTTTTTAAATAAAACCAAGTACCCAGATCCACTGTGGGTGGTTTACTCTGTCATACCTGTGACACCCTCCCACCTGGTACCTACAACACAGCTGCCACACACATCAAGTGTACCCTATGAGATAAGATGTTAGCGTCCCGTTTCACAGATGAAGACACTGGTGCTCTCAGCAGCATCTATCTTTCAAATGTAGGCTTTGACAGGCAGTGCCAGACCCAACAACACACAAAGCATCCAACATCACTGGTCCCATTTTAAACCTCTGACTGGACATGCTCCTTCAAGATCACAGAGCAAACTTGTGGCAGGCAAAGCCGCATTAAGGGAGGTTTGGACTGGATGTTAGGAAGCACTTCCTGCCTGACAGGATGGTCAAACACTGCAATAGGCTTCCTAGAGAGGCAGTCAATGCCCCAAGCCTGTCAGTGTTTGAGGCATTCAGTGCCCTTAATAATATGCTTTAACTTTTGCTCAGCCTTGAAGTGGTCAGGCAGTTGGACCAGGTGATTGCTGTAGCTCTCTTCTACTCTTATTGTTATTATAATCATTATCAACGGCAAGGGGAGCAGCATGTAGCTTTATGTAAAGTGTGTCTAGGGTTCCCTGGTGACAGGCACTCTATCTACTACGTAGAACAGTAAGTTCCCCAGCACAAGCTATCCCACGTGGGCCTCTCATTCAGCTTGTGCTCCCAAGTATTGCTGTCTCAAAAGGCTTTCTGCATAGCACAACTGTAACAGCAGTTATTTCAATGCCACTAAATAAACACTAATCAAGAACAAAACAAACAAGCCACAGCTTGATACCTGAATTTCAATCAAATTACAATCTCCTGGTTCTACCTGTTTCCTGCTATCTCTTAATTTCTTCCAGTATGTTATTTTATGCACCTGTTCAGTGATATCCCAAGGCTGAGACTGCCCTGTAATCCTCCGCCTGTTATAATCAAAGGAGAAACTCCCTTGAAATCCCTTGATATGAAGGACTTCATATCAAATCCATGTCTTTTGTTTAAGTATAACATAGAAAAGAAACTTGTAGCAGCAGAGACATTAAAAGGTCTGTCAAAGGGAAAGAAATGTTTCCATACCCCCTTGAAATCAATGCACTTTCCTTGAAATACAGTTAAGTGATGTGCACGGACAGAGACATCAAAGATTGCTTATGAACTGATAGGGAGCGTCAGTGAGAACCACCAGACCCTACCATCCTTTCCTCAGCCATGAGGTGGGACCACTTCAGATACCCGAACTTAAATACCCCAGGGCTCTACTCTCTGAGTAGTTTTTCTGTAATTCAGGCGGTACCATCCTGTGATGCAATTTATCAGCAATACAGGAACATGTGATAAGCAACAGTTCACGACACTTTAAGTCTATGAAGCAGTGAATCCACAACAATGTCTATCAGACAGCATGTTGCAGAGTCACCAGTCCTTGTGGAAGGCGAGGACTGACCTGAAGCTCCAGCTCTGCAGAAGAGTATGTAAGGAGTGATCTTTATGTAAGGATCGCCACTTTCAGTTTAAAAGACTCCATTTCCTTAATACTCCGACTGTTATGCCCTCAACAAACTCTAGAGAACAAACAAGAAGAGTAAACTTTTAAACAAAAGAACAAGACTGTATTTAAGTTGATGCTGACAACACTGCAGCTAGTCATGGAAGTATTATAAGAAAAGTCTGCATATGCCAATGTCAGCCTCAGGCAATTAAATTATATTTCAGATGTTATTTTAAGGATGTGATTTTTGGGGCCTATAACTAATCAATATCAGGCTGTTTTGCACTTTAAACACTGCATTTGATGGCAATTGATGACATCATGACACTTTTCAGTTTTTCTCGTGTCATTTCAGACTAATTTAAACAATATTAACTAAAGGCACAATTCCTATCATTCAGTTGTTTGCAGAGCAGACTGACCACCTGTTTTGTATATTTTAATTTCACAAAATTGCAGACTGAAAAAGCTGAGACATTACTGACCATCAGTAAGCACTACCCTAGGGGATATTCTCCTTCCTGGATAAGAGTATTCCACTTACTACGCTCCAAAGACAGTGAGAAGGTTTTCAGCCAGATTCAAAGAGGTATTGAAGGACCTGGTATTTATTCCTGTTAATCTCAGGTGCCTGATACCTTTGTCTTCATATAGAAAGTGTGCCAGCTAAAAAACTCCCTTGCATGTTACGCCCTCCGTTAACATTTCTGGAGCTCAAAACTTCTTCCTGTTACAATGTGGCTTTTTCCTTTCACATGCCTGGATTACCAGGATTCAGACTTGGCCCAAAATCCTTAGGTGGTCACACACGACCCAGTTATAACGGGACCCTTTCTAAGGACACCATTGCACCTGTCTATATGGTAAAACAAGTTTGAGAGGACAGGTCAAAGCTGTGCCACAAAAACTCATCTGCAGCTGACAAGGACTAACAGTTAAGAAAACTCAAATCAAAACAGAAATCCAGTATCTTGTCATTGTTACAAATGACCTGGGATTTGTCCCACCAGAACACATTATTTTGAGTCAGGATGAATGAATGATCGCTGCTTTGCTTGGTTTCATGGGAATTATGCTTATATGATGGCAGTCGTGAAACTGTTGGCCAATTTTGTCAAAATAAATCTGAAGACACTAGCTGAGATCATAGCCCTTCTGTACTTGTGCAAATGTTGTGCCTGGCAGAACAAAGACAGGAGTTGTGCCCTGGAGATGCAGGGATGTAAAAACAAAGCACTCTGTGAGCAGGCCAACTCAGGAAATCAGATCTCCTACAGAGCTATGTTCCTTGGTTGATTAAAAGTATACACTGAACTGCACCAAGATTTTCTGTTTCCATGTTCAAAATGCAATGTATCATATCAGTGTTATTTGCATTCTTTTAAGTTTTAAGGGAGGTGCCAGTTCAGGGGCATTTACCAGGAGACTCCTTCTCCCTTTCTCTTTACAGCTTCATTTGCACCAAGTATATTATTGCCAAATGGAAGCTGTCACATATGAATGTATCACTCAGTCACTGAGCTAAAAACTTGGGAAAACTAGCAAGTATCTGATTTTAGACTCGCTTTTCCTTGTTGGCCTGTTTCTAGAAAATTTGCAGGAGCTTAATTACCTTGGAGCTGTTCTCCTTATGTCATACTTGGCTGAAACTGGGAAATGGCAAAAAAATATTACATAAGAGACACATACCAAGACTCATGTGTATACACATATTAAGGGATGGCAAAACTCCTTGTTTCCAACAGAAGCCAGTTATCTTTCTGAAGCTGCAATGCAGGTGTGGTGCATCCCCTCAGACGGTGGAATTGCTCTCCAAAGTCATGTGGATCCAGGTACAGGCACATTCTGAAGCCAAGCATCCACAAGTGTATACAACAGTTTTTAGGATGATTTGTAAGCCTCAGGTAAGTGGAGGAGCACAGAAAATGGCTTAGCCCCAAAGAAAAGCTAGACGCTCTTTTCCATGAGATTAGTGCACAAAGGCCACACAGAGGACATACGTGCCAGAACAGACTTGGAAGCATGGTTCAAGTCTTGACCACAATGAGGGGGAAGGGAGGAGCAGTGAAATATGGCTGAAGGGAAGAACTGGAACTATAAGGAACACAAGCGAGGCAAGCATGACAGTACCGCACCCTGAATGGTAGGTAATTCTGGCTTCCTTGGGAATTTGAGGGGACTCCGGATCTGATGATTCACTAACAACATGAAAACAGCACTGGGTGTAGGGGAAAGCTGCTTTTATGGAGGGAACCATCGGCATTGTCAGACTCCATTTCCTGACAGCCAGTTTGTATGGAACAATGTTACTGTGACTCACCAAAACATGTTTGTTTCTTGTGGAACAAAAAGACGCCACGGGACTGATTGCAATAAGTTACATTTCCTTGAGATCCAACTGGCTCACACATTTGGCAGCCACAGAGACTGTGCCAAGCTGATGTGCATTTCAACAACCGCAGATTTGAGGCACTTGCAGGAAAAGAAGGAAAACACTTGAAGGCAACCAATCAGCTTTTAAAGTTTTGTGGCATTTTTTAAATTCTTTCCCCAGAAAACAAGCACTGTGTACAAAGATTTTCAAATGACATGCACCATGCCAAGGGCTGAAAAGTAACATCCAAAACTAGCAGCAAGGAAGTGGTAAGAGTAGCATAGTGATTTTATATTTTATTAATTATTCAAGGCAGCCAAGCTTATATTTAAGGCAAAGGAGAAGACAGGCATCCTTGCTCTGATGAACTTGCAAAATAAAGCAGTGTCTTGCAACCATAATTTTCACAATTAGTCATTATATACATGCATAATTGCTGTAGATTTCAGTCTGTTAACCTATTTGAGTAGATCTATTTCTACGAATAAAATTTTCCTGGACAAAGATCTAAACTCACACAAGGCCAAACCAATAAGGATTTGGGAATATAAGAGATGGCAGAAAAGAGTGTATGAGAAACCAAAGCCTTACCATACATTGGGGTGTGGGGGAACTTTACATAGAGAAGTTGCACATAATGTAAATTGCTCTTATAATAGAAAAACTGGAAAACGGTCTATCTGTTTAGGAAGAAAATGTGAGACAAGGTCAGACTCCCTTAAGGGGAATCAGAGCCAAGCTAGGATATATGTAAGAGGTTTGAAGCGGAGAGAAGTGGGAAGGGAGAAGAGGAACAAGGACCTTGCAAACCGCAGTAGAGTCCTGGCAGTGGCGACCTAGAGATGAAGTGTCACAGTAACGCTGAGCAACGGGCTTTGGCAACAGCCTGACATCTATCAGAGGAAGAAAAGTTGCAGAATGCAGCTGAATGCTGACCCAGGCTGGCACTTGTTTGCAGGTGCGATTTTCTGAAAGAAGCTAAATAAAAGGCTTAAATCGTTTAGCTTATATTACTTCGGGAGATATGCTGCGGTTACTGCAGCTGTGGTAATACATGTATTAGGAGTAGACAGGGAGCTCTCGTAGCACCCAGGGAGCTGTCCTGGCAAGGGCAAGCGCTGCCGGCGCTCCCGCTCTGCGGCCCCGGCGGTGCCGCTACCCTCGCTGCAGGGGCGGCCGGCCCGGGGGCCGAGCGGGACCGGGCTGTCCCGGCGGCGTTGTGCCCCGGCGCGCCGAGCAACAGGAGGCGGGTCTGGAGCCGGGCGGGCTGACAGCGAGCCCCGCCGAGGGCAGCGGGGCCGGGCTGTGCTTGCGCGGCGGCAGCGGCGGGCGGGCGGCCGTGGCCGCGGGCGCCAGGTGAGCACCCGCACTCTGCTATTTTTAGCAGATAAAATGCAGCGGAAGAGGAGAAGCTGAGTTTCTCACAGTATCGTGTTCTGGGGAACTCGGAGCTCTGGGAGTCACCCAACATCAGGCGACGGGCGAAAAGCCCCGGGCGATCCTTGCACGTGCCGGTAGCTCCGGCGATCCGTGCCAACACGTGGGGAAGTCTCTTAATGTTTCTTTTGAATGGCCAGCAAGCAGGCAGGCTGCCTGCCTGTATCTCAGCAGTTACACGTGCATGAAACAACCCCAGCTCATCACTGGCACTGCCAACAGTCATTCATTTGGATGCATGAAGTGATATTTTGAGGAGAAAAATCAATGAAAACTTAGGAAACAAAACCTGTTTCCACTGTAGTACTGATTCAGGCACAAAGTCTACTGCGTGTGCTCAATTATGGGAAAAATCAGAAGCAAAAGGAGCAGCAGTGGAGGTGCGTTGCCAGCCACAGCGTCGGTTCTGTAGCCCTGCAAGAGAAGCCACAGTCATCAACATCTTGTGCTCCATCTGTAGCATCAGAAAGTTGTAATCATATGAGAGCCTGTGTGCTGAGCCACAGGGAGGGGAGAATGAACAGCTTCTTCATATTTGAACAATAATATAATGTAAACAAACCGAATGAGCATGTGAAAAGCTTGTATTTAATAAAGCACTAAACCATCCTCTCTGGCAGGGATTATATTGCTGCCCTCTGCTGCTGGGAAGTTGGGCGGTTCATCTGCCTAACGGCAGAAAAACGGGCTATTCGCGATAAAAGTCTTTGATTACACATAACAGTTCTGTGGCCAAGAGCCTCGAGATACATAGTTCAGAAGTGAAGAAAGGGTGAGCTCCCCGATTCTGCGAGAGGCAGGAGACGACAGCTCTCTGATGCCGGGTGGGTTGGCTGACTCTCACCAACAGTGTTCTCTGGCTGCAGCAGCCTCGGGAGCCTTCATGGACTCACTTCTGCCCACAGCCAGCAGGGTGATCTGCCATCCGTGTGCCAACACACTCTTAACTGGAATAGCTCTGTATTTATATTGCTCCCAATCATCAGGAATCCCTATCCCGCACCAGCAGTGGAAAAGGTCACAGGAAATTTTGTCAGAACTTCATGATAAGGAGTGCACTTTTACAGATGGTTCTGACATGGAAGCTTCGACTGTCCACAGTGCATGCTTTAGTGGTACAATTTGGGTGACTATGGCCTTTTAAATTGCCACTGAGAAGACAACTGACTGCTGTAATCTCTTTGTGTTTCTGGACAAGCCTTTCATCTAACTTGGAAAATAATTTATTCACTAGCTTGGCTTTGGCAGACTATTTACTTGGAGGAAGTTCATAAAGACAGTGTGTAAAACTCAATCTATGCCTGTGCAACTGCTCTTGCCCATGGTAATTCAGAGCTGATTATCTCTCAGTGACCTTTGGAATAGCGTGAGGAAATGGACACAACCCAGAAGGGTTGCCCTCCAAAGGAATGTGTCTAGAATAGGTAGATGGCAGAGAATATAAAATCTTGCTTGTCAATTTGCCTTGGGAAAACGGGCTGTTATCATGGTGAGTAGACGAACTACTTTTACTGAGAGCTCTTAATTCCTGAGGAAACAACCCCTAGGAAGTTACTTTGCATGCCTAGACCTTTTAAACCTCTTGTATTCAGAAAGCTTGCTGGTGGGGGACAATGCTTCACTGTATCTAAAAACTGCTTGAATTAAGCTCCTCTTCTGCATTTCCCCGTGCGGAGGCTTTCATGGCTCTGATTTTACTCCCTCAAACAGCTTGTACATGCTGAGTTGGAAAAATCCCTACACACAGGGTAACAGCAGGCATTAAGTAAATGAGCATTCATTGCATTACCCAAACAATACAGAGCTGCCCACGAACCACACCTAAATGACAAAGGAGAGGTTAGAAGGACTGCAAGCAGTGTGGAAGGGTGGAAGGGCTTCTGAAAAGGAATGAACAGCAGCCCTAGCTCTCTTTCTTTGGAAGAAAGGAATATTAGAAGCATTTAGCCCAACCCCTAAACCAAACCACAAGTATTTAGTCAGTGAATATACAGCATTTCCAGCCATTTCCTGTGATGAGCAGAATGCCCAAGAGACTGGGCGGAAAGCACCAAATACTGCAAAAGTAAAAATGGTGTTAGCGTGGTTTACTGCACAGGAGGGCCTGCGTGACGTCTGTAGGGTATCAGAGAACCACTTAAAATGCTGCAGGGTAGCTGCTGTCTCTTATTAGCGTAACACACCCATTTATTCATGCCCATAACCGATGACAAACAAGTATTACAAGATATTAGGATGTTTTCCTTTATGTTTGCTTGGGTACAGCAGTGCAAAATTGTTATTCAAGTAATGAGTCACATGGCAGTCAGGGTTGGAGGGACAGAATTTGTTGGCAGGGTAACCTTTCTGTGCAGCATACCAGTGACATGTCTTTAGCATGAGAGGTTTCGATATTGGGGCTTCTCAGCATTTTTTTTGTGTGTTAGACGTTGCACATTGCGTGACAGAAAGCTTTTGTGGGTGATGGTGGGTGTCGCTGTAGAAGAACTCTCTCCTCAGTTAGTGAGGAATCAAGAACTATGAACTCTAAATGCTGATGCCAAAGCAGCATATCCTCAGGAGCACTAGGCCACACTAGCAAACCTTTTTTCACCCAGTCTTTTATTCATGCAGAGATCACATGGACTTGACCCAGCATTTGACATTCTCCCTGCTGCATATGTTGGGACTCTACCTTTTGCCTAATTTGGCTCCACACCTGAGCACAGACTAAATACCTCCACAGGGGAGTGAGTCTTTGTGCTACTGGATCAGTTCTGACACCCTGTCACCTTAAGAGTACAGCCAGTTTTTTTATTGCAGAAAAATAACCCCCCTTACATCCCAACGGGCCTCAGATATCAGAGCAGCTGAGGAAAGCTGGGCTTATTCTGAGTGATAGCCAATTCAACACTAAGAAACAGAAATGCAGGGCAAATGGGACACTGTAATTCCAATTAAGTTCAATAAGAGCTACCACATTTTCAAATTCACCAATAGTGTGATACACTCCAAGTCTGGTCACATCCAATGAACTCTCAAGGCTGGCCTAGAAGTCCAGTCCTGTTTAATTACTCTCACAGCCAGGTGCAACATACTGTAGTTTAATGAGCAACACACAGGCAGGATCATATCGGATTGCCAGTGATAAACACACTGTCTGCAGCAGCACATGCGAATATCTAAAATATGAGAAATACAGCCAGTGATAAATAGATTAAATTGTGAGATGACTATACAGCGATAAAAGTACAATCACAAACACACATTTGCTCTCTGAATTTCCTGAAGAAGCACTTGGTGTAACCAAGTTTCCAGTGTTACCCAATAGGCATCCCTATCAGGGAGAGGACAGGTACAGCCTATCAGCTATTCCAGGATACAAAGGTCAAATTTCCTCTGAACTCCTTTCACACTTAAGCTACATTTATCTAATTTTCTTTTAGGGAGGGGAAAAGGAAAAGTTACGGTTGATGTAGTTTCATGTTTAGGTGGAGTTTGAGTGACTTTAGCCAGTATGTAGGGACATGAAAAGTAATATGTATTTTCGAGTTAATGAAGCAAGTTCGGCTTTCGTTCCCCATTTGGGCCATTCCTTTGGCTTAGTTTCTGTTAGCTGCCTTGTTTTCAACAGTGCATGACCACGACACCTGTGTGCCACTCCATGCCTTGTTTCATGTCCCCCTTACAGTGCACACCAAGCTCTAAGCTCCCTCAGTGTTCCTGCTCCTAAGGTGTGCAGACAGTCTGGCCCTGGTGAACTACAGCCAATGCATGCACTCCTTCTTGCTGAACTTCATTTTTCTGTACTCTTTCCACACACCCCTGGCCTCAAAGACCTACATAAATCCACTCAATTCAAAGAGAATTAAGCCACTATAAAAGAGGTTAGGCACTGCTCCATTTATTTATGAGCAGAACAGACTGTGGGTATCATAGCACCAGGATTCTTCATGTGAACACCACTTGCTTTATCCACATCCCATTATTTGGAACATACACTCTGAAGGAACAGTTGCCACTGATGACACTGGAGTCCTCCATCACTATAAAACATTCACAGATAACATTCACCTTCCATGTTGATACCAAACAATTTTTGTCCCAAGAGCAAAGCAACAACTAGGGCCAAGAAAATAATTAGAGAGATAGAACAGGGTGAGAGTTGGGTCTGTTCAGCCTGGAGAAAAGAAGGCTTCAGGAAAACTTACAGCACCTTCCAGTACCTAAAGGGGGCCTCTTCGATGTGCTTTGAAAGGATGAAGGAAGCAGCAGCAATATGGAAGGCTGTAGGTTTAGGAGTGTGCAGTGATAACTTTTCTAACTAACAGCAATGCCCCCATGGCACTCAGCAAATGAGGGCAAGTCAAGGCTCCATGAAAATCAGGATTTGAAACCAAATCTCCTGTGTCCAGTTCCAGTGGATTAAGGTTTTCTTCCTTACTACTCTCCACAAATGTTTTTCACTTTTTTTTTTTTTAATTAAGAAAATATTCTCTGAAGTCCTCTGAATAGAGAGCAAAGACAACTGTTGATATAGGACATTCCATAATTAAAGTTATTCCTCGCTTCCCTTCCCACCACAAACACAGTTTTGCTATACCAGTTTCCCTAAGACTCAGTAGTCTGGAGTCACTCTTTCACCTTTATTAGTCTCCCTTTTTCCAGACATGACAGGTTTGTAGAACAATTGGTTTACATCTAGTCTTTTAAGGGATGGAAAACACATGCTGCACCAAACAACTGTTATATGCCTGTGTTTAAAAGACTGTTGATCTAGGAAGTCGTCAGTTTTACTTTTCTCCTTCCATGGCACATAGACCTTAAATCATTCACCACAGCAGTCAAGCACGAAACTACAATAGAGCACAAATCTACTCACTCTGATTGTCTTTTACTAAAGTACAGTGACAGAAAGCAGCTGTGAGAGTGTACTTTTGTCTCCTCCTGTCTCCCAGGACTAGCAAGGATGGAAATGTAGTGGTTGAACAAAGAGCAAAAGGGTTACTGATAGGAAAAGGGGTCCAATGATGATTCAGAGTGATCTGAGCACCAGTGTGACAAGGAAAGTGCTTGTTCTGAAACACAGAGCTTTTCCCCAGGGTGAAAATGCTTTAGTTTGTTTGAAATTAAGTCAAGCTGATTATAAAGCAGGTCTTTATACAAGCCCAAGAACTGCTACAATGAAATGACACACGACTTTCAGGTCCAAGTTCTTTATCCTTACACGTTGCTAGCTATGTCGAGGAGGCTGGGGAGCAACCTCAGCTGCCATGGATATTGGCAAGGGAAGAAGGCTACTATGAACTTAAGAGGAAAAGCTTAAGAGTCTACAGGATTGAAACTTCAATCACTGAATTGCAAGAATTTAACTTGAAGGGAAGCATTAGAAAGCATGCAATTATTTTAAAATGAATTTAGGAAAGATGCATATGCTTGCATTTGTGGAGAAGCTGCCTCTTCTGTGAAAGACCTGCTTGCCCTCTTTAAGTGGATGGTTAATAATCATCCCCCAAAAAACCTGTTTGTGTGATGAATTATGAGCAATAAAACCACTGCATGTGCACAGTGAGACTAATGAAAATCACAGTATCTATATGGAGCATTTGGAAATACTCTGAAAAGTCAGATTTTCAAAACATACACATTTTCATGCTTCAAAACCAGAGAGTAAAAACATTTTAGAATATCAAAAACCCCCCAAACCTCCCTCATCTGTATATTGTTATTTCTGGTTTTACAAGTTTTTCTTTTTAATTAACTGCAGCAATCTGAAACTTAAAGTTTCTGGGCTCCCCTTTAAGAATTTGCATTTTTACCTCCCACAAGAGATACCTTTGACTCTGTTCTTGATCTTTGAGTCCACACATTACAAATGCAAGTATGCCCAACACATCCACTCCTCCTCTCCTATTTAAAGTTTCTGCTAGTGTTTGGGTCTAATTTTCTTCACATCACATAAAAACTCCTCTGCAGACCAACTGCTCAAATATAGTCCTACTGTACTCATGGACACTTCTAACATACACAGTTTACCTGTGACATCAGTGTCTGTGGTCAGCAGGCAGGGATTTAAAGCACAGCAAGTCCAAAGCACCTGCTGATTTCAAAGTCAGTTTAAGACACCTAACTTTTCTGAATAATTTTTGCAGTACTTTGTATCTTCTAATTTCACAAACTCTTTGCTTCATTGATTCTAATTACAACTGCAAAGGCCAAGAGCTTTTCCTAGTGAGCCTTCAAACTACATTAAGATGAACACTAAGAGAGAAACACCAGCAGAGAGCATTGTTGAGGACTGTACTTTAATTTTCCAGGTTTCCTTCAATAGTAGAGATTAAAATAAAATTCATCTAAGGAAGGCATATTAAAGGCTTGATGCTCTCCTCCTGCAAGCAGTTTCCTTTGCTTGAACCTCAGGGCTCATCAAGATTAATGCCTGTGCATTGAACATATAGGGCTTCTGGGGAAAAAAGATCTCATGTCATAATGAAAACTTTTATTTGATCTGCTATGCACACAATTTTGAAAGTTGTTCAGCCTAAAACTAAGGTTTCTTGAGTGTCCTATGTTGCAACTCTAAGAACATTCATTTAACAACTTATGTCCACGCTTATTTCCTTAGAAGTCAATCAACACAAAACTTCACAACTCAAGTTCACACTGATGCTTGCATAAACCACCCTGATCAGAGTGTGACTGATAACTTGTGCAGGGTGTGAATGTAAGATCACAAACTGGTTGCTCTTCACCACATTGTGAGCACTAAGGTGACGCACAAAGCCGAGATGCTCCCACTAAACTCTCCCCTAAAAGCTTTAAGGACTTGTTTCTATGCTCTTAGGAAAGGCTGTTTTGCATGTGCCACTAAACTTTAGCCCTTTCATTCCTATCCCCTCCATTTTCTTCATGGTACATTATTTTTTTTACCCTGAACACTTGTATTACCAATTTTGTCTAGTGGTTTCTACTATTTGTGCAATCAGACCTACTTGCCACTGCTTTATCCACACTCCTGGTCAGCCTGACTTCTTCTCCTGTCTCCACACTCTGCCTCAAGTGCCCCTTCGAAGATTACACATCTGGTCTGAAAAGCCCCCCCCCCGCTCAGAAGGGACAGAAACAATGACTGGAGTAGGCTGGGAAAGAAGACACTGCCCCATCCACTTGTAGGAGTAACCACTGTAGCTGCCTGCGTCAGATGAGAAATACAGCTCTCTTCTACCTGAGTCCCAGCCTCCCTCATCTTTGCACATTCTCCCCTTACTTTTGCTACTGGAAACAGACTTCAGCCCAGCCCACATAAAATCAGAAAAACAGAGACAGTATCACATACACTGGAAAAAAAACCCAAACAAACAAAACAAAAACACCCCCCCAAAAAAAACCCCAACCCCCCAAAAAACCCTAGATACTTTCAGCTCAATTTTGTTTGTATATATACAAAGAATTTTGCAAAACCTCATACTGCAGCCAAACATGGGCAGATTTCTATGCACAATTCCTGTCAAAGATCAGTTCTCAGTAAAGTTTCAAGCCCTCAAATTCCACACCACAGCTGTCTTCTGGGAAGCAATACGCTTTACATCTGCCTCAACCAAATTCCAGTTCTCTTTAGCAGAGCATAAACCATTGCACACCTCCTGTGGGAAATTTCAGTCAAAACAACTCCAGTGGGCATAAAAACTGGAAAGTTTCAGTATACACAAAAAGTTATAAGCAAATGAGATTAGGGCCATTTTATTCTGCACAACACTTTGTATACTAGAGGGACTAGGAACAGTTTTTTACAACTATTGTAATGACTAATTTTAGTTTAGCTACTCATTTTTCCTCATCCCTGCTTTTAATTATCCCTTCTGCACTTCCACAAGCATGCAGTATAATGCTAAGAATTACCCTCAATATTTTTACAGAAATGAGATCTTACTTATATCAAATCTAATATAAAATTACATTGATAACACTAGCACTGAAGACGTGGGTTTCAATTAAAAGTTTCCAGCTCCGTGAATGACTTTTAGATTGGTCAAGTAAAGAGTAAGCAACAGCAATTCACATGACTTAGGGTCACAACATTGGCTAGACTATAGTGCCTTTCCAAAGGAACATTACAGGAACTTAAAAATATGTTAAAATGTATACACATATTCCTAGAAAAGATGAAAGACTAAAGGGTGTGCAGAGAAAGAACCTTTATTGAAATATTGTAGTACCAAGCTTAAAATCTCTTTAAGAAATACAAAACACCTTATCATTAAGATTCTTCATAGCAATTCCATCAACTTTACAAATACAGTGATGGGTGCAAAAGTCCTGAATTTTTACTTGGGGAAATAGCTCATACAGATGAAACTCACACGTGATGGCATGCTTGGTACTGTCTTCTGCCACAAGATGAGATCAAATGGCCAGTGCTATTTATTAAAGGTGAGTTTTGGTAAGGAGATGCATTTCTTAAAATTACATAGCAAAATACTGTAATTAAAAAAAAATTATATAGAAGATGTAAGGTAATTCAGAAGTGCTGACCGAGAAGGGATGTAATCACTCTGAGGCACCAAGCTATCAGCCCTGCCCTTCCAGAGCTGTGTCTAACTCCGGGCTCGCCCAGACCGGAGCTGCCAGGGCCCCCTCGTGGTCACGACATACACGATAATCGCAGATGCTCTTGTGTCTCACTGCAACTGCACGTTTTGAAAACAAAGTGAGCCAATGAAGGCCCTGTCACTGCTGCTGTGACAGAGTGTGCCAGAAGACCTTAACTGGGGCACAAGAGTCTTTTTTACAGGCAGTGAGTGGCCTGGAGTTTTCCCAGCCTTACTAAAGCGTCAGACACGTCCAGCACTTTAAGTAAATTACACTTGTCCAAATTACCATACTCAGAGCCCAAGACTGTTTCTGCGACACTGGACAAAAGTGAGTGCACGGGAAGCAAAGAACAGGACATGCATATAGACAATCCCACTCCCTAGCCTTCTATGGCTCAGGACTTGATACTGTAGTGGTGTCTTTATATTTAGCAGATGAAATTTTTTTCTTGAGTTTGCCCAGTCTTTTTCTAAGGCCCATGAAAGATTTTGGCATTCCTAACTCCTGGGTAAAAAGAGGCAAGAGGTGTTCTCATTAGAGGTAATATTTCTCAGTTCTGCATGGAAATAGATGCATATAAAATTATGCTTCCTCCGTAATACTGAAAGACTCAAGAACCACTACCATCTGCAAATCAGAAACAAGGATCTAACAGATTTTCATCAGCCACAACAGTTGCAAGCAGCTTGCTTATCCCAAAGAATAACTCTGCTCGCCTATTACAGAGGTCACACTACTTGTCCTTGCTTCAGGACAGTGTCACAACTAACAAAGCAGAGTGAAAAGAGGTACACAGTGATATCAGTGTCATTAAGAAGTGAGCTTTAAGTCTAAAGAGTGCCTCATATAAAGGTCCACATTCAAGCTTGAATGTGATCTTCCATTCTTTTTGTTAAATGTGGGGCTCAGACATTTTCCCTTTGATGATTAGCATGACCCCTCTCTGCCAAAGGCATCCTTACATAATATAAGTCAAAAAACTGCCTTAGGTCACGTTTATCTCCATCACTTAAATTGATACAGGTAATTTTGTAAATATTCTTCATCTCTCTCATTTATGAAATGGACTGCTGTATTTTAAGGCTAATGCAAACATCCTCTTGGGAATATGCCATACATCTATGGATATTATTTAATTACCTATCCAGTTCAAAAACAAACTTGCTTATAGATCTCCAGGTTAGTTTCAGAACAGGAAGTTAAATACAGTTCAGATTCCAGAATGTCAATTTCCCAGTAAAACCCAGTAAAACTCCCACAGCATTTTTACATTTCTGCTGTTTGTTGCACAACTTTTTCAAACTAGCACATTTTCAAAGTAACCAGGAACTTTTCACAGATGTGTTTTCAGTGTTCACAATTTAGGCAGCCCAGAACTGTAGGTACATGTTAAGCATTTGTAATGCTCTCAAAACTGAGGACATGTTGGTGCTGCCAGATGTTACCCTGATGGTACACTGAGGTTATTTACCTGGCATGCAGAACAGCTGGACCTCAAGCCATCCCACTTAAAAACTTCAATTAAAAAAATACCCCCTCCTAAATAGAGCTCAATTGTTAGGGCACAATAAAGGACTTAATTTCCAGTCACTATCACAACTCAGAATGACAGAGATACCGGACTTGAACACGAAGACATGTTCTGTGCTGATAAGTTGAAATGAGACCTTCTTTCTCACTAACCTAGCCCTCCCCTTTTTAAAAACAAATAAAAACCTTTCTGCTGACAGTATCATTCTTCAGTGTCCATCTCCTTGCACACCATGTGAGAACAAACCACAAATTTATAAGTAATAATTCTGTTCTGCAGCAGAATGCCTGAAGGCAACCCAATTTATGACTAACTGTGAGCATTTAAGCCCTGCAGTTTGAACACTGGTGCTTTTATTACTGTTTTCAAAATGAAGTGATAGGTCTTCTAACAGGAACATCAGCAAAATGTCAGAAGTCTTATGGGAATCCCATTAATATTTCTTCTGGGCAGATGATTTAAATCATTATCTGGAAAACACAAGAAGTTTCACTTAGACTAACATAAGACAATTATCTGTTTCTAGAGTGTACGTGGACAAATTGTTTTAAGTCTAATCAGTAGGTAAAAGTGTTTATCCACTAATTTAGTGCTGTATATTGCATAATCCAAAAGCATATGACCATACTAAATGTTTTATTAAAGAGCATTCTGTTAAGCTTAATATCTCATAGGCCAATCTCATAAAACTACAGTAACTACAAATTCAGTACTTCAGACTTTAACCTAGCACACAGACTTCTGAGAAACTTTCCAGCATTTTATAGCAGTTTTTTCAGTGTTCAGCAGACATTACTCTATTTGCTAAACAATATCAGACTGCAGAATTGCTCTTACTGTTGACAGATCAATAATGACATGGGAAGAGTCATTATCTCCGTGGCAACAGAATGGCAGCTGTTGGAGGAATATTGCGCATGTTGCTGCTGCGCCTCTGACAGTCATGCCTCGGCTTCCTCACACTGGTGCTCTCTCTGCAAGCCTGGTATGCCCAGAGTACCAACAACCAAGGGCACCTCTTAGACTACAGAGGATGAAATTACAACTGTGGTTACACAATTTCTGAAAGAACATATCCTCACAAGGGTTTATTACACTTGAGTCTGGTGTCTTTATGTTACTTATTTCTAGTGAACCATCCCTTTGCAGAAACAAAGCTAGAACAAAATTCAGGAGGGCAAATACCACTGTGTTCTCTCATAGCCCAATATTCTGTTGAAAGAAAATACTTAGTTGTCTTCAACAATTAAAAGGTATCTTTCTTGTCAATCAATTTTTATTTAATTCTACTTTGACACCCCAGGATCTGAAAGTGTCAGGAGTCTTCATACTTGATTAAAATGACAAAACAGACCACTTGGGCTATTACATTTAACACTTGTTGTCTTTGTATATTGAAACAGTTCAACAAATAGGAAAATATACTTTTACTCTGCATAAGTTACTGCAGTTCCATCTAGCATGAACAGAACATACTGTTTTTCATACCGCACAACCTTCACCATGTTAATCACAACATATTAACCACAGAAATTAAACAGTTCTGTGTCTTGATCACCATGACTGAGCCCGGCTTGTGATGTTCTGTTGAAAGCAAAACTCACCAACTCACAAAATACAGGGTGTTCATCAGCAACACAACATATGAACTTTGCTTTCTGATTAAGCATGGAAACTATTTCCTCATAAATACATCTGCTTTTAAATACTGCAGCAACACTGTACTTATTCATAATCTATTCACATGGGATGGCAAGGGGCAAGTTTGCAACAATTCCCTTCAGAATCTGTTCTTAATAAATTTAAATAAAAGGCAACAGAAGTGATCCTGAGGGTGGCTTCAAAGAAATTAAAACGAAGTTCACTCAAGCATCAGCTGGATTCCACATAAAACAACAATTAGGCAAACACTCTTCTGAATGCTGAAAAGCTGGTCTTGTTTGCAAAGTTCTCACAAAAACAGAACTGGATGGTAAAAGTTGTGTTCCTTACAAATGTAGGTAAGACAAATGGTCATTAATATACCAAAAGTCCAGATGCTACAGCTGCAATATAAATTAGCACTCAGAATACACTGTGACTTGTTATTCGTGAGACACTGCGTTTTAGTACAGAGGAAAACTCTTCAACGTTCTCTTCTACTTACAGGACAGGCCCCGCTGCTTTAGGAGACCGCCACGCTCTGCGCCAAGTTCTTGGAAAGAATACGGCATCTGCCCAGGACATCAAGCAGAGCTGGCTGCACGCGCGGCCGTCTGCAGGACACGTTCCAAATCCAGCACTTCCCTGGCTAACATTAGGCAGTTCTGCCCTTGTTCCAGCACCGACTAAATCATCCTTTTGCGCAGGCAGCCAGTCCAATCTTGCTCCCATTTTTCCATGCTGCTGCCATCTCTGCCCAGCTCAAGCTGGCAGGTCAAGCTGTGCAAAGCTACTCGGGTCTCCCCTCCCAGCACTAAACCCGAGCATGCAAAGCACCGCTACTTTCTCAGTGTGCTAAACCGCCTGCTTTATCCCATCAAAAATCAACCAAACCCGGGCAACTAAGCGCAGGCAAATCGGTCCCTGGACACAGACAAAGCCAGGAAGGAAGACAGACCCATGCAGCACTTTGCCAGCTGCCCACATACAGCCTCCGCTGCCTACGGGGACAAAAAGTGCCGACTGAACGCCGCTGCTCTCCTAAGAACAGCTTCCCCGCTGCCACTCGCGCACCTCAACACGCTTTAGCACCGCGGCTTCAGCCCGCACACCCGACCGACACTCCAGCGCAGCTCGGCTCCCTCAGCCCCTTCTCCACGGATCTCCCTTGGCCCCTAAACACCCCCGGCCCGAGGGAGCTCCACTACCGCCTGCACGGGATAAAATCCCGACCCCGTCCGAGGGCCGGCGGCGCCGGCACGGCCCGGGGGTCTTCGGGAGCCGCCAAGTCTGAAGGGACAAGCTGAGCACAGCGGCGGCTGCTCGGCCTTCCCCGCGGAGCCGGCGGCGGGGGCGCGGGAGGGGAAGCGCGGCCCGTCCATCCCCGCGGAGGGCGGAGGGCCCAAGGCCCGGGCGGGAGCAGCAGCAGCCGCACACCACGAGTGCGGCCGCTACCCGGAAGCGGAAGGAGCCCCACGCCAATCGCCCGCCCCCGCCCGGGCATCCCGAGAAAAGCCCCGCCCCGCGGCAGCCTGACCAATCGTGTCTGCGGAAGAGGAGGAATTAACCGATCCGCGTTAGATTGACAGGTCCCTCTCCCAATGCGGCCGCAGCGGCTCTGTTCCCTCCACTAGGAAAGCGAAGCCACCTCTAGGTTGCTGGGTGGGACAAGTTTCGCTGTGTCTCAGTGCTATTGGCTGTCGTTGCTGACTGGCGGGTGCCTGCGCCTATGCGAGGGAAGCTCCCCGGCGGCCCGTTCCGCCGTGCGCCAATCGGCGGGCGGTGCTGGCGCGGTGCAGCGGTGCCGGCGGCGGTGCGATGAGCGCGGCGGTGCGGGCGGGGTGGCGGATCGGGGCCGTTGCCGCCGCTGCTCTGCGGGGCCGGGCCGGGCGCCCGCTCAGCCAGGCGGCCGGGGAGGGCGGCGGGGCTGAGGGCGTCGGCGGCTCGGGGTCGCGGGAGGCGGTGGAGCGGCTGGTGCGGGAGCACCCGGTGGTGGTGTTTATGAAGGGCAGCCCGGCGCAGCCGCTCTGCGGCTTCAGCAACGCCGTAGTGCAGATCCTGCGGCTGCACGGCGTGGAGGATTACCGCGCCCACGACGTGCTACAGGATCCCGACCTCCGCCAAGGTCAGCGCCAGGCCGGGCTGGGGTCACCTCTGGATGCCGCCTCCCCGGGGCCTGTGCAGCCCAAGCCGGCTCCTGGTGGGGGACGGAGCCGGGGCCGGTTCCCCTGTGGGAAGGGCCTTCGGGAGCTGCCGGGAGTTCGGGCTTGCCTTAACTCCCCTGACCTCGGGCACTGTGGGAGCGGCCCCTGCCCGCTTGTCCCCCCTATAACTTGCCTTTTCTTGCTTTATTGGGTGGGATGGGTTGGGCTCTGTTTTTTTTTAACGAGGCCAACATCGTGGGGAGAAGGGCAGCGGAGCTGGGGAAGGGTCTGGAGCACATATCCTCTGAGGAGCTGCGGGAGTTTGGCGGTGTTTAACCTGGAGAAGAGGAGGCTCACGAGTGACCTTATCACTCTCTACAATTACATGAAAGGAGGTTGTAGCCAGGTGGGGATCGGCCTCTTCTCCCAGGCAACAAGCGACAGGATGAGAGGACAGTCTTAAGTTGTGCCAGAGGAGCTTTAGGTTAGAAACTAAGAGGAATTTCTTCACAGAAAGGGTGATTAAACATTGGGATGGACTGCCCACGGACGTGTTGGAGTCACCATCCCTGGAGGTGTTTAAGGACGTGGCACGTAGTGCCAGGGTCCAGCTGACAAGGTGGTGTTCAGTCATGGGTTGGACTCGAAGATCTGAGAGGTCTTTTCTAACCTGATTAATTCTGTGATTCTGTTTGGGTGTTAGTGGAACTGAAAGTGTATTGCAGAGATGTGCCATTGGAGGTTGCTGCCTGAACGCCCTGGTTTGGTTTTTGTCACCCTCCCCATGTCCAAGAGGTCTCAGTTATCAGCCGAGTGCAGTTGTGTGTGCAGGGTGATGCTTGGAGATCGGGCTCTTTGTGCCACGTTGCCTTGCCTGGTTCAGAGATAGAGAGCTGCATTAAAGACTCCTGAAATACTTCATTATCAGGTTTTGTCTTCCCTGTGAACAGTATGGTGAAATTTCTTGTATGGTTTGGACTTGTACTACTTGATTCCCAGCTGGTACTACCTGCTGGGATTCTCTTAATAAAGTACAAAATTATGCTAATCATTTTAACAAGAAATACTTAGTAATAGTTTCACCATTACTGCTCAAGTGGTGTTAGCTATTCTATATTAGGGTTTTTTGCCAGTTGTGGAAAGCTAGTAATCTGTTCTGGTAATGCTTTTCATCTTTCCCTCGTCACAGCTGACTGTTGAGGTTCTGCATAGTTATTGGAGAAAGTTTTAAAACAAAAAAAAATATATACAAGTACATAGTAATTAGTCTTGCAGGTGCATGGCATTAACAGTTCTTGCCCAGAATACACTAAAATGTGCTGTAAAGCCTCATGCTAGCATGTATCAGGTGACTTTGTTCTCCTTTGTTTTGGTGTCATCTGACTAATTCTGTTTTTCATTAGCTCTTAGCTAAAAGTCTGATTTTTCCAGTCCTTGTTTGCTTTTCAGTTCACAGCTATAATAGTTGGTATGGGATAAAAGGTTAGATACTGGAATTTCTGCGTAATGACATCTTTTGTTAATGGAGGTTGGTTTTGTTCAAGTAAATCTTCCTCTGCCATTGGCAAGTGAACAAATCATGGTAATTTTCTAAACTTTGTTTACATATCTGAATTTATTAATTGTACAGTTTACTAGAACAAACTCATAAACTAAAAAGGAGGAAACAAAACCCTGAAATTAATGCACCAGCATTTCACTTTTGGTTGAGGGGGCTTTCATGAGCCTGTGAATGGGCAATGCATTTATAAGTTATGGTCTCTGAGGACTTGACCATGTGAATAGATAGTCTTTTCTTTCTGTGTAACCTAAATTTTTCCTCCACATGAACTCGGGCTTGTGCTAGGTGATCAGAGAGGTTATTGCTCTCCTGGCTACCAGAGCTTTAAATTGAAATTAATGTCTTGATCCAGCCCTCCAGTGTCTAAGCTACATAGAATGCAGTTACGGAGTGTACCCTTGCACAATATCCCGCTGGTTCTCAGGTGCTTAAAGTTGTTCTGTTCCTTTCTATGCACCAGCTTTGGCACCTCTCCAACTGTGCAGAGGGCCAGCTCAGTTTATTAACTGGGTCACTGGGACTGCGAGTTGAAGTAGCAGTTTGTACTGTGAGCTGAGTGCCAGAGCCAGCACGAAGAACAGAGCCTTGAAGAGGTGGGGAACGACACAGCCATTCTTAAGGGCAGCAGAATTCTTGTACTGCTTCAACTGTATTACCTACTGCACACTAAAAAGCCAGGATATGCCTGCTTCTGTGGGTGACAGTCTATAATAGAGGAGAGGACAGGGCTGCTTGAAGTTGTAGTTCTGTGAGTTGCCAACTGTATTTCAGCGGTGAGTGGCTGAAGGCCAGATCTGGCCTTGGGTGCCGGAAAGTTAGATATGCAGCATGAGAGCCTTTCCTAGGCTCTTTCTGTGAACATAATCTGCACTTCGTGCATGGGAGCTAGTTAGGGGATGTGGAACCTTTAGCTGTGAAAATATCAAGTACATCAACAAAAGACTGATCTGCAAGGAGATTGCTGTGTGAGAGGTGGCCACCAGCTTTGTGTTTACCTGAACCTAACTTAAATGTTTGAATATATGTGTGCTTATTCATTTGTAGTAAGGGCAATCTGTTGGAGAGAGCGTAATTCAGGCATGTCTGGATTTCTTGTTGGTTTCTTGCCGGTATCTATTGAAACACCTTATTTTTGGGTAGTTACAGTTCACTTGGTGAAAGATACCCTGTGCTAAAATATGGCAAGCTGTAAAGCCAGAACAACTCCCCTGCTTGCCTCTTTACCTAAAAACTCAGATCTGTGAAACTAAAGTTATTGGTACTTCATGTGATCTATATGAACTGGAGCTGAAAATACACTTCCCTGACACAACTCCTTCCTTCTTAAAGCTGGTTTAAGAGACCTTGGCACTCTCTTGGGCTCCATGGCAATTTAGGTTTCTCTAACCTGGCTCTCAGCTGATGGACAGTGTTAAACTGGTTCAGGTCACTGAGGCAGAGAAGTTTGGGATTACACACTGGAAAATTGGTGATTTATAAATTGTTGGGGTAGTTCACCCTCAGATTATTTTGTTGTCTCTACATTACCTAAGCATGAGATGCTGCCAAACAGGTGTTCTTGATCCTTTTTCCCACCCTTGGCCAGCCTTCCCTCACTAAAGTTTGGATCAGTGCTAATGGTACTCAGGCTTTGGAATAGGCTGCCCAGGGAAGTGTTGGAATCTCCATCCCTGGAAATGTTTAAAAGGCATGTGGATATGACAGTTGGGGATATGGCTTACTGGTAAATGATGGTGCTGAATTAGCAGTTGGATTCAATGATCTTAGAGGTCTTTTCCAACCTTAATGATTCTGTGATGTCCACGAAAATATGTTGCTTTTCTGGAGAAAGTGTGGTAGGAATGAGTGTTGCTTGAGTCAGTTCTTGGATGTGGCCCATCCTTCCTTAGTGCTAATGCTGCCAAGAGAGGCTGAGAACTGGTAACTGGAGCTGGGGAGAGGGGTGGGAGTGTGCTGGGTACCCATTTCAGTAGCTCTTTGCACCACTCCTGGTTTCACAGTTACCTTAAATGTGCTAGCACAGCTGTCAGACTGATCCCCTGACCTGTGGAGTGTGGTTTCCCAAAGCAAACCATGGTTCAGAGCAGAAGCTGCAGCTTCTGAAGCACAGCAAGGAACCAATCTACAGAGAGGGAGATGGAGATCCCTTGGGATGTCTGTACTACCAAATCATCACAAACGAGCGTCCTGAGTGCAGCAAGCGTAGCCTAGGCTAACTTGCTTTAACACCACTGCAGCAGTGGCAGTAGCTGCTGCACTGAGGTAAGGCTTGGGTGGCCAGTGGAGGGAGTGTTCAGTTTGTGACCTGTTTGAGCCCCAGCACGGCGGCATTTAAAGCAGCTTGTCCAGCACATGAAGTGCAGCACACAGAGCAACTGAGCTTGACTGTATTCTTATTTTTATCTGAGGGTGGATAGGTCCTTGAAAGTACTATCAGTGCTTGTATGTGTGTGCAGTTGGGTCCTTGAAGAAAATACTTCTGTGAAAGAATTACTGGTGTAAATATTACTTTGGAATGCTTGTTAGCAGTAGGTTTATTATGCAGAGTCCTTGGTTCTCAATTCATGTTTAGCATTGCATTATCTTAAGAAAAACAGGCCCTATTTCATATCTGCACTGGCTCTTTGGCCAGGGTCATCCTTAGGCATGTCTTAATCATGGAACATAGTTTTTCATTGAAACTTTGATGGGTTAAAAGATAGTTAGGACAGTTTAGGCAGTTTTAAGTACTCAAAGGCCAAAGAGTATTTAAGAAAAGTATTGCTAAATGCAAGATGCCATCAAAGCTTAGAAATTTTGTAAACTAAGGAAGAAGTTACAGGTGGTGATGATGGAGATTAGATGGTTATGTGTTCCCTTCAGCCTTGATTTATATGCTGAACTTGCTGTTTTGGGCTTCAAAGCATTGGTTGTCCATGCACAAAATCTGAAATCAGAATAAAATCTCTTAGCTGACATACTTAGTGGTTAGGAACACTGTCACAACAAACTTTTTTCCTAGGTTGCTATTATTTTGGATTTTTTAAGCACATTGTATTTTGCTAAGGGGAATTTTTAGCTATATTGCATCTTTTATACATAAAAATAATAATCCCACTGGATGTTTTTGTATTTAGCCATATTTATTAAGAAAGAAAGTGGTTTAAGTTCCAATAAAACAAGCATTATTTCCCTATTTTTTTACTTTGAGTATTTTGGGTTTTGCCTTTATAGTCTCTAGAAAACAAAATGTTTTCTAAGGGGAAAACAGGTTCTCTTGTGCTATCAGCTATTCAGGTCTAATATTTGTTGATGGAGGGTTGGCTTCCAAGGTAGGTGGGCTCTGATGTTCTGAAAAGATACCTCTGTAGGCTTAAAGTTGGTATATGGGCTTTCATGCCTCTGGCGGAAAAATTCAAGGCAGTGCATTTTGAAAATACATAAAAATGTTGAATTCAAAACTTGTCATCCAATCAAATGCTCTTGGTCGTGTTAGAAAAATAGGCAGCAGTAGGTTTTAGCTATTTCCTTTGCTGCAGAAATAATGGCTTTGTGTGAAGGGTCATTTTAAAAATGGCAAATTAGATACAAGATTCCTCTGTGTAATTTTTTGTGTGATGTCTAAGTGCAAGCTGGTTGCAGTGTGTATCAGCTGATCAGTTTATATTTTTAGGTGGTCTTACATTTGCCTTCTGTGAAGTACAGTTTTAAACTTTAATTCTGTACTTCATAATTGTGAGTTGAGCTGTGTTTTGTTAAATGAGTACTTCTAGAGAGACTTCAGCCTTTGTGCCCCTCCCATGTGCTGTAAGGTCTGGCATTGAAAGATAAAGCAATTTGAAATTCATAAGGCCTCTACAGGGGCAAATGTATCTTGCAATTGAAATTGCAGGAATAAGCGTAACTGTATGAGTTCAGTAAGAACATAAAAATATTTTGAAGTCCCTCTGGGAAATATAACAGAAAGTAAACAGCTCCCAATATTTTTCAATACTTCTCATTTCTGTAATTGATTGAAAGAGTCATGTTTTCTTGTTGGGAGTGATAAAAGATGCTGTGTTTTTCCAGTTCCTGCTTGAAGTCAGTATAGGAGCTGACTCCATGTCTTTCAACCCACATCTTCGAGCTGGAGTGAGAACCAAACCTAACTCTAACATAGTTTTTTTCCTGATAGTGCTCATGTAACAGGTAACTTTTTGCCTTAATGGGAAAGAAATTCAAATATCATTGGTAGAATCAGGTGGAAGCAATGCATTCCTTTTAAAATACCATTCTATTAGGAGAGGGGGGAAACCTTTAATAATTTTTTTTTTTCTTATTCAGGAATAAAAAACTACTCCAACTGGCCTACCATCCCACAAGTGTACCTCAATGGTGAATTTGTTGGTGGCTGTGATATACTCCTCCAGATGCATCAGAATGGAGATCTCGTAGAAGAGCTGAAGAAACTAGGAATCCGTTCAGCACTTCTGGATGCAGAAAAAGACCAAGAGAAAAAGTAAAATGAGCAAAAAAAAAGTGCTGTGACAGGAATAAAGCAAATCTTCGATAAGAACTTGTTACCCATAAAGCCTTACGTACTTTAGGTCAAAGAAGGCATCTCAACTGACTCTAAGTGAATGTCTCTTAGTTCATGGTAAACGTAGTGATCTTGGTATTTTGATTTATGGGTATTGTGAAAATTTGAGTATAACCACTGCACTGTAAAGCAAACATTTGTGAAAATTTGTGTTTTAAAAAAGAAAGAGTTCACTTCTAAAAGCACTCTTCTTCATTGAGGTGGGAGTAAACCAAAAGAACTAATAATATTTTTATGGATTTTACGTGTGTGATTCTCTGTTCTTTGATACATGAACCTATACAAACAGCATTTGCATTCCCTTGCTTCTCTTGAAAAAGCATTAAGTAATAGTGCATCTGTTTTTCTGTTTAACTCCTGGTGATAAGACTTCCTGAGAGCCTGTAAAACCTGTGTAATCACATACAATATAGGAGAAAAACAGTTTTCAAACAAGATAGGAGAAAAAAGATTATATGAGAGTGCATGAAATATACTTTTATTCCAAAGGGTAAAAATAAACAGAACTTATACAAATACATGTATAATGGTCATTATTACTTTGTTACTTTCTGATGGCTTTTAAAACTGCTAAGAATTGTGCCTATATATTTTATAAAACCTTTTCTACCTCTTGGAAAACAGCTTTTCCCCCGATACAAAGCTTATATACTTTGTGTATGGCAGTTCTGTGTCAGTGCTAAAATGTGGGAATTGTTTAAGGCTTCAGTATGCTAGCTTGAAATAGTACAGGAGAATACTTCAGTTATTACTGTAATCTCTTATTATTTGCTCATCATCTTTTTATATTTGTTGTGTTTCCAAGTGTTCTCTCCTGACCAATGTGCTCAGGAGAATATAGTCTTTGAACATGGGATTCACAGATGAAATGCTCGTGTGGGTAAGATGAGTGCAGCAGAGAGGTTACTGAATAGATAAGTATGTCTTTGTGGAAAGTCTCTGAAGTGTTCAGTACCTACCTAACCACATTGCTCTAAATGAAAACAAATTACATTAACCAGTGTAGCTTCAGCTCGATAGCAATACTGCTAAGGTTAAAAGCTAACCAAGCTATTTCTAAATGCAGTTGAATTAATATAAACCAGTTTGCATGTGACTTAGGCAAATGGTTGGAAATAAACTGTGTTTTATGTTGATTGTCTACAGTAGTTGCTCTTTATTTTAAATGACTAATGAAACTGATACTATTTTTGATTTGAAGCCTAACATGTTTTCCACTGCATAGGATAGAAGAAGAAAGAAGAAATTATGAATTTCTGGAGAAAGAAGAAATTATGAATGGTCAGTGAAACAGAACAGACTGGAACCTGTAGACAACAGAGATTTGATGCAAGTTCTGGTTCTAAATCTCTCCTGCCCACTTGAGCAAGCAGTGGAGACTATACTAGAACATTCTGCACAGGATTTGCCAAACTGGTAACAGTAAGCTTGCTGTATAGTTGTAACGCAGTCAGTATCAGCAGGATTAAATATGGTGTGTGTGTTGTGCGTATTCATTTGGTCACCACAGCAGGTTCGTGGAGGTCACTGAGTGACCACAGTGTAGGAGGAAGTTCCACGCGGGGCAGTCACTTGTGGCTGTAAGGCGTGGAGGTGTGAGTGCAAGATTTTTTCTGTTCATGTGCACATCACATTCATGCAAAGCTTAAGGTATCGATGAAGGTTTCTTCTGAGCATTTGAATTCAAATTAAATGAACTTTCTTATGGCTAATCACAAGTAGTTTGTGCCATTCTGAATGTAAAACAATGTTTAGAAAAATAAGTAAATTACAAAAGTCTTTGGTTTTTTGTGTCAACCTATTGAAATGAATGTACACAGTAAACAAAAAGGTAATGAAGAAAATGTAATTATTTTCTGCCTCAATGGTTAACTCTTAGTCTGGCTGCTAAATACATCTGTTACAAAAACAATCCCCCAAATTTGGTGTTTCATAGATCTTTAGTCCTCTGCACAAGCTGAATATTTTTCAGTAGTATCTGCTAGTAATTTAACGTAAAGAGAGCTTCAGCATTATCAGGCATTTTTCCTCTGCGCAGCAACATTTTTCTCCCAGCATGAGTTCCTGCTTTTAACAAAATATGGAAGTTTTTCTACTTTCTCTACTTTCGTCCCCTCTGTAGATTTTAATTACTTGATTAAACCTTTGCATAACATACATAGTAGTGTTTATATCAATCTCTGCATGACTGGAACATGTTATTGAGCAAGTAAAAGCAACAGTAATTCCATAAAGTGTGTGTGACAAAGCCACAGAGTGGGGAATGAAATTGGGACTTCTGCCTGCATTCCCGTGCAAACCATCCATTTCCAGCCTCTGTGTGCATGAGCAGTTGTTCTACATTTATAAACATGATTATTTTAATCCAGCTGCAATAAAAAAATGACCATCTACTTAAATCGTAAAGCTTCAGATGTTCACAAAGAGCTTTATTTTGGTGTTGAGTGAGAGTATTTTCCCCAAGAAACTAGTTCTAGGGAATCATTTTATAGGATGGGCAGTATTGTGCACTCTGATCATCCTCTGCTCTCCCTCAAACTAGAGGCAAAAGGGAGCATGTGCTTCCAGTCCCAAAGGGATGACACAGATAAACTGATGTTTTGAGGAAAAAACCCATGCCTTTCTTGAGGAGAGATTTGCATCTGCTTTTCTCATGCTCTTAGGCAGTGAGAGAAAGCAACTGATAATACTGGAGCGTGGGGTGACAATCAGTGAGTGTGCTGGGCTGGTACCAGGGGGCTTGTGCCAGCTGGAAGGATCCATGAGGAGTCCTCGGTCAGGAGGATGTTACAGGTTCTGTGGAGGAAAGGGTGACATTTTTTTCTCCCCAGGAGAAGCAGCTTGTCACAGGAGGTGAGGGAGAGGAGGGTGAAGCTGGTACTGCTGCTTGTTCTTCCCGGATTCCTCTGCCATAAAAGGAAGACTGAAGATGTGACAGTAGTCAAAAGCACATTGTGGAAAGGCCAACTGAAGTTGCTGAGGACAGCCAAGAGCAAAGATGGGGACATGCCCTTGCATCTTTGGTGAACAGAGAGGCAAAACTGCCTGATGTCGAGTTAGGTCTGCTGTGGTAAGGACAGGGCAGGCATCAGGGCTGTGCAGCAGCGTTGCCACCTGCAGGGCGTCTGTGGATCAAGGTTGGATGTGTGGAGCTGCCAGTCCCATTCCTGCTTTTTGTGTTGTTGTGTGTTGTGCTGGGCAGGAATTCTGGCTGGCTGCTCGTCTAGTGAGATGCTGCTGGATCCGTCTTGGTTGGATTGCCCTGCTGAGAGCTTACAGTAAGGAACTTGTGAATGCATGTAAACTTATGTAGGATTGTTACTCTACTACCGGGTTGTAGTATGAGTGTTTGCCAAACTGGAAACCAGTACCATAATTATTTCTACTTTATTCTGAGGATGCCCTTGGTGTTGCTGCTGTGCTGAAAGGCTGACCTGAGTGGGCCAACCTATTCACCAGATCATAAATTAAGCTAATCTTTTGCATTTGCTAGCACTTCACACCTCTTAGATATAACACAGGGTGCTTTGGTTTAAGCAAATGAGATTGTTTGTATTCCAAAGCTGATCTGCTGTCTTAAACCTTCAACAAAGGGAGGGTTAGGTTTCTTTGCTCTTCTTGAACTGATCCTGGTGAGGAGCAGAAGGAAGCAGGTTACAAACACTTGCTATTTTTTCTGTTAATTTTGATTTGGGAGCATTAAAATCAACACAAAAGTTGTTTCCCTGAGAAAACAGCGGTTAATAAGCTCAGGGCATATTAGTGGGTTACGCAGTAAGTGTGTTTCTCAGCCCGAATGTCTTCCTTGCCTTAATTTTGCTAGTGACTGTTTGGACATGGTCAATATTCTCCATTGCTTGTCTGCTCCAAAAAAAAAAAACCAAAAAAAAACCATCTAAATGCCCTGAAATAAATATTTAAGTGCCTTTATTTTAGGGCTGACAACATGTAGGCTTCTTTTCATGTTCTCATTGAGTTCTCTGGTTCTCTTTAAAAAGTGGGTTGGAAATCTTTGGCAGGACTTTTCCAAGAGTCTGTCAATGTGCATAGAAAACAATCAAGCTTGGGAACATGAAATCAAAGAATTATACCAAGGAAAATCTCTCCTGAGCTGTCACCAAGAATCCTAGTAAGACCCTGACAGTGCCTGCATATAAGAAGGGCAATATTAAAAAGCAGAGCTGGCAGCCTGATCAATAAATCCCTGTCTAATCTGATTTGCATGTCCCTTCTGCACAAACCAGATCTTACACAGAGGTGTTCAATATCCGTATTAACAGGACTGTGTAAGAAAAAAACACTCATTAGTTACAAGATATGTGTTACCTGTGAAGCAGTCTGTGGCAAAGGTGGAAAAACAATAAGGAAATGTAAAGAGAGTGGGAAGGGTTTGGAATTGTTAATGGTGCTGGGTGGTGGGGTGAGCTTGCTTTTTGGCTGAAGGGGTTGAGAGGAACACACTGCTCTGTAAAGGGCTGTGGTTCATTTTCTGGTTTTGCCTTTTTCTTTGAGACGCTGCTTGTTTTCTTTAATAGCCTGGTTATAGCAGTGCTGTCTCTGATGTGACCTGATCAAGGCTATAGAAAGTCTTCACTGATTTAAGTACTTGAGGCCTTTCCTGGAATCTCCCAGGGAAGGCAGGTTTTAGTTACACAGAAAATAGGACTAAAATGGCTAAGTGGATTCAGGTTTTATTTTCAAAAAAATGTTTTTAATCATCCATCTTCTTGCTCATACCTTGTTTCTCTGGAAGTAAGGGAGTAGGTCAGGAGCAAAGGGTTTGAGTTAGAAAGACCTTGGTGCTCCATAAAATCCATGGTTGTCATAGGGTGTAACTGAGATGAATTCACAGTGCTGTATGCAATCAACAAGCATTTGTATCTTCCCATTTCCAGGATCACATCTTAATTGGACAACAGAAATGCTGGCAGAACAGCAGGCTGCTGGCTTCTCTTTTCAAGAAGAAACAAAACCCTTTAAGGTGGACTTTTAATCTCAAATAACACTAATGTTTTAAGACCTTTAGAATCAAAGTAAATAAACAAACAAACCAAACATCATTAAAGATGGAGGGAGTCTCTAGAAACTTTTTTCTAGCTGTAGAAACACCTTGTAAGCTCCAAAGGAGCTTGTTTACCTTAAGTATGTGCAGGCGGTGGTGGTTTATAATTACCTAAAAAGAATCCAAGGGCCAAGTTCAGTATGAATTGCGAAACAACTTTGCTAATGAAAGACGTTAATTTAGCAAACAACAGGGACAATTATTTTTTTCTTTTCATTGTTGAAGCAGTTTTACACAAAAAGCCATGAGACTGCTCCTGCACAGTTGCAGGTGTGTGTCTGTATTTACAGTTACATGTTGTCCCTCCTAACTTAAAGCTTGCATGAGGGACTTCCTTAGCATCTTTTAAAGATGAGCTTCCATAAAATTTTGCCAGGCATTTAACAGTAAATTAAGTTAAAAGGGGCTTTGGAGGAGTGTTGAATGTGGCAAAAAATCATTGACTTAAACTTTTTTTGCTTGTTATATAAGCACAGCATTCAAAGCCTGAAGGATTTCATGTACAATTTAGCCTCAAAACAGTGAAACAAATCTTCGCTTTGCAGACTAATGAAAACTGAAATACAGAAGTGATTTGTTACTTGCATGGTAATAGCTCCAGAGAGAATAAAGTTTTGGAGCCTTTAGTCTTAAACCTATAATCTAGTGAGTGGAAGTGATGTGCTTTTACAAGGGGTATCTCAACAAGCATTTTAGAGCTTTCAAATACACACTATAAAGAGTATCTTTGAAATACTACTTGTCAGACAGGATTTCCCTATTGAATGGTAATACTATGAAATCTACCATTTCTGCTCTTTTCCATCATTTCACTTGTCTAAACTCTAAACAGCTCTTCAAGTAGATTTTTTTTTTTTCTAGAAGAAAATATGGGTATTCTCTGAGAAGCAGCACTTTTTGATCACTTCAAACAGGATGTGCTCCATGAAGACTGGGTACATATTTAAACCTTCACAGCTCAGGAAGAGAGCAGATTTAGGGCTGGTATTCAAAAATGTCTTGTACTGCTGATTTAAAAAAAATATACAGGTTCTAGAATTCTTCAGTATTTAATTTTACTCATCCATCTGTGATACTTCATGAGAAGCAAGCAATAGGATGTGAAAGGAAACAACTGCAAAAATATTTATAGTGCCTGAAAGGAAAGCAAATAAACTAAACCCTTTCGCTGATGGCAGAGGAGAGCTGTGCAGGGTCTTCCCGGGGAGATGCTCTGGGATGAGCTGCCGGCACCCGGGCGAGCAGCCGAGGCCACCCAGGAGATGGTGCTGTTGGATCGGGGAAGCGGCACAGCCCTGACCCAGAAGCATCTTTCAATGCGGTCCTCCCTGTTTTCAATCTGTGTTGCATGTTACTATTTGGGGTCCTCGTTTTCTTTTGGGAGAAGAAGGTGTCGGTGTTAACCAGGCGCGCATCGCGGTCCGGTGCGCGATGCCATTCCCAGCCAGCCAGCCCTGCGCCCTCGGTGGAGATGACGGCAGTGCTTGAAGGCGATGTTTTTCGCCGGGACTGCGTGGCTGGCGAGATGGTAACGCCGAGGCGGGGAGCAGCTTCACAGCTCACTGCCCTCACCGGAGCCACCGCCTGAGCAGCGCTGTGCCCCAGCCAGGCGCTCGCTGGGCGCCGCAGCCTCGCTGCCTCTCCTGGGGAGCCCACGCCCGCTCCGGGGGCTCCTCGGGGACCCGCCAGCTTCCCTGCCAGCTTCCCTGCCAGCTTCCCTGCCAGCTTCCCTGCCAGCTTCCCTGCGCCATCCTCGGGGCGGCCCGTCCCGCGCACACGTGCCTGGCAAAGGTAAGCGCTGGGGCGCGCCCGGGGCGGCGCGGGGCGAGCGCGGGGCGAGGGGCGCGCAGCTCCCGGGCACCCTGCCCGTGGCTCGGCACACGAGGCACTCGCCTCCCGCCGGCACCTGGGCACCTGTGGGCCCTGGGCGTGCGAAGGTCTGCGGGCAGTTCAGGGTGGTAAGAGTTGAGGTGGTGAAGGGGAATTTGGGTTTCTTTCGGTCCAGAGTGTCTCAGCAGAGCAAGAGGTCAGAGGGTTGTGGTGACATGTTCTGTCGATTTGCTGTTTTACTAGCATCCTGTCATCTCATTTGGTTCAGAGGCTTCAAATCTGGCCAGAAAAGATCAGCAGGAACTGGAACAGGTTAGTGGATGTCCTGGGATCATCTGTAGCAACATGAAGTCACCAGACTGGGTACTTGAAGAATATGTATTGAAAGGGAACATCAAAGGCCTTTCCCCAGCTGCAGGAGGGCTTCTGTCTCTGAGTATTTCTGCATGTGTAACCAGGCAGTGACCAGGGTTTTATATGTGATATAAATCTAATTCCACAATTCTTCAGCCTGAGGTCTTTTCTATCTAAATGGATAGAAAACAAAGTCTTTTTTCAGGCAGGCCACCTCTACAGAGAGGCCAAAAGCAAACCTCGTGCAGGTATCTTGGTGGGTTACAAGGCCTCCCTAATTGCAGCCGCCACTGTGCTATGAGCGAGCCATTTGAGTTTGTTGCACCCATTTCTCTGTGGCTGAAGAGTGCGTGGCCAGTGGTGGAGGTGAAGTGGCTGGTGAGGAAAGAGCCATCCCAGAGAGAATGCCTAAACCTCCCTTGGAGCAGACCCACTGGGGAGGCCAGTGGTAGGATTCTAATTTTTTTTTTTCTTAACAATAAATGATTTAAAGCTCAGCTGACACTTTGTGGGGGCTTTTGCTTCATGAGTAATGATTTGGCATGAGCTGGGTAGGGAAGCAACTAAGAAACTCTGCTGTCCAGCCATGTTTAGGTGTGTCAGCAGAAGGAAACCAGAAGAAAATACTAAAGAATAGCAATTCAGGAAGGAGTATAACCTGCCCAAAGCGAGCCTGTTCAAATTCCTTTGCTTTTCATGTGAACTTGAGGTACAGTTCAGCTTGCTCTGCTGAGCATGTGTCAAATTTTCAGGCAGGAGCTGGATGTTCCTTGGGCCTGAGGAGTGTGCTGTGAACCGGAGATGGCTCAGGCACAGCTTTAACGTGGTCCTGCACATCTCCATCTCAGAAAGATGAGCTCTTCCTACATATTGAAGAGGAGCCTCAGCAGGCACCAGACAGGAAGCTACATACTTTGTTTTAGGGACCATTTTGCATTGAGCTCATGGATAAAATAAAGTGCTTAGGATCAGCACACTGACTCAAACCTAGGAGACCTCTCTGCTCTGAGACCCCAAACCACTAAGCTATAGTGTCAGGCCTCCTTTCACCCCAGAAGGTTGGCAGGTCTTTCTGAGCCAGGAACCCTGTCCAAACAAGTGGAAGAGTGTGCCCTCTTCCCTCCTAGATCCCCGCTAGGTGTCCAAGTGCTTCATTTGAGATGGGCAATGATGGCTTGACCTCCCTCCCATGCAGCCTTTCCATGTCTGGAAGAAAGTACTCTAATCACTGCACTACTGCAGACAAGCAGTTTCCAACACCACTGGTATGGATTACACACCTCAGGTTTGCCAGCTACTGTCCAATTACTGCCTTTGGAAGGTACTAAAACAGGGGGTAGGTGCCTTTTTTTCCCAGCTTGGGCCAGAGCCATAAGTCAGTATGAAATTTCAGATCCAAATGCTGCCTTTTTTAGGAGCCTACATCCTGATATCCTGATTTTTGGTTCTTAATCAATATGCAGGAAGGAATTCAAGACAAGACTGCATCTGAGGCTGCTAGCAGACGTATTAATGTAATACAATCCTGTAGCTTTGTGGGAAATAAAGTGCAAAAAGTAACTGAAGTTTCAGAGCATGTGGGTTTTGGTTGTGTTGAGAGGATTTGTCAAGAAAGTTCCTGAGGGAAGAGTAGAAGAAGATGCCATGAATTCCACTTAAGAACAATAATAGAGTCTGGAGGGCATGTGTGTTGCCAACAACAGTAATACTGGGCAAGCAAAGAGGAAATCAGTACAACTGAGTGTCAGGGAACCCTTCCAAATCTGAAAATCTAGCCTTAGTTTTCCAACACATTTGTTTATTAATTAGTGTAAAGATGAGATGAAAGGGAAATAAAAAGGAAGTATGGTGGACTGAAAAACACTAAAGTTATAAAATAAGAACGCTTCAGGGTTGTCAGTCAGAAGAGCAGGAATATTTAACTGGAAGTTCAGAAACTGGATCACCAAAGATTAAAGGCAGAAATTAAAGAAGATAAAGACATTGCTGAGAATTGGAATGATTTGTTTGCAGCACTCCTCAGCACAGAGAATATCGGAGTGATACCTACTGGGACTTGCTCTTTTCTGGTAATCAAGATGTGTCAGAAGGAAGAGCTGGAACAAATCGATAATTTAAAAAGCAGCAAATCATCAGCTCCAGATGGTACATTGAAAAGTTCTGAAGTAGCTTAGTATGAAATAGCTGATCTGCAGCAAAAATATGCCTTCCTTAATTAAAAACAGCTATTTCGCTGGAGAAGTGGAAGGTAACAGTTGTATCCAGAGTTAAAAACAGGATTGAGATAGTTTGAGGAAGCACACAATCTCTATACCCAGATATACACTTCTGTTTTACAAGCTGATTGAAGACAGAATATAAAGTAGGGAAAAAAAAGAAAATGATAGTATCTAAAGAGCAAATTTTCTGCAGGAAAGAGTCATGGCTCATCATTAATCTGTTTTAACTCCAATTGGGACAGGCTTGTCATGGGCAAACAAGAAGGAACTACTGTAATTTAGATAAACCTCAAAGGACCTTTGGCCTAGGCAGGATACTGTGAAACAAAGAGAGGGGTGCTTGCTGCAAATGTCTTGGCTGATGAGACTGTGCCAGGCTGCATGACCAAAGGAGCCCTGACCATCCTTAACATCTCCATGCTGCATCAGGCCTGTGACTTGTTCCTGCTCTGTAATGGTGTTATCCCACCCATGTGATGCCAAGCCCTGCTTTCAGCTGGCCTGGAAGGTGAGAAACCAATGAGGGGATGAGTGACCTGTTTCCAGAACAGCTTAGCAGAGGTGGTTTCTGTGTGTCTGTCAGCCTCACGAGTCTGAAAAAGTGAACACTGTTGAGAAAGCTTACACACTGCTTTTAAATTTTAAGTCCCACAGAGGATGGAGAGGTTGCTCTGGGGAACTGCAGGAGGGCAGAAACTAGGAGCTGAGGAGCATCAGTGGCAGCTTTGGTGGGAAGCTCTTCCTGTGGGTAGCACCAAGGTAGCAGCTTTGTGGTGAAGGCGTTCATGGGGAAAGAAAAATACGAACAAAAAAGTTGAGACCCAACAACTTGTTAGGTAAAGGCAGGGGCTGGCTGGCAGAATGCTTTTTGCTACTGTCACTCACTAAAAGCAGGTCTAGTACTACTTAAAAAAAGAAAGAAATGAATTTGTTTATAGCAAAATAGAAAATGAATATAACAAAGCCTCTAATTTCAGAAGAAGAAATGAGGGAATGTAGTAATTTTCCCTCCTAGTGCTATGCATGAATTAATTAGATATAATGTCAATGTCAGCATTGTTTAACAACCCTGTATGTTTATAGTGAATACTCTGGATAACCTGAGAGGAAAATCCATACCTTTCCCCTTAGAGGGATGCATAAGAATCCATAACTTTACCCTTAACAATGTAGCTTTTTCCTATCTTACGTTTATGCAGATTGAGACTATTTGTGGACTCCTTTTTTTGTTCCCCATCCCGCTTCAAAGGTACCTCCCTGCTTCTATGCTGTCAGTGAAGGTTGACAAACTGACCACATCACTGGGAAAAAAAATTCAGTAGGATTCTGTGGAATAGCTAAAAAAACCCCAAACAAACAGCTACCAAATCTTTAACATGTATTTCACATTCAGAACCTTTGTTAATACAAATCTACAGTTTTCATCAACTTCAGCCAGAGGTTCTTTGCTCTTTTAAGCAGACAAGAGAACTGCTACCTCCTTCTTGCTCGTTTGCATTCGCCTGTCAGTCCTTCTCCATTTCTTCTGATCTGTTCTATGTATTCTTCTATTCTTCCCTCAGTCCTGGGGTCTTCCCTTCCTTGCCTCTCTCTCACAGGTGTGTGATGCTGCTGTTGCTCGTCTTCTTCTGCCCCTGCCTCCTCATAGCTTTGTCAGCTCACAGCTGTACTGACTCTGGTGGCCAGCCAGAGACAATTATGCCAGCAGAGCTAATTAGAAACCACAAGATGCTGCACCTCATTCTTGAGATTTGTACAGCTCACGATCGCAGGGTGCTCTGCTGATTAGGAAATACTGATTTATAGTAACAAAAATTATAACAAAAAGAATAGTTGAAAGGCTTCTGGAATAATGCTGCTGGTTTTCTCTTTGCTGTGCTCTGTGCAATTGTTTTCATAGTAATAAGCTCTACTATACAGCACTTCTAGGATTTCACTGGGTATTTGGTGGGGAACAGCATCAGCCAGGAAATGCCTGGAGAAGTGCTGTATTTATGGATGATAAACTAGGCTGTAGATTTTAGAAAGACTGTGTTTTGCCTTTTCCTTTAAATTTTCTTACGCAGTCACATAAGGGAGGAAAGGATGGTGCAGAGGTGCCCAGGACAATTTTAAATTAGCTAATTTAGATGCAAAGTCGGTTTTGCCATGGCAGCATGGAGCAGGGCAGCACGGCTGATTCACTCAGCTCCCCAACAGTCCCGAGGGTCCCACTGCTCAGCTTTTTCAATGCTCTTTTCTGCAAGAAAAGTCTCCCCTTTCTGATGCCATGAGAAGCTGTGGCTCATGTCATTGCTCAGTAATTCAGCTGCTTGATGTGACAGTTGCTGATATACAGGCTTGTGGGCTTTTCCAGATGCCAGAGCCACAGCAGAGTTGAATCGCCAACGCTTCAGGGTCAGTAGGTTTGGGTCCTTTCTTTCCATTTATGAAAACACCCATAACTGTCAAAGCTCAAGAGAACTAAGACCCTACAAAAAACCTGAGCCACTTGCACATCAATGCCATCAGCAAATGTTTCTTTGAGCTGGTTTTCATTAGCTAATCTCAGACCAACATGCAGTGATCTTGTTATTTCTACATCAGCAGAATAGCAGACAGCCCTGACATCTCTTCCCTTACCCAAAACTACTTTGGGCTAGATAAAACAATAAGATCTCGGTGACGGTTGCCCAGAGCAGTTCTCAAAACCACTTTATTCATCATTAAGACAAAGAAAATTGTCAGTCGCAGGACTATGGAGTAGGAAATAGAGATTATAGATACAGTCTTGGGGAAAAGTTTTGTGTTAATTATCATTAATGTCTTGTGAACTCCTCTAAGATGTCCAAGTTGTAACTGTTCAGCTGGGCTCCACCTTGCAGAAAAATATATATATGTTTTCTGATCATCCAGCCAGAATAAGGCAAATTGTAACTGTGCAGTTTGTGATTGCTTCTTTTCTTCCTGTCCCCTTACCCCATGGCTAAAGGGTCTTTAGGTTGATGGACAAATTGTTTTTCCTCACAAAAAATCTGTAGTAGGAAAGCGAGACTTCAAATCTCATGTTGAGGAGAATTTACTATATAGTTTTCTGTTTGGAGAAGCCAAAGTTAAAAGAAAACTAAATCAAATTTTTCTCAGAAGAGGTACATCATTTTGTCTGGTCAGCTACTGTGAGTTTGTTTTCCCGAACTGCTGAGTTCAGCTGGAACTTTAGGTGCTTGGTCTCTTTGAAAATCGTGCCCAGGGCTTCCAAATCCAGGCAAAGGGCCATGGTGGTTTATATAGTAACTCTGGCACAGAGGATGAAACAGAGCCTCTCTCTTTCAGAGGGACCTTCTTACTTCAAGGACTTCAGGGACTATAAGTACTGGAACCTTGCTGTTTAAAGTCCTCTCTGCTTTAAGGTGTTCCACCAGGGAGTGCAGTCTCCAAGTTCAGCACAAAATGATGCAGTCTCAAAGAGGACACTGCATCTGAGCCTCCTCTAGATTATTATCTGACACTATTATTTTTTCTTGTGGAGATCATAAAGAGTGCATGATGGAGGCCTACACCATATTTTCTAAAGAGTACTGGGAGCTGGTATCCTGAGAATATGACAGGAATCTCTCAATTTGAGGTTTATTTGGTAGCCAAATCCATGTTTCACTGTAGTGTAGTGGGGTTAATATTTCATTCTGATCACTGTCCTGCTTTGATTGGAATTTCAAATGTTAAATCTAATCTGACCACTGTAATTTTAACTCCTGTCTGCTTCTAGTTGACCATGCTATGTTGCCATCTTGCTTTTTAGTTTTGGATGCGTCCATTTAGATCTTCTGAAAACAAGTTTACTCTATTCTGGCATGCAGAACTTTCCCAGCGACTCCCAGAGATTGATTTCTGGAGACTTACTTGACTTTGAGATCACATCCTGGAGGATTGTGGTATTGAACTATAATTGGTTTCTCAGAGTTGATTTTCTCCTCCTATTAGTTCACAGAGCAGATGAGCGATTCACTCACTTAACTCTAGATTGGCTCGTGAGATTGAAGAGCCCATCCTTGCACTCATATTTTAAACATCTCCTACCATTTCTTTATAAACAGGGAGTTGAATGACACTAAGTTTGAACCCAAAGTATTTATTTTCTTTACCACAATGAAGCATAGCTGAGAGCATCCAGAGTCTGGTGTAGCTGCTAAGAAAATACGCTGTTCCAAACACACTGCTTTTGTTGATATGCCCCACTGGAGCTCAGCAAATGTGTATTACCTTTATTACCATGATAATACAAGTCCATGTGCTTTCTGATGAAATTCAAAGAGGCACTTACATTTCTCTTCTGCTTGTAATTAGGATAGAGCAGACAGTTCAGGAGGAACCCTGACCTTTTATAGCAGTTTGTGGGGGGGCTGTGGTCATGATGCCAGAGCAGGAATCATGAGACTCTTTAAGCTTTGCTAATGACTCTGCTGGAAATACTTCCTCCAGGGCTCAGGTTCTGTTCCCCTCTTATCAATGACTTAACCTAATTTTTTAAATCAATGAACTAACACTGAGGAACCCACAGAGTAGGGTTTGTCCTTGAGCCTGTTTCTACAGTGCCAGTGAGAAGTGACCAGAGACACTAGGTTGGTTTGTGCTGTGTGTCCTCCTTGGGAAAATGGGGAGTAAGTGGTGGGATACATATGCTGAAAAGCACTTTGCTGTGGTGCTGCTGTGTCCTAACCAGTGTGTAAAGCCTGGGCAAATTTTAACATGAGTTAGGCAATCACTGGCACGTGCATGGAGTTGTCTACGTGTGAAATGGCTGTCTGTGCTCGGTTTGTAGTCAGTGGTGGTCTGTCACTCCTGCCAGGGTGGTCCACAGAGGTGTCCAAGCATCAGGGGCTCAGTTCAATTGCTTAAACGCACTTGTCTGGTGCCATTTGAGATGCCCTGGAGAAAGTGGGACATCGCCAGAGAGCTGAAGATTTAGCACAGGACTTCTGCTGTCCTGGAAGCTATAGGCCACACCAGACACCTCCACACAGTCAAACCTAGTTGTCTGCTTGAGGGTAGGCTGAAATGCTCTCTAGGGTCTGCTCACTGTATCAGCAAACAGTGATTGCAGCCTGGACACAGCACTCACATGTAGACACCTAGATGGAAGCACCTTCACCTCCAGCTGCATCCAGTCCATTATGGCTGAAGATACAGGTCTGGCTTCCAGAGCCATTTAGAGTTAAATATGTAGGTGAGCAGCTCCAGAGGGCAAGGTTTCCAGCCTATTTTTAATAGCTACTATAGGAGCAAAAGAAGTGCTCTCTGAAAATGCCTTTCATCGAACTGGCTGCAGAGGGACACTGGGCATGTGGCTGTTTAACTTTCACATTAAGAAAGTGAAAAGCATCCCACCTTTAGTTCAGATGTAATCCTTTTAACTCCACTGACCCAGGAACAGTTTTCTCCAGTAACCCACAGGAAAGGCTGTATGGGAGACAGAGTAATGATATTCTGAATCTCAGGAGGATCTTGAATATTTCTGAACTTAGTGAAATTATGTTGACTTAAAGATAGCTGGAACTGAGCTATGCACAAGCTAAAAGCTTACTGTTTTTTCCCTTCTCCAGATAATATTTTGCACCTTTTCAGCCCAAAAGATCTGTGGAAATGAGCATAGTTTCTCACTATTCCATTTCCCTTGACAATTTCAGTCTTCACCACCTGGGTGGTGTTTTCTTGCCCTTTCCTCCTGTTTTCGTTCTTTCTGAATGAAAAGACCACACTTTCACTTGGGTTGTTCTGAGAGGCATACAAACCATGATGACTGCTGTGGGATTGATGGGAGAAGTTTAGTGTGGGAGTAATGACATTTTCAAATTAAGCCTGGCTGACCCAAATGCTCTTTATAGAGGTATCTCATTTAGAAGTTTAAGTGAATTATATGGTCAAAGTTTTAAAAGCAGATGTGAGGGGAAAAACTGGGACAACTAAAATAGTGCAGCAACAGTGAATGTCTGAGAAGTGCAATAGAGACTGTATAAACCCACAGTTCATCACCCTGGGGGCATTTGAAAGTGGAAGTAATTGTAGAAAAGTAAAATGTAAATCTTCAATGGATGTAGACTAAGATAATTCCAGTGGGATTTATTTTACTTACATTAGTGAGAATCCAACACTCACCAATGTGGGCTGATGGCTATGGTGAGAAGGTAATAGTGTCAACTTGATATATCATTAAACAGTATTATTTTGCATCTATAATTGTCCAAAATCTGATCTTTTGCGGCTGTTTGGATTAGATTTAGCTTTTTATCTGTACCTAGGTGGTGTTAATGACTGAAGTTTTGAATAGAGCCCACTTCTTTATTCTTGATTTCCATAAATCAATCAATCAATCAATCAATCAATCTGGAAAAGTGCACATTTATATATCAAGTAGTGTCCATAGAGGTATTGGGATGAAGGAGCTAAGCAGATCTTGGCAGTGAGCAGTTTCCTCATTGTCACTATTACTGTGCTTAGATCCCTGCAGAGGGGCATGTGTATTTGTTTGGACTTCTAAGAAGATCAAGCAAAAAAAGGACACTGACAATTTGATGTCTGTTTCATGTGGTACCTTGTTTATAAAAATCCTAAATGACCTTAAAATGTGTAATGAAGAGAGGGTCAAAACAAATGTGATGCCAGGAACAGTACCAGGCTGCTGCAGTCCAGCATGGGCATGGGATTTGCACAGGAGCCCGGTGGCAAAAGCAGGAACAGAGCTGAGATTCCTGGGTGTTGGCTCTCCACAAAGACAAGGCTCTCTGTAGCAGTCACCTAGGCACTCCAGGTTTCCCTTCACATGTGCTGGCTGCTGCAGTCAGGAGTGCTGCCCAAAGCCGTTATCCAAGGTTTGCTCTGTGCAAACAAACAGCCATGCCATCAGTACTTGATCTGCTAGGTTGATAGGGTATGACTGCAGTGTGAGCCCAGAAGTGAACTCTGTTCCACTGGGGCCAGCAAGCTGTTGAGCTCATGTCCATTTCAGGAATCCTCTCCTGTTGGATACCGTGTGCTCTTGGGAGAGGCCCTGGCACCCTCTGGTCAGCCATACCTACTGATGGACCCAGCTGTGTTCCCTGTCTCTAACTGTCACCACTTGGAGCTTGGAACAGAGCAGAGATTATTCTGCTGGATGAATACTATCCAGTGTTCTTTGGGGGAACACCTGGGAGGGTGTTGCATCCTAGAGAAGCTGCTGATGGCAAGTGCCCAGAGGAAGGCAACAGGGATACTTCTGGCAAACTGAAGTGGGAGATAACCTAAGCAGATTTTGAAATGTAATTGAAAGTGCGATACTTAAGTGAATTCCTCCATGAGGGTTTCTCCCTCAGCTCAGCCCTCTGTACTTCTTTCTTTGAACCAGCACCAGTATCTCTTACTTGCAAATTTTCATAGGCAGAATTTGATTAAAATAACCAGAAATCTAAGATCTCTGCCTTCACATCCACTTTTAATGCTTCTTGTAATCGTTTTGAGTTGATTTTTGTCCTCTCTTTGCTCCTCCAGATGCTGTCACAGCTTTAATATGTCAGTACAAATCTTAGGCAACCTCACCAATCAGTCATCCTGCCTCAGGGCAGCAGGTGCCTCAGCAGGTGTTATTTGCTGGAAGGAGAGGTTTCACTTGGGTTAGGCTGAACGGAAGCACAGCTGATGTTGGCAGTGGGAGTGGAGGAAAATGATGGTCCCATGCACACTGGGGCTGGCTAATGCTATCACTAGAAAATGTCCCTCTTTTGGAATTCATCCGAACCCACCTTCACTATTAGTTTGGATCATGACAGGAAAAGAAACTCTCCTATATAGAAGACACTTCTTGTCCTTTGCTTATGTAAGTCAGAGCTATGGCTTCTGGGCTCTCACTGAATGCCTCCTTTTCTCTGTACTTTTCCAGCTCATTTGATACAATTTTGAATTGTGGGTTGTTGGGTTTTTTTTAAGGTTTTTTAAAAAAGATATATTAATTACACAAATGCTTTGTGGAGAGCAATGCTCATGTCAAAAGGTTTAAGCTTTGGGTTTAATTTGGATGAATGCCTGAAATTTAGCTCTGAACCAGTGGCAGTTTTTGAATTTATAAATACTAATATCCATCTGAGATTCTGGTCCAAAGCAAGCACAAGACTTTTATTCTGTTCAGGTTCCTCATCTCTGCTTATCACCATAGCAAATTAGGCCTTTTCAGGCAAGCAACAAGTGGTATGACTAACAACCTTGTAGTGCTTATTTGCTCTTCCCAGCAGTTTCAGTAAGAACAGCCAAGGTCTGGCCATTCAGGCCAAGGACTTAAAGAAGTGTTTGATATTTTTGAGGGCTCTTGCAAATTTTAATACAAATTATTTTTGTTTTGGAGTTTGTCTGCTCTTGGCTGGCCCAGGTTAACCAAGTATAGGGAACAGGTTCAGGATCCTTCCCAATCCCCAAAACCGTGGGGTGAGTGAGTGTCCATAGCAAGTATTTAGCCACAGAAGTCAGTGCCTGGGAACAGAGTGATCAAATGAGATAAACTCGAGTGATAAATCAGCTGAAGGCATGACAATAGGATAGGAATAACAGTTTAGTTATGATAAAATTGTAGAAGTTAAAATGTTCATGCATTTAAAAATCACAAATTTATGTGTTCTTGCCATCTTGACTAGGATTTAGAAATGACATTGAACAGGTAAGTGAAACCTGGATTTAGGATTTTGTATGTGATAAAGTTAGGTAACGCAGCAGGGATTTTTTCTGACTAATTGGTAGGACTGTGGGTGGAAATGGTGGTGGTACTGTGTGCTGTGTAAGCAAGCACATCTGCTTACTGCACTCTGCTCTTCCCCGAATTCATGTTCTTATACGTGTGTGTATTCCTGTTCCAACATAGATAAAGCCGTGCTGCAATCTCTTGGTAACAGGCTGGCTGGGTGGACTTGGGAATTTTCACCTTATGGTAAAGTCAGAAATGTCACCAAGGTCGGGCATTTTGTGCTAGTTGGGGGATTCTGTTTCCAGTGTAAAGAAAGACAAGACAAATAAAGTGTCACCTTTGTGACTGCCATACACACTTGGTCTGAGCACAGGACTGAAGATATCCAGCTGTACTGTAGTCTGCAGGAACTCTACTTTCACCTGCAAAAGGTGGGCAGAATGGGGGCTTCTTTTCTTAACCACCCATGATTGAATACTGTTAGCATTTAATACCTGTATTGAATCTCAGATAATTGCTGAAGTGCTGAACTGCTGTCTCAACTTATCCACGTGCAATTAATAATATTGATCTCCCTATACTGACCTTAAGAGTTAATAACTGGTTTTTCCCTTAGTTTCCCTTGATGAATGGTGCTTTGTACATGCCAACTTATAAGTTTGTCAAGGTGTCAGATCACAGGGTCTGATCCTGCAGACACTGAAACGCAAACAGTGCTTTCTGCAATGGTTGTTTCTTTGGGACCAATAAGATATTTATGTCTAGGCTGCGAAAAAGAAGTACTTTTTTATTTTTGCAGGATTTTGCCTGGGGGAAGCCTGTACAAATATTTGTGTGTGAGCCAAATTACTTTAAACCTGTGTAGGATACCTGCACAAAGATTTGAGGCTCCAGAAGTCTGGCCTTATTTTCTCCATCAAATAATTAGGTGGTTCTTTTCTCCATCTAATGATAAAGTGTTTCTGTTTTTCCCAAAAAATCCTTTCCCAAAGTAAACACCCTGTTTAACACATAGAGCGATAATTGAGGCAATTTATTTGTCTCATCTCATTTGGAGAGACCTTTAGAAGTCTTTTTGCTCTAGGTAACCCGATTACCTTGAACAAACTGAAGAATTTATTTATGGTTATCTTTTACTAATAGGCTTCCCTGCTTACCTAATTCTCATCTTACTAGTATTATCTGATAATGAATCAACAGTACTGCTCCTGTTTTGTATGACATTTTTTTTTCTTAGACTCCTGCTGCACTATGTGCCTTTTTGCTTGCACATATCCCTCTGTTGAGATCCCTAACAGAAGGATCAGAACTACTGCAGGCCTGGAAACAGATAATCTAGCAAAAAACGTTCTGCTAAAGTCTCCGAAACATTTTTATTTTCTGCTGCAGAGAAAATCAGACAGATCTGGAATGTGTGAAGTGGCACTCCCCACCCAGAGCTTGGCATCACTGAGGAAAGCTTTGCAGTGCTGTATTATCCAAGAGACACATAGCGAGGGAGTTTGGGGGAAGCAATCCGCCCCCACATCGGTTTTCTCACATCAGCACTAACCCTCATTGGTGGAGCAGTATGTGGGAACGGTGTGTGATGATCTCGGTGCTCCTTGTGCAGAGCAAATGGAGCACATTGTCCCATAACAGCCACCACTCAGCACTTCAGCACTGATTTGCCTTCCCCATGGACACATATACCTTCCCCCTTCCTTTGGACAACTGTCATCATCTGAAAACACCTTATCTTTGTAAAAAACATCTTGACAAACTTCAAACACTGCCTCTTCCCTGCATTTGTACTCATTCACCCCCTCCCCACTGCATCCTCAGCTAAAGCAGATTATTGCAAAATCCATTTAAAAAACACAGCAGTTTTATACTGAAAGATATCTAGAGGGCAGCAAATCCAGAGGGAAATCTCATCCTTCAGTGCAAATGAAACCTCCTCTTTTATTTAATTTCTGAAAAATCAAACACAGAGTTACATAAAGCTTTTTCTCTCTCTCTCTCCACAAAGCAGCAGGAATAATAAGATATCTCTATGAGATCGAGATATAATCATACCTGGGAGCAAATTTTTAATTTGATTAAAGCTTACAGTACTGGGCAAAGCCTTTAAGTTCAGGTGTGAGCTATGAAGAAACTGCTTGGCCATCCATAATCCCATCTGAAAGCAAATGTATTTTTAGCATATTGCTGTGTGACACGGAATGATCCTGAGTTATTTGTGTATAACTGTGCTTGATGTGAAGAATATATTTAATTTAGTATTAAGACTGTGTTATTGATTGCAGTTCCATTTTCCTTCATGCTTCGTTCAAGTTATAGTTGGCCAAACAGGAGCTGGGTTCCATTTAAGTGTTGGCAATGGAAATCAAGGCTTCTGTGACAAATTGCTTTATTGCATACTGCCTTCTTTGTTACATTTTGACACCCTTTGAAAAGTGTTTCTGCAATTACCCTTCCTGAATTTCATCACCACCAGTTGACGCGTGCACTAATAGGGATGTTGGAAACCTCTGTCTCATGTCCCTAATGTCTTATGTTTGGCACCTGAGGTTTGGAACTTGGCCATCAAGAAGTTATCAGAAGGCTTAAAAAAAAAGAAGAATATTTAAAAATAGCCATGCTAATGGTTTGAGTTTTTACTTAGTTTTTGAAAATTTTCACTGTAATTGTGTATGAAAAACTGGCATCTGCATGTTGAAAGATGCAGCTGGAGGCAAACCAGTGCAACTTCTTGTGGACACTGTCAGTAACTACAGGGAAAAGCAGACAGATTCCTTTAACCACACTTAATGGTACTAGTGTCTAAATGTCAGAAAGGGCATCTCCCATTCCCCACTTTCTGAAGGTGCAAAATGGGGTTTATGAACTGACCTCCATTGGTCTGACATTTACTTTTACATGTACTGATGAAAAATGTGATATGAGAGTGGGTGATTGTTGTTATCAAGGGGCAGCATATTTGCATTGAAATAGGATAGGATGTATGCAGGAGAGAGGAGGATTGGGACTATGTGATGACTGTTTTTGCTGGAGACTGTGCCTGAAATGAGAAGGATTTCTGTGGTACCTGATAGCATTTATGGCAAAGGCCATTCAAGAGCACAGGCAATTTCCTGCTAGTTGCTTTTCTTCTGATTTACAACCCCCTTTTCCTGTTCATACGTGTGGTGATTTTGCACAGCTAGTATTAACATTAGCACTGAAATGTCAGGGAATTCTTGTCACTAGAATAGTCAGTCGCTACTGAATATGCAAAAGGCTTCACCTTCCTTACTATCTCTGCTATCTCTGAACATCTCTGTGTTTCCTCTGCAGGAAGGGAACATTCCCTTTCTTCCTTCACCTCCACTAGAGTCTTCCTTTTGCCTTGGGTAATTGTTTCTAAGGTGACCACTGGGTGGTTTTCCAAAGCAGCTGCAAGTTGCGAGGTGCAGGTTCAGAATGATGCGCTGCCAAAGCCCGCTGACCTGCTACTGGTCAGGGTCATAGAATGGTGGGGTTGGAAGGGACCTTAAAGATCATCCATCTCCAACCCCCCTGGCATGGGGGATGTGGTTGGCCTTCAGGGCTGCATTTAATAGCAATATATGACTGCTTTTTTTTGTTTGTTTGGTATTATGTGTACCCTGCCCTGTGAGTAGTGGGTGTATCTGAGCCATGAGAGGTTAAAACCTTTTGGATTCCTTTCGTTGCTCAGAAGACTCTTGCTGCCTTGTAGATGAAATATAAACACCATTTACATCTACTTAAAATCTGAATTGAACTTGAAATTTCTCTCCAGTCCAGTGGTGAATGTAGCTACTGTTAAATTGCTCCATTAACTATAAAGCAAAGTTTAATCTGCTGTGTTTTACTTTTGTAAAAGGCTTCTAAGCACTGGTAATGTTCCTTTTTATTGTGTTCCTTTAACTTTATAGGAAACTGAGAGCTTTGTCCTAAAAAAAAAAATTAGGAATAAAATGCCTATGAAAGAAATGCAAAGGTTCAAAAAAGAAAGAAGCCCGGAGCAGCATTACCAGGAAGAATTAAAAAGAACAATGCTGGAGCAACTTGCTGTTTTTCCTTTTCCTTTCCAAAAGAAAAAGGTGGTCAAAGAGCCCCACTAAGCAGATTACCTCAACTACTTGTGGAAAAGACTACAAGTGTAATCCAGAAAGGCAATTACTTATTTTTTTTCATTCAGATAGAATTTTTCAGCTTCTAACAAGGAGTTAATAGCCTCTTATTTTTTTTCCTCCTTTTTTCTTGTAATAGTCCTTTGCATAGGTTTAGTCATCCTTGAGGGCAGCTGCTCCAAGTATACAGCAGTTGCCAGATGATTACCTCTTTAATGTTTTCACTGAGTACTTTGCTGGTTAACCTCCTTAACTGGAGAGCTGCTTATTGTTATTTATGTCTTGTCAGCATAGAGGTTCATTAAGCATTGGTAAATGACATGTTTTCATATCTGCTGACACTAGAAATGCAATATGATCAATTGCAAATTGACTTCAGTGCAGCAATGAGTGCATTTAACACACATCAGTGGATCATTTGTACAAGCAGAGCTCGAATTTTTATGGCTGTTTATGTCTCTCTAATATCCAAGTATAAATTCTCCCAAGCCAAGCGATTCTTGGTGAAACCAAATGCAAAACTCCGTCCAACAGCTGATCGTGTATCCCAGGCCGGGTCTCAGCACAGGAAGTTTTTGGATGGCAGGAAGCTGGCCGTGGTGAAGCAGCCCTGTTTGCCTCAGCTGTGCCAGGAGGCACAGGTGGGCTGGGGCATCTCCTGTGAGCGTTGCCCTGCCTCGGGCTGCACCAGGGGCAGCTCCCCAGGGCCTTCCCTCCCTTGCTGGCTTGCCACCGCCTCAGGAGGGTGACACTGGGTCCTGCCCACACCCCAGGGCAGGTCTGGAGATGGCTTTGTGTATGTGTGATTCCCCGGAGCTGAGCTGATGACACCTCCGTGTCCAGTCCTGCGGGGAGGGGGGGTGTCAGTGATGGGGAGTCAGGAGCTTCCAGTCTCCCAGGTGTCAGTGGTCTTTTAGTGCTCTGCCACTCCCGCTCCTGCTCTTCTACTCTTTTACTGCTCTGCTGCTCCTGCTCCTGCTCCTTTACTCTTTTACTGCTCTGCCGCTCCCACTCCTGGCAAGGACGTGGAGCCCATACTCGGTTGGGTCCAAAGTGCTGCTTTCTGGTGCTACCGCAGCAGCAGCTCGTGAGGAAGCTGCTGTTGCCTTTAGTGGCTCAAGGCCACTGTTAAACTGACGGCCTTGGGAATGGGCATGCTGGGATGCTGGGGCCGGAGGGCAGGGCCTGAAATCTGCCCTGCTGCACATGGTGATAGAGCAGCCACTGCAGTAGCACTGCCAGGCACTGGGGATCTCCTCTGCTTCCGAGGCCTGGGGTGGTGATCTTCCTTACCAGTGCTTGAATCTCCTCTCTAGGATGAGCTACGACCCCAGGCCAAGGGCAACTAAGCAGTGCCTGTATCTCTCCAGGTTGTCTCCTGCCCAAAACTGTACATATGCTTGCATTTTGCTGCTTGTCCCTCACTGGAGTACAGGCTCTCCATCTTGTTTCCTTCGGACCAGACCAAAATTTCTAGGAACTACTGATATTTCTGTAGTTCTGAGACTGCCCTTGCCTGTACCAGTGTACTTGGACTAGAGGAGATCACCTTCACAGACACCTCTGAATTTCTAGACCTCTATCTTCAGAAATTTGTCTCAATGGCAGAGGTAAAATTTTCAACTCTGCGGATCCAGGCAGATTATATGGTTAAAGATTTGCCATCAGAGCTAGGAAAAGCATATAGTTACCTTTATTAAAAAAAAAAAAAAAATCCATAACCCCAGAAGGAGAAAAACAAAGCACTTTTTAAGAAAAGGTTTTCATTAAAAAGCATCATCAGGTTTCAATTTAACAAAACACTGGAAAATAAAAGATAACCATGAATGCAGGCAGCAGCCCTGGGAGCATTCAGTGCTGATTTACTAGGACATATCTCCTGTAGAGTTAGATTATTATTTTTCTCTACTGTTTTGTCACACATTGTTTCATGTCTGAGATTCCTCACTAGTAACTGAGAAAAGGCAGGAAGGATTTACTCACATTAAATCCATTATTTTATGTACTGGAGGAAAAAAAAAAGCTTGTGTTGAAATCTCTTTGGGAAGAAAGTAAGATCTTACATTGTTTTAATTGGGGTAGCTTTGGCAATTTACAATCTATACATAAGTAAAACCATTTTGACATTCATCTGGAGTATCTGACTCTTAGCTTATGCTTTTCTTCTGTTGGAATATTTGCAATATGCTCATGGCTTTATATGCTATGATAACTTTCTTGGTTTGTCTTATGAAAATGAAATTAAACTTCAGATTGTCTTTTGTGTATAGAAAAGACAGGAGCTTCTGATCTAATCTGTTTGATTAGAGACCTTCCTGAAGAAAAGTGTTGTCTTCCTTGTTATACTCATTCTCACTAAATATCCAGAACCATGTTTGCTCATGGGCAGCTGAAGTACTGGTTGTGTTTGCTGCCTGTGGATTGGACCACGTGAAACAACCTTGTTTCAGCACTATGAATAACAGAATGTTGAATTAATATTATGGCCCCCTAACAAAATTGCTTTGATGTAAGATTCCAATATCCTTATTTTGTTACAGAGCCATAATACTTGTTTATCATTCTGTTATTCATGTGCTAAGATGATGTTGACAGACTTATTAGGAGTCCAGCTATGGAGTTCATGCTGGGGTAGAGTCAGACAAATGAAGGCAAATTTCAGCCCAAGTTTAAGACTGTAAGGTGGAGCAGATGGCACAGCTAGTGATTTCGATCTTTGTTATCAACATGCTGATTGTCCCTGCACCTTTTTCCCGAATTTGTTGCTTTTTATCACAGTGCAAGGCCAGATCCTGCCCTGGGGAAAGCTGCAGTGCTCTGGCAGCACAGGCTGCAAATTGTGTCTGAATAAGATGCATTTAAAAAAAAGAGAGAACCCACTGGTCACAAAACGCCAATTTTTGTTTAAGGAAAGCAATGATAAACTTGTCAAATGATGGAAAGATGAAGAAAAATGGGCTAAGAGTCGTTTGAGTGTCTAAGCAAAAAGTGTGGTGATTCCACTAAAATCTTGATAATTTAACCAAACTCTGCTTGTGCACGCAAGTAATATGAACAACAATGGAAAGGAAAGAAGAAAGGAAGAACAACTGCTCTGTCTGTCTTCAGATAGCACATACATTCCATATAAAATTCACCAGGAGGTATAATATATACAATTATGGTATGCACTAAGCCAGTAATAACCAAACAATTTGAGATCATGGGGAGTTTTACCATTTCTATTTCCTTTCTTAGAATCAATTAAAAATTGATTTTATTTCAAAAACACTGAAAGATAATTTATAGGGAATTTTACCTCTGGATGATGATGCCCACTAACAACAAAATGCACGAAAACAAGATCCCAGAGCTCTTCAGAATGATCTCTTAATGTCTGCTGGAGACATGTTGGGGTCAGGCTTTCTCAGAGGCACTGCAGACTCCATTTCTGCCATCTCTGGCTGCCCAAATAGCAGTGCCAGGCTGTAAGACATGGAAGTGCTTTCCCTCCAGGCTGCCTCAAGATCTCAGGCAGAGCTGGGGTGTTCTACAGACAGAGGAAACTGCCTCTGACATCCTCTGCAGAAACCATCACGGTCCAGCAAAGGGGTGGGGAGGGACATGTATCACTCCCCACTTGCCATGTGTGTTCAGAGGCCGCTGCCCATCCCAGAGCTGTCGCCAGGCTGGGGGCAGAACCACAGGCCCAGCCAGGGTGCAGGAGGATGTGGAGCTGGATCCATGCAGAAGGCTGTGGTCCTGCTCTGCATGGCTCCTCTAGTTCTGATAGACAGGGATCTGAGTGTTAACATTGCACACAGTTGCAAGGATGAGGACAAAATTTGACCAGAAATACCGGAAGGACCAGTATTTCATTAAGGAGGATAGATTTATCGACTGTCTAGACCGAAGTTAGTTTTGAATTCACACTTTAAAACTTTTAATTAAGGTTTACACTTATACCATCTAGCCATTCCCAGGTTAGTTTTATGAAAACATTAACCTTGACATTTTGACAACTTTTTTCCTTTCATTTAGTCTCTCATTTAAAATTGTTTTCATTGTCTATGGTTTAGTGATTCCCTTGGTCCGCTTACACAACCAAGCCCTTTGAAGAGTGACAGCTCAGCATGCCCAGTGGCAGCTCCCAGCACAGCATTTAATTCTCAGTTCAAGCTGAGAAGAGGAACTCTACCTCTGTGGCACTGCACCAGCTTCACACCGGGTTTTGCAGGCAGAGAGGTGAAATTTGCTTCCACACCTGCATGGTGCACCTGTGAGAACGACACCCTGGTGCCTTCACACCTTGTGGGGACCCAGGGGACATCAGGGGATGTGGGGCTCTCCCTCAGCTCTGTGCCTTGGCAAGAGGCTCCTGCTGTCCCTCCTGCCATCACATGCACACACAAGTCCTGTACCTCCCAGTGCAGTCTCTTTCCCTAGAGGATGCTCCAGCTTCTGCATGGGAGGCCCTAAGCAGTTCCCAGTAGCTTCTGTCACATGCTGGGACCAAGCAGTACAGTGTGCAAAGATGCTCTGATGGTGCCACGTGTTGATTTGTAAAGTCCAAGTTCATTGTACATTGTTGTATCAGGAAATGCCCCAAATCCCCTAAGAACTTCCCGCAACTCATACTTCAACCTTTCTTTTCCAGCTCCCTGAAAACATTTAGGCAGAAATATACGTAAACTGTGTATGTTTGCAGTGATGCAGGGAGGTGCTGTGAAAGTCATACAGAGGTGTTTCCATGGCCCACAGCAATTAAATGAGCCCTTACATTTTACTGATGTGTTTCTTCTCAGCTGCTTTTCTCTGTAAAACTGCTGTGGTTATTAACTCCTTGGAGCTCACAGGTGATGAGGCAAGACATTTGGGTGTTAATGGCAGCACTTTGATAGACAAGTAGAGAGAGAGAGAGAAGTTGTTACCTGTCTCTCCCCAGGGAGACAGGAGAACACATCAGCTCTCAAGACAGGAATAACCCTCACCTCTGCATGCCTGCATATCTTTCCTTAAGACTGCATTGTGTTGGGGAATTTCCATTCCAATCCCACTGACTGAATATGAGAAACTAGTCTTTCAATTTTGCTGGAAAAGGGGAAAATCAAGTGTTTTGTTGTTTGAAACAACAGAGAAGAAGTGGTAAAATGGCATAATTCAGACCAAGCTCCTGTGGAAGGAAGGAAATGTTGCTGAAAGAAATTGCCAGGGAACAGAAATGCCTGCGGAGAAGCAGGAATGTAAATAGTGTGGGTGTGTCCAGCCTTTCCCGTAAAAGATTCCTGCATGTCCTCCTGCTTCTGTTTCAAGTATTGTCCAGCATGTTGTTGAGTGGATAAATTGAGTGCACCCTCTGGTTCCATTTGTAGGAGTTCAAGATGAGAGCACCGAGTCACTTGCTCTTACCAAAGGTGACTTTCTAACTCGAGTGTGGATCAGAAACTAAGAGTGGTGACATTTTACAAAGTAAGGCTACGCAAAACAGTGGGAGAGATTCTGCCTCATGTAAGGCCAAGGGGAAAAGAAGGTTGGGACTGCATTTTTAATACTGTTTGGGAATCCAGGTTCCCAAGACAGCCGATGAACATCCTTGTGAGCATGAGGGAACAGTGAGGAGAATGCTTGACCCTGTGTCACCGTTTCCCTGCTGGAGATGGTGACATGTTTGTAGCAGGAACATAGTCCCTGTTCCCAGGGTGGGAAGAGGCAGCGGGGACCTGAGGAACTACACAAACACCACTTTTACTTCTAAATAGCAAATACATCCCTCTATTTGCACACAGTGAACATCTGAGGATTAACTGGAAAAGGATAAATGTGGGATTTTGGTATTGGAATTAGAGTTTAGAGAAATCTGATGGAACAAGTAGTGTATAGGGTTTTAACATAAAATAGGCATGGCAGTAAAACTGATAAGGGAAACACCCTTGGAAATCCTAGAATAGAAATCCTCATTGATCTTTTCTGGCACTGAGAAAGAAAAATTAACGTCAACGGATTGACAAGCACTGTGTGAAGGAAAAAATTAGATTACATTTAGGTGATTATCCCAAATCAAAAGAAGTTCAGAAGAAAGAGAAGTGTCTAAGCCTTTTTGTTTATAACTGAACTTTACAATCATGGATGTTATTCCCTCTGGACATGACTGTATTGGTAATTCCAAAAATTAATAGGAAAAAAAAAAAACCAACCCAGAAGAACATATACACTAAGTTATCAATAAATTGTTTTTCTTGCCATGCAAAAGAAGGAAAAGACTGGCCAAAAAATCTTGATTAATTCTGTAGCATCCTGAGATAATCCTTTGTGTCAGAAATGTAAATATTTTCCTCAAAGGAAAATATTTTTTTAATCACTCCAAAGATCAGTGGTACTGATTTACCACTAACCATTTATTTTTTATTAACACTTTATTAATATTATAAAAATCTAATCTGTTTTCTCACATTAGTTTTCTTTTCTCACTTCACCTACATCGGATTGCAAAATTTGGCCCAGCAAACCATCTTTTCAACACTTTTGACTCTCACTGATAAGAACATTGATTTTGTTTTAGGGAACCTGGCCTGGCATTTAAGTCTACAGTATCTGATTCCCTTCTCTGACACAAACCTTATGTATGAATATAAGGGTTTAATTTTTTGGGGCTCATTTTCCTTTTTGTAAAATATGACTTTTGGGAAGAGAGTTCCCCAGCTTCATCCTCCTAATAACTGGAATTCTTCTTCTAGTTTACAGGATGGATGTGATTGTGGCAAGTTCTCATACAATACCTTTATCTAAATATCTCCATAAAATTAAATAGTTATTTTCCTCTCATGGTAGTTAGTTCTTGGATGCCTTACAGACTGCAATTGTCTCCTCTTTCAGTCTGTTTTACTGTGCAAGACAAGATTTCCAGCCTTCTGTCATGAGAAATCTCCTCTGATCACCTCCATAAGCCCCTCCATGCCTCTCTTTTGATGTGAGCTCTTGCGTGCAGTATCCAGATGGGATTTCTCTGTTTTGTGTAAGAAGTTCCAGTAAGAAATTTTGCAGAAATGCTTGTCCCCTCAAAAATAAAGGAATCTTTCTGAGCCTGCTCACTTATAAAAATACATAGGACAGGGACACGTGCTTGTGGTATCCCAACACCACGTCCTGTCCTTTACCCCCAACACACAAGGAAGGTCCAGCTGAACAGTCAGTATTTCTTGGGGCACAGCCTAAGTAAAATACAAAATCAAACTATATGGAAAAAAACCAAACAAACAAAAACCCCAAAACTAAGCCAGAAGTGTGTGTGAGTTGCTGTATAGCTATTATTTAATACGAGTGTTAAGCAAGAAAATCCTTGAAACCACTTCGTGGGTTGAGCATAGGACACCTTCTTTGTATTGCTCTCCCCTCTGCCCTTGTCCACCTGTCCATATTCTGCAGCTGCTGGCTGCAGGAACACACTCAGTAGAGGCAAAACTAGCCCACCCTCGGGTCCTAGGGCTGGAAGGAGCAGCCCTTCATGGCATCCTGGCAGTCACAAGGTCCAGCACCAAAGGAGGTTGCTGCTGCCAAGAGGGACCCGGGACGAAGACTGAGCTGGTGGGAAGTGCTGCCCTTCTGCAGGCTCAAGGCAGCTGTGCTGGGTCACCTCAGCTGTGTGACTGATCTGTGTTAGGGGAAACCTGAGGGGATGTATCTAAATGCAATTAGTGGGGCAACATTTGATAGTTCTGGTCTGGAGCAAACTCTGGTCCCTAAGAGACAAGCATGGCCCACCTTGCTGCTGGTGTGATATGGGGCTGGGATAAAGGAGCAGTTTAAGGACAGAAGCTGTCAGGTGGGGGGGTTACATATGGCTGATACCCCTGGGATTTAACTGAGGATGGCTTCTATTTACAAAATGCAAGAGCTGTAACTGCACTCAGTCATTGTGCAAAACTTTCATTGGAAGACTGTCTAGTGATTGCTGCTTTGATTTACTTTTTTTCTAAAGTTTGTTTTGCACTTACAGTTTGTGAACTGATCTGGTTCAGACTTTAAGACGCTAGCGTTATGTCTCCGGACTGAAGCATTTTGTTGTGTCACTCCTTGTTTCTAGTACCAAGATCACAGTCAGAAGGGAGTCACCCATGAAGATTTGCTCATGCAGCTAAGCAAACTTTCATGGATAAAGTCCTAAACAAAAAAAGTCAGTTATACATATGTAGTTTTGTATGTGGGTAGTTTTCTGACTTACGAGGAAGATGTTTTGTGAAATAATGCAAAAAGAAATTTTTTGTTTGCTTTTTCTTTTTAAGAATTACTTGTGGAAAATACTGTATAGAAATAAGGTTTTTCCTAAAGTTGTCTAGAAACAAGCTGGATCCAAACACACTTAAACTTGGAGAAAATATGAGATGAATGAGATGAGGCTCTGAGATATCTAGTCTTTTGGTTTCCTCCTAACTTCAGGGGTACGCAAAGCTTCCTTATCTGGAAGATTTAAAGCAGAGCTCCAAACTGGCTGCTAAAAGTTACCAGTCTTTTAACATGCCACTGTACCTCTCATTTCTGTTAGAACTCTTTTTGACTGTGTTTGTATCTAAGCAGTGGGTCTCCCAGCGTGGCTTTAGTACTTTGCAGGATCTTATGCTAATAGTTTGCAAATGCCTGAGAATATCTCAATTTTTCAGAGAAGCTTGTTGGGTTGGAATTTTGCTGCTTGGAAAGGAAGGCTCAAGTGCATACCAAGAGGTTTCTGCCTTGTGACTGTTTCAGACTCGCTGGTGTCTTTCCTTGATCTATATAACCATCTCACAAAAGCAATATTGAAAATATGTGTGGCTCAAATTCCTGCATTTTCTTAATATCAAGAATGAATACATATTGCTTGTCCTTTAGCTTCCTTATTAGGGTCTGATCCAAAAGGTTCCCATGGGGTTTGGGTGAGGCCTGGTGGTGTTTTAGCACAAGCCATGTTCTGACCTATAGGGTTAATGGAATTAACCTAGGAAAGGTTTTAGTCTGCTTTAAAGTCCCTGGTTTAACAATACTTACTTCTAGCAGGGAGGAAACTGGAGTTGCCTGATTTTTTAGGAGAGCTGTATTACTATTAGCCTCAATCCTAATCAGGTTGCTCTTCAGCACTTAGCTGCATCTTGATGCTAACACTGAATAAACATAAACCCCCACTCGGAAACACAGAACAGTATTGTGCTTTGGATTGCTCTGGATTGCTCTGGATTCTACTCTAGAAGTTCCTGGGTATCTTGCACTTGCAAGTATCTAATACCAGCAACACTGTATCACAAGATGAATGTCCCTGGCCACAGGTAGAACAAAACTGCACTTTGTCCTTGAATATGAAAATTACTCTCCTGTGGCAGGAGCTTATATAAGTTATGTTTCTTGGTTCTCTTTTCATGCCATCAACTCTTTCTTCTTCCAATAACGGAATAAAGGTCAGAAAAAAGGGATACTAAACTGCAGCTGTGAATACAAACAACTCTAACTTTGTGTGACTTCCTCTTTTGCAGAAACCTCTACCCACAAAGTCAAAATTGAGGCCAAAATCTCTTAGAAAAGAGAAACTCAACAAAAGAGCAAAAGACTTAAGTCTTGGCCCGTTGTTCACTTCTTTTCCAGGCCAAGCAATTCTTTGCTACTGAATTATTTACTGAGGAGGAGAATCAGCTTTATTCATCAGAGGAGCATTAGAACCCAACAGGACTGTGAATACATATTTAAAATGTTTACTAGTGTGTTCGAGGATATTCATTTAAAGCCTTTAGAGACTAGGTTGTTCATTACAACCTCAAATGAGGTTTGCCCTAACTGTTTTTTAACTTTCCAGATGCTTGTCATGGCTTTTTGTTCTGCCCTGAGTGTGTGGCTTTTTGTTTTGTGCTGAAGGTACCAGAAGTGAGAAGTTTTTCGTGATATGAGATTACCTTATGCAGACATGGTGTGCGATATTTTAGGCTTGAATTTATCCATGTTGGATGATGGGGATGGCGGGGAGGGGGAGTTGCATGGAATTCCACCGATGGGGAAGGAAATTCCAATGCTCTTTCTGCTTAAGGCTGCAGTGTTGTGGTTGCAGTGGCTTTGGAATATTACCCTACTATGCTTGAGAAGCATTTAATAGCACTACACTGGATGTTTTGCTCATTAAATCACTCTTGTAGATATTCCACTCCTGATGCAATCAGAGATAAACAGTGCTAATGCTTCCTCAAAGCTATTAGTATTTCAAAATCTTCCACTTCAAACAGTTCTTTCACATTTCCTCAAGATTTTCAGGGTCTTATTTTGGATTACTTCTCAGAATGGAACACAATGAAATATTTTTTAAGCTTTCTGGAGAAGCTCTGGAGGCAGGATTTATTAATAGTGAAAATTCATTACTGATGCTGTTGTTCTCAACTGCTAAGAGGTTTTATGCTTCTGTATGTTATATTTTCACTTTTTAAGACGTGGCATAGCTTGCAACTGCTCACTATCAAAAATCTTTCTCTGGCTCCTGAGCTGGCAGAAGATTGAATCCTCTATGTTTATGGTTAACAGCTGAATCTCCTGGCTTGTGCCTATTAACTCAGCTCTGCTTGTATCAGCTAAGGCAAAACAATTGATGTACCCTGCTATTCACATACTTCTCTCAAGGCTGCTTCTGATTGTCCAGAACTGGCTTCCCTTTTGATGGTTTCCATCTTGATACCAAGGCTTCATTGAAGTACCTCCATCCGCTCTGCCTATGCCTCTGCCATTTACTTCCCTATATCCCAGTACAGCACTCCATGATCCAGCACTTCCAGTAGTGCATGATATGACTGAGATTAGGGATATTATGATTTTTCTGGGGTGGAAATAGATGGGTTTTGTTATTGCTGTGATAGTGGGCAGAGCTTCACTTCCAGGAAAACTTCCAGATCCCTTTCAGAGCCTTTTGGAGCTGCTAACCTTAATTTTACATTCTTAACATGCATTTGGAGCACCCGTGGCTAAAGGGATGCTTTTAGAGATTAAGGGTGGACCTAAGCCTTCCTGGTAGTTAGAAACTCTAAGTGGTGTCTTAAAGACTCCAGACTGTGGGGCTCAGGGCTCACCACGGATGTGGTAGGGATTAAGGCATTTGTATGAAACATTCTCTGCTAAAAGGATAACACAGTCCTCAAACATATTGATGTTAAATCCTTTGTTTTACATTGGCACTTCTAGGTATATAATTGCATTTCAGTACAAATTGCTTGCCTTTAAATACACTAAGTAAACCCCACATTAAGCTCAACGTTCTGAATGCAAAGCATTTTAAATCAGTGTTTCTAAAACAGAAACTCCCAGTGCTCCATCAGCAGTGTGATCTGAGCAGGCTTCGCCTTCCTATAACCTGCAAAGAATGAGAATGTGGGCAGAGGCCTGATCCTTCTCAAATCCACCTGTCTCATCTGGAACAGGAAAAAACAGCATAATGTGTAATAATATTACAGGGGCATAAGCCAAAGCCTGGTGGTCCCTTCTGATTTCTTCTTCCACAAATAATGTTAGTTGTCTTCTTGTTCCTAAATTGCCTTCAAAATACACTTTCCTCTAGTGAGAAGCACAGAACTCTTTTAGGAAGCAATACCAGCAAACCATATGCTGCCTGGTTTTCATTAAAGATACAATTTGATGAAGACCCTCACCTTAAACCAAACCTTTTCTGACCCAGGTGGGCTGGAAGTATGTACTTGATGATTGCAGTCGCTAAAACACAACCCACTGTGACGTGATCAGAGTTCTAGCACATGCAATCACCACATCTCATTGCCTAGTTTGGGAAATCACTTGCTAAAAGGAAATGTTCTGTTGTGCCCCAAAATTGACAATGGGTTATGGGCAAACCCATAGAAAATTTCTTTGAGAAAGACCTTGTTAGAGTAGCTGAACTGTCAGTAAGGAGAGTGATGGTGGGGTTTGTTATCTATATGGACTACTTTTATTCCAGTTCCTTGTTCTGCCTTGATGTTTGCTAGTTTGCTGCCTCTCTAGCATTAAATTATCTTAGCTGAGAACCATAGGGTTAGTTGGAATCCAGAGGTCTCCGTGCTCCTCCTCTGCTGTGGTAAGGGGATAAGACATCCCTTAGTAATTACCTTTGAAATTGCAAAAGACGAAAACCTTTACGTCTCATTAACGTCCAGATCTGGTTTGACTTATTTTTCTCACTTTGTCCAGATTTAATTAGAATTTTAAAGAAAATGCAGCTTTATGGCTGTAATAACCATCCAGGAATAATTTCTGAACCTTGCCATGAGTTTTGCTGCTCCTTACTGAGGCGCAGCTCATTCCAAACTGCTGCAGTAAGTCTCCTCTTCCTTGGGCAAACAGTTATCTCTCAGAATGTTTTCACGCCGAGTGTGTGTGGCAGCCAGAAGAGCTGCGTTAAGTGCATAGCGACCAGCAGTCCCCCGGCTCGGCAGGCTGCTCGCAGCCCGGCGGCCGCGCTCCTTGGCGGTGCCGATGCGCGCTGCGAGCCCGCGGGGAGCGGCCGCCCGCGCCGGGAGCTGCGGCCGGGGCGGTCAGGGAGCCGCGCTGCGGGGCTCACAGGAGACAAGTTATTACCATATCAATGAGATAAGGCCTGAGATAATTGCAGACTGAAAGCAAAGCTGAACTGGACTGCTTGTGGCTGGAGATTTTAAGCGTACNCATAAAGAGCCCTTATGTTATCCAGTCGTGACTATTTTGGACCTGGAACTTTTCTGGTGCCTTTCCTTTCTCCTCTGCTAGTTATTATGAAACCTGTATGCAGATGTATTAAAATTGCTTTGAGGAGAATATAAATGTGAATCCCTTTGACCAAAATAATCCAGTGCAGGTCACTTTACTCCTTTTTCTCTAAGAACAAGTAAAAGAAAATATCTTTGGCTGAGCCCTTCTCTCTCTCTATTTGGTCTGCCCATACCAGAGGCTGGGTGGCTCAATTTGCAAGATACTTTTGGCTCTGGGTTAGTATCTTTGTTTTCTGTTCCCAGGCATCTGACTGCATTGTGGAGTAACTGAGTAAAGAGTGATATTTTACTACAATAATCTCTGTGTTAATTTTCTCCCTCCAGAGTAGGGCATAAAACCCCAAGGAAAGAAGGAAATACTTTCATGTGTCTCACCAAGGCATGGTATAATCTTAAGGAACCCTTTTAGTAGCCAAAAGTGTTTTTTCAACTGGCAATCATCAAACAGCCTGTTCTTGCAAGGGAGAAACAGTTGGAGAGACAGCCAAACAAATAGCACCAAATGTCTTATTTATTGTGGAGATCAAATTCATAGGTCAAGGTCAGGCCTTGAACACTTAGTTTGGATAAAATCCAGTCTTTCAAAGAAGTCTAGGATGACCACTGTGTGCTTACACCCAGGAAACATGCCTGGAGCAGGGCATAGGGCTTGTGCTGGACGAGTTGGTGGAGGCTCAGCTGGTGAGCCAAAGGGCACTTGCCAGCAACACTCAGGAGTGGAGTCTTTGTCTGTGCTAATAACAGTGTGAAACCTGTGTGCCTGGTAGGTACATAGTACATGCAAAGGGACACAGTCTTGCATCTTCTGTCTCTGCTGGACTAAGTATATTCTGGCTAAAAGCAGGTGCAGGAGGGCTTTTCTGCTCACCAGACCTGTAGTCCTGCTGCTGGAGGCAACTGCCATTCCTCTTGCAAAAGTGTCTTTGCCTGGAAGTTAGTAATTGAAAACTTTTCTTCCCATTCCCACAACTGTGGCTTTGTTCCCAAACCTGTGTCCTTGGGTGATTTGAAGGCTTCCCATTTCTAGCCTTAAGACATTCATGGGCAGTTCATAACCCTTTGACTAAACCAGGTAGATGACACAAAATCATAGTTACAAAAATGCTTTTATACTATTAACATTCAAAAATTCTGTGCATTGAATAATTGCATATTGAAAGTAAATAACCAATTTAAGCTCAGTCTGAATGCCAGTTCATCTTGGGATATAATATAAGACTTTTCCAGAAGATTGCCTGAACTGAGTCTTTCTTAAAATAGCATCTTTCTTGATTTCTAATGCTACTGGTTCAAAATTGCTGCTTATTCTTGCTACCCAATTTCACAACATCACTTCAGTCTGATGCCTTCCTGCACCAAGGGGATTGCTACGGGACTAATTTACTCTTTTTGTGACTTTGCACAACAGCTAGAGGAATAACAAGCCCAAAGAAAAAAGATAATTCTACAGTTTGGTCACTTAATGTACCTACAGTATCAAAAAGTTTAATACAAATAGATCTTTAAAATTGAAGAAGCGATTTTTGAAAGACAGGTGAGATGTTCCAAAGAAAACTGGCTCCATGTGAGGAATAAGGGATGTGTTCCACAGTGCTGGCTTGAAACACACAGCTCTCCCAACATCTGAATCATCCTGTGGATGTGATGATGTCCAGAGGATATTGAAACATAGACAGAAAGAAGAAAAGTCAAACAATAGAGGCAGAATGAAAGTAAAATGAACACTAAGATTAATATTTCAGCAGTCTATTTAAAACCATGTTATTACAGGGCTTGAGGCATTAAATTTGCTGGTCTGACTAGTGTGGGAAATCATTTTATTTTAAACATTGTGCAGTCTTGGAGAACTTGCAGAAGTTTTCAACCAAGGTAATGCATTATGCATCTGAATTGGACAGAAAAAAAAGTGTAAATCCTACATACAATAAAAATTGATGGAAGCATAAAAATGCCTGGAATTTAAAAATAAATTATGAAGAGCATCCAAGGAGATTAAATCATGTAAAGAAAGAACAGTGGAGACAAAGCAAACTTTACAAAAAAGAACAATTGGGAATTTCATCACGATTGCTCAAAGATATTTAGGATACACTTTTCCCACTGGCTGAAGTTAATCCACAAGGTAAAAGCTAAATCATCAACTTGTGGGAAACCAGAAACAGGGCCAGTGTCTTGGTAATTCCAGCCCTCACTGTTACTGATGAGCAGCAAGGTACATATTGTGGCTTCCGAAGTGGGCCGTGAATGCTGATGTCCTCTGCACCAGACTGCACCTGCCTGCTGTGGGAGAGAAGAGGCTGCTGGAAGGGTGAGCCACTCCCAGTAGAAACAGATTTCCCATCTTTCTCATTCCCAGTGTGAGAGGACATGGGAGTGGCAATTATTAAAATGCATGCTGATCCACCTTTTCAAAATGCTTATTTATACTACGGTAAGGCTGGAGGCAGAGATCTGATATATTCATTAAACATAGGGAATAAATGGTGTTAGGAACATCCTCTTGCAGGTGCTACAAACTGGTTCTTAGTGCTGAACAAAAAGGAGTTTATCTCCATCTTCTTTAAGATTTAGTATTTGGGAACAGTACAATTCCCCTTCTCTAGGCTCCTTTAGATGTTGTGTAATTATGTATAGTCCTTTATGGTTTATTATGTGACTCCTCAACAGAAAACCTTAATTCCTTCCCTTTTCGCTCCCTCCTCCTCTTTCCCCAAACTGCCAAGAGAAGCTGTTACTTGGGTTCTGTGTGTCTGGGCAAGCTTTCTCAAGAAGAGCCGGAAACATAGTCATAGTCTCAGTTGTGATGTGCTATAATGAGTTATCTTCAGGTTTTCCAATTGCCACTTATGTTCCTTTGCTGGCCAGATGGCCCATTTGAAACCATCTCATCCGAGTTATAGCTCCTTGCTGTCAGCACTTGCTTTCTGCCTGAACTTCCAAATACAGCCCAAGAGTGATATCCAGCCTTTAATTTCTGAACACAGTATAATTATTATTCACCTTGCAGTTTATTCTCTGACACAGGATTTTTTTTTACAGTGTTTGAATCTTTTCTGAGCCTTCCTTAAGGAATTCTTCAAAGCTTTTTTCTAGTATTTAAAAATTTTTTTAGTTTATTTCTTTATCAGGGAAATTTGTTTCACAAATTTGTTAAGATCTGATTGTGGAACAAAGCATTAGCAGTCATAACCACTCTGGTAGCGAAGTCTTTGTAGCCTAATTAAAAGCAAGCTCTAACTGGAGACTGTTTGGGTTAAATACCCTTGTGTAAACTTCATTAATGAGTGCCTGAAGTGCCACTCTGAACAGGACTTCCGTCAGTGCCATGGTGGATCAGGTTGTCCCGTGTTTGATCAGCCCACATAAAGCCAAAGGAGGTTTGCAGTCATGGTGGGTTGGTTTGTGGCTGGGACAGCTCCCCTCCATGATCCCCAGATCCCTGCTGCCTCAGCCATGGGGGGCTCCTTCCCTCCCCATGTACCCGAGTCTCCTCTTGGGAGGAGCCACAATGATTTCAAGGACAGCTGACAATATTTCCTTACTTCACAGTGGGGCATGGAGAAGGCATGAACCTGAAAACCAGGACAGTAGGATAAACCTCTCTCATGCTGAAGCTATGGTTTAAGTTTAATAATCAGTTCAATAATCAATATTTTCCATGTGCCTAATGTCTTTTGTTAGAACAGAACATGCAAATACATTGCTATTTGGATTACACCAGTACCTAATTGTGGAAACCCCAGTGAGTTTGTTTCACTTTGTTCTCTGACTTTGAGATTTTATTTCCTTTCATGAAAGGAAATGAAATCTTGCAATTTCAATGAGTATCAATTTGGCAAGGTTTGGTCCATTTCACTGCCCTTCATGTCATCCCATGCCATTTTACTGTTTTCACTTTGTTTCAGAATTTTTTCTTTTTTAGCATTTCATTTCATCAACTTCTTCCCCCGTCTCTTCATTTCACTTTGTTCCCTGATTATGGGGTTTCAATGAGTATTATTTTGGCACGGTCTGGTCCATTTCACTGCAAAAAACCAACACCTCACTGCCCCGACATGGCTCCCTCCGCACCTTTCTTCCTGGCACCACCCTCGTGTTGGGCACCTCACAGTAGACAGAGGCTGCAGTAGACATAGATCTTGTGTTCATGTCCTTAGCCATTTTTGCCTAACTTGTGCTATTTGGTTTAATGATCCAAAGACTTGGGACAATGTGTATGTCTGGAAAATACCAGCATGTGGCTTTTGAGTATTCCTGTGATGTATTGTTACCTGTAGAAATTGCAGCTAGGATTATGACATCAGAGAACTGTAGATTGTGAGAGGTTAGAGGTAATCTTGGCACTTGCAAAGAAATCTACATTGCACTTTAAATTGAGCCCGGAATCCTCTTTTGCCAGCCCTTATGCAACCTCTGTTTTCACCTGAAAAGCTCCAGATCTAAAAATAACAGAGAGGAGAATATCAGTGTGATATGACTTTAATATTAAAATGACTTTAATATTAAAAATATATCCAGAGTGATTTCGAGCATTTCTGAAAATGCCTGACATGTACCATCCTAAATGCCTGTTTGCCCTTTTGCAAGTTGGAATTTCTCCTGTGGTAGATCATTGGGCTGAATACCCAGGGGCCTGGGTTAAAGCTTAAACGGGAAAGATGTCAAACAATGAAAATGCCAAAGCAGGTTTACTGAGTGAAAAGTTATCTCCCATGTACGGGTTGTAAGGTTTTACACAGCCAGTAATAGATGGTCCATCTCAAACTCTTATCAATATGCCTTCTTGGTCCACGTACAGAAATGCCCATGGCTTTAGTGTGTGGAATTTGGGTCTCTAACCCCACTCTGCGAGGTTTATTTTGCAACACTGAGTATTTTCTGTGCTATCTATGTTCACTTCAGTGTTTCAGGGCAGCAGATCATCCAGGATACTTTTTCCCTAGTTTATGAACTTTTTTGCCTTCAAGTGTTGATAATTTATAAAAGGAGGTTTGAGTGGAACTTGTGAAAAAATGGCAAATGTTTTGCCAGAGGTTGCAGGGCTAGACTGTTCCAAGTCCAAAACATAATTTGTCACAGGGAATAAGCACATATCATGTATGTTTACAGTAGGATTAAATCTAAAACAAATGCACTGAAATTAGATAACATAAAAGTAATGAAAAGGTCTTCATTCCCAAAATTCTACAAATATATATGATGTTTGTATTGTGGTTCTGTATTTTAACAAATAAGAAAAAGCTTGTGGAATATTTGGACCATGAAAGACTACTTAAAAATACTAGGTTACAATAAATTTATGTATCAATAAATACTTATGCTTTTAAAAGACCTTGAGAGCTATTGTTGGCTATGAAAACATTAGTTGCTGTCCAGAAGAACAATTTTGGAAGCACTGATTCAGTAAAATGTGCAACATAAACCCCTCAGGGTAATAAACCACGTAATAAAAACTGCCAGTGCCGTAATTGTTTAAAAGGTGCCTTCAAACCTGAGGCTGAGACCGTATAGTTAGAATAATGACTGAAGATGTGAGAAATTTATGCTGGGTCCTTTCCTTGCCTGTGGATTTTCCATGTGACCAATGGTCTGTCTCTGTGAAGCTCATCTCCCTGAATGCTGGCTCAGAGTTCCAGCTGAACTGCTGCTTCATGAGGTTACCATCTGTCAACCAAGTGTGTGCAGGCTTTTTACTTCACACTTGCACGAGGTTAATAGTATCAGCTGCAATTAAAAAGATCAGACTTCATGTATTTTTTATTTTGCATGTGTGACAAGTGCTGACAGTGCAAGCAGGTTCCCTGGCAAACAGGACTCTGTCAAGTACTGATAGCTTAACTGGATCCCAAAATGGGGATAATATTCCTTTCTCTCTTTGTTCTGAAGGGAGGAGCCACATTATACTGGAGACAAGTGTTTTTGGGTTGTTCTGGATAAAGGTTTATTTTCCTATTGAAGTAGTACTTAGTCATGCGAAATATTTTCTAGCTTGAGTTCAGCTTGCTATTAGTCACTGCTCCGTGCAGTTCACTGGATTTGTGCCTGTGGCCACATCCCCCTGACCAGAGGCAGAACACGCCGTGGCAGCGGCAGGCGAAGCTCCCCTCAGCTCTGTCTTTGCAGGGGTGTTCCCACTGAACGTCCAGCCCTCACTCTCTGCTGGTTGTACCACACGAGAGACAGGGACGCAGTTGTTAGCAAGTTACTGAAGAGGAATTACTGTGAAAGGGAGACTCAGGGTTAAATTACATCTGTACCTGCAGGAGCTGCTGGGGAAAAATATTGCCATTGACAGAGATGTAGCTGGGTTTGATCAGAGGAAAAAACCTTCCAACAACTCAGATTCTCTTACCTTGTCACAGCTTATTCATTGATTGGCAAACATGTGTTAAAACATTTGGTATAGTCTTTCTCCAGCTGTGGATGATATAAAAAAAAAATTAAAATCCTATTTGTCTCAACATCTTCCCCAAACAGTTATAGCCATTAAAATTTCCATGGTATTTCCAATAATTAAAAATAGCATAGGAGTTCACTTACCTATATTATAAATTAATTTGTGGCCACTGAGAATCAGCTAAGCAGATTCTGTTGTGCAGCATGAACAAAAGTTTTTAATCTCTGCTTCAGGACCTTGTGGATGTAGATTAAAGCTGTGTTGATTCTTTGACTTTTTTTGTGTATTTCTGACTCATTTTCACTTAAAGCTGTCTGATAGAAATGCAAATCTTGGCACCTGTTTAAACATAAGCAGTAGCAAACTGGATTTCCATCAAAGTAAATAGTCCAATTTCTCCTGATAACCTCTACTGAGACAGACATGGCAATGGTAAGAAGGCTTTCACCAGTTGTACAAGCAATCCCATGACAGGGAGAGAGCTCAGGCAAAATTACTGACCTAAGCAACAACAGATTTACCTTAGCCATGTTAAATCTGTATGTGTGAGTGAAGTAGGAGGTTGCTTTAGGCTTCACTAGTAGGAAGATGCTTTTTGAGAGCCCGTACATGAGACACCTTCCAGCTCCTTACTATGATGTGAGAGTTGTGCTGGTGAGCTCCACTGCAGAGGCTGGGTTTGTTACTTCCTCCCTCTGTTTGGACAGCCTGCTGTATGCTGTCTTCCTTTCACATGTGTGGAGGAAGGGTATGAAAGCAAGAAGTACAAGGTCTCAAAGCCCTTTTCAGACCTGATGATTCAGGCTAAAAGCAAGTGCAATATTCCCTCTGTCAGGTCCCCCCATGGCAGAGGAGCCTGTGTGGGAGGTGGTCTAAGGGATGTGATGGAGAAGGGGCAAGGGAAGAGACAGGGAGTGTCTGGCAGGCTGGAAACGTGCATTTTAGGTATGCTCTTTTATTGTGCTTGAGAAGCAACTCTGCCTGGCTGAAAGCAGTGAGCTAGAGTGAGGAGCTGTGAACATGTGAAGTCTAGACAGCTGAGCTCACGTGTGCGAAGTCAGTTGTTATTTAAACAGGCAGCAGTAGTGGCCTTTATCAGGACAAAATAGTTAGAACCTTAAAGAAGATGGAGATAGGAGGCTTTCTGCAGAGATCCTGTGTTGTGGAGGCCCTTCAGGAATTTACTCCATATCTTAGGGCTGTACTGCTTTTGGTGCCAGAGCAGAGGCTGCTGGTGAAGCAGGAATGGCTCCTGGGGCTGAAGAGGTTCCTCTCACCAGACTGGTGGCCATCCACTTTCGGCATCGCCCCCCTGCAAGACTCAGCAATCTAAAAATACGATTTCAGTGTTATTTTAAGAGGGGTTATGAAAATGAAAAATTGAATTAACTTGGTGGATCTATTAAAATTAACTATTGAAGTGAAAGGGTTGTGAAATTAATATTACAGTTTGAGAAGGAAATACTGTATTTCATTTTGTTTATCTACACTGCTAGTGGTACTTTTTTTCATAGTGATTGGCAAGCTAAATTACATGTCTTTTTAAAGTGAGGTTTCTGGATAGAGGCTTCAGCCACTGTTTTAGAAGCAAAAAAACTTCTGATTTATCCCCAGAGAAGCCTCAGTGGAAGGACCACATGTGGCTGAATGAGAGGGTTGTACACAGAGAAACACATATGAATTTGTAGGGCATTTTGCTGCAAGCAGGTTTTTGTTGATGGTGATGAGATAAAAAAGAAGCAATCCTACTTAATTTTTTTTTAAACTAAGAAAAAATGTAGCCAGTAGGGAACTTAGTTGTGTTTTGCTGGACGCTTCCCTTTCCCTTGAACACTGAAACCAAGAATCCCCTAACCATTTACAGGTGAATTTCACTGTCCTTCAGGAAACCCAGCTTTGTGAGCCAAGAAGTAGTGCTCTAGTGTTGCTGGTGGTCTCATTATCTGGTTACAAATTTCAGCAGTGAATTAGTGTGACAGTGGGTCAGCCTGCAGGAAGCAGGTCAGTGATGCTCAGCACTCTGTCTGCAGGACCCTGTTTCAGAGAGAAGTGCTTTCAGGGAAAGTAAGAGGGATGAGAAGTCTTGCTGGGAACCTCTCTATCACTGGTCCGTGCTCGCAGTGTGAAGTGTGTGCTTTGGGTGAAATTGGGAGAGGCAGGAGGCATCTGCATTCATCCACCTGTCAGTGAAATAAGAGTGGAGCTCTGAAAATGCAGCAGGCACCTATGCAATCTCCTTCATCCCTGCTTGGAGATTATAGATTTATTTTTTTGAAAGAGTCTTTGTCAGGTTTAAGTACTGATGTAAATGCAATCACAGGTGGCAGTTTAGGATCCTGAATGTCCTCTTCATGGCAGCAAATTGCTGCAGCATTTGTTGCACTAACAACAGGGGACATACAGTAAGATTCCAGCACCAGCCTTTTGTCCAGAACACTCCCGTCTTCTTCCAAAACACTTTTAAGGTGTAGAGAACTGGAGAAAGGGAAAGCATCAGTCTTGACCCAATACCCTTTTCTGAATTTCCACTATTGTCTAGTGCTTTACCCAGAAATGAATCATCGCTTCCTTGAGGCTCTTCCACTCCACTGAACTTGTAGTATTAGGACTGATATGATGGAAAGGTCCAGGCAATTGGCACTGAGCCAGGGCATTTCCTCACAAAACCTGTCATGATCCCATCTGTTGTCAGGGAACACCACTGATTTTCTTTGGATATGCTTTTGGGCAAGATGAAATGTAAGCAGGTATAGCTTTAGATGCTTTAAATTAAAAAAAAAAAAACCTAATTAAAAACCTACTTTCACTTGCTCTGCTGGTAGCCTAAGACATTATTTATTTTTCCATAAGACAAGCTGTGGGCAAAAACTATCTATGATTGTGACTCAAAATCTGGAGACTAAACAATTACTTCAGTAAAGATTTCAATGTGGCATTTGACACACCACAAATTGCCTGGCATATATAATCCTATTAACTGGAGTGGAGAGATGAGATCCTTTTATGCTTAGAATCAACAAACACTGCTCACTAAACACTGCTTATCTCAGACACTAAATAGGCACTGAGAAGTGAGGCTGGTGGTTGGCTATCTGACTCACCAGAGCAAATACGGATAATACCACATGTTCTGAAAATACCAGAATGAAATCATGCTGGCTGCTTTTTCCAAAATATCTCTAAAACCTGTTTGTTTGTTTTTCCTTGCATAACTTTTGGCTTGTTTGCTTTTACTTAATTCTCATTAAAATTTTCTTCACGTTGCAGTATTAGCAACCTTATGCCACTTGCTAAATTCATGCCAAAACTACTACTTCCATGTTTTCCATCCCTTAAGTGAAATGGAAACCTTGCTTAGGGATGAGCTCTGACACTCTACAGAAAATAATATTTCTCTAAAAAAATGCTGTAGTAAACAAACACCAACACACTTACAACATCAAGCTGACAGAACATGGGGAATAACAACTAAAAGTGTCCCTTGCAATCTTTCTTCAGTGCCACTGTGCACATTTGCTGTGATGCAGTCTTCAATTAATTGTGTGTTCACATAGTCCTTTTCTCAAAACATGGTAATATGCATTTAGTAAAGATTTTCATATATAATCTTCTAGGGATTTCAAAGTTATAGGGTTTTTTTAACTGCATGTTTACCTTCCATTCTTTCTAAGGACAAAACTGGCACCAATGCAAAGCTGCTTGTGTCTGGAGAGGCCCTAGAAAGAGATGGAACCTCTCTCCTTTAGTTGATTCTGATCTTATCTCACTTCTATAGCAGTGGGATGCATTTTTTCACAATTGTTCCCTGCCCCCATAAAATTTCTCATCTTGCTGTTTTACAATTGCTATTTGCAGGTTTCAGAAGTTGAAACGAACCGTTGGACTCATTTTTATCAGTGTGTTCCTGTGAAGAACACTTGAACACTTGTTCAAGTCAATCAGCTAGTGTTGCCTGTTCTACTTTAAGAGAACTCTGAACCAAATAAATCAAAGCAAATACTCTAAATAATTTAGGTGATACACATGGTTTTTATATTAGTGGCAAATAGTACCTACATCACTAGGAAATACATTGAGAATCATAAAACCACAATTCAGTCTGGCAGGAACCTCCAGAGGTCATCCACTCCAATACAACCCTCACTTCAAAAGAGGTCTGACTAGATAAGGCTGTCCAGAGTTACATCCAATCACCATCCTGAGTGCAGTGAAGCCTATGGATTGCCCCAGAACACCTGAGACATCCTGGATTTGCTGCAGTGTTACCAGTGGCTGTTTGCTTTAATGGCCTGAAACAGGATTCCTGGGTGAGCTTCTGAATAGACAGAGGAACAAAACTCAGTGAAATGTAAGGAAAACTACACTGCAGTTTGTTCTTGGAGAAAAAGGCAGGAATAAACCTTGAACAAATTAAAATCGTGAAGATGTAAAACAAGGGGGTGTTGATAGATGCTCTGAGTTCTCAAGCGCTGAGCTGGCAGAATGTGAAAGTTAACTCCGTAGGTTACAAATTTTTGCCAAGGAATTTCAAATCCTTCCTGGAAAACTTGCCTTTAAGCTGTTAGTGCGAGCTGTGGGCATTTATTCTGGAGAGAACCCACAGCGTTTCTAATGCGTTTTGTTGCATGTGGTGTGCATCTGCCGTGGTGTGATGTAATGTAACATGGCATGTGGTGTTATAAATAGAATGATGAGATCTTGTGAAAACCTGCCTGGCAGGCAAACTCGGTGTCTTTCCTTTTGAAAGGCTTCCTGAGCTCTCCACTACGCCTCCCTCTTTGTTAAAAGGTACCTTCCACCCCAGCACTCTCCTGCCCAGGTTCCTGGGGAGAAGTGGGATGGAATGGCTTTTTCTCCCAAATTCCTTTTGCTTGTCAGCAGCACAGCAAAGACTACATGGGGGCAGTGTCTTGCTGCTCTCAGTCTCTCCTTTCATCTGTGTCTATGCATTTCTAATTTGCTCAGTGCTACGGGCAAGATGCTAATTTTAGCAACCTTGTGTAATTACTCTGAAGTCACTGGGGTTAATGCATGTGTTCAGTACAGCTCCAATCAGAATCTGGCCTTATGTTGTCTTAATATTTTTAGCTTTTTTTTTTTTTTTTTCCTCCCTGCTGCCAGTAAATTAAATCTCTGTGGCTTTAGTAGTAATACTAGTGTTAGAACAATATTCAGATATGATTTAAAATAGGCCAAGGAGTGAGAGTTACCAACAGGACAATATGGGAGCAATTCCCTGATCTTTCTGGCAGGGATGCTGGTCTGCAGTTTTATGGTCCCCAGCTTGCTCTGTGCTCTCTGGAAGAGTGATGGGTTACTATATTTATACCAATCTGTTAAGAATATTGCTTGACCAGCATTTATTTCTAGAACTGTTTGGGTTTCCAGGCAGGCTTCTTCTCTGACTGCCTAAGCAAGAATAGTTTGTTTTAGCTGCATCTTGTATAAGAGTTGAAGGTCATATCAGTTGCCTGTAACAGTCATTAGTCTAAAGCCTCAGCTGTAAAACTGAACTTATCAGGACTCCTTCTTATACGTTTCATGTTCCAGTATGTGACAAAATACGCTGAAAGGGATTAAAATGTATTTTTCACTAGCAATTTTTAGTTTTTTTGCCTTCACTTTTCTTATAGACTGAAATGATATTTCTGAAACTCTGTTGATAGGAACATTAGATATTAGGAATTTTTTTTTTTTCACAGAAAGGATTGTCAAGCATTGGAACAGGCAGCCCATATAAGTGGTGGAGTTACCATTCCTGCAAATGTTCAAAAGAAGTGTGGATCTGGCACCTGAGCTGTGGTTTAGTGATGAACATGGTGGTGGTACTGGGTTGGCGATTGGACTTGGTGATTTTAAAGGTCTTTTCTACTTTATTGATTTATATTCAAACATATAAGTACTTTGACATGGTGTGATTTCCTGTTGCAAAGCTTGTTGCTTCTGTTGAGTAAAATCCAAACATGTTGTGATACCACTTCCCAAAGTCTTAAATGGTTTTAAGATACCGGTTGTCAAGTCCATACATGAAGACAGCGTTTTGGTGGCATTCACTCTCCTTTGGCTGAGTGGTACGGGAGAAGTGTGCATGCAGAAACAACTGAGATATTTCACAAGGGAGATGTTGCATCAGACTTGGTGTAGCTCCTGAAGGGTGAGGAGAGGTAGTCAAATGCAGCAGATAAATAATTGGTTTTTTAAATCAACTTCCCATTGATCGTCTGTTCATACATAAGAAAGCGTTATCAGGGAAAATGTTAGTACATGAATGCTGCATTGAGTTGAAACTCATTGTGTTTGGCTCAGTAATCTAGGCAAAAACAAAACATATTCAGCCTAAAGCACAATAGCTCTTGTTAAATTTCACAACTCATGAAACATTTTAAATGCTATAGTGTTACAAATTAAAAGCATATTTATATGCATGATTGGAGGCATTATCAGGGGATAGTTTTTAGTAAAGTCTTTTTTCTTTCTACTTAATTCTTTCCAGCTATGCTGAAACATCCTTTACTAAACTTTGTCTTGTGTGGTATCACCCTGCCTCTAGTTCTGTGCATCTCGCATCCCCATTTGCATCTGGAGTGTTATTAGCTTTTTAATTACTTTGAGGGCTGTTCTTTGCATCCAAATTTATTCTCCTCCAGATCCAAAGATTTATTTCTATCTGCAGTACAGAAAAGAAATCAGACTAAGCAATGCAAGAAAATGTTGCTACTCTTTTCATCACAGAATATTTTTCTTCTAGATCTAAATGCACACTGCTCATCAGAAACAAATGGATCTTGTGTCAGCTGCAATCCAAAGCATGTATAACAAATTCTGGACTTTTGCAATTATTTAATTGATAGCCAGGAATTGCGATAACTGTAGGGTTTTTTGATACTACTTAAGGAGTAGAACAAAATGCCCCAGTACAGTAGAATGGACTTGAAACATTTTTGGTCTCAAATTTCCCTCATTTGAAATGAAAATACATGATAAACCACAGAAGTACTGAAAGAAAATGCAGTTGCTTATAAAACCTGTGAAGCCTCTTTTAGTCACTGTGGTATCTTGTCTTTAATTGCTGATGGATAAGCATGAAGGGGGCTAAATGAGCTAAGTGGATGCTGTGGGATTTTTGAATCCTCAGTGTTTATTTAAATTGCATTTTAAATGTGTGACTGTATTGAAGCCAGGATTCAGCAATGCGACAGAATCTGAAGTCAAGCACTGCTTTAATAACCTCCTGGTGTTAAGGGATACTTTCTAGAGTAATTTGAATAAGTTTTGTGAGGCAAAAATACTCAAGGCATATTTTTGTTAAATGCCTTGTAATGGGGCACACAGATCAGCAGAAAACTCTTAACAGAAAAGTGAGGAAAAACTAGTTGCCCACTTCTCTCCTTGGACTGACTCCACTGGCAGAAGGTGTCTGAAATGTTTTAATGTGTCTCCAAGTTCTCGTATGTTCTTTACTCCACCACCATTTGCTCTTAACCACACAAGAAATTGGTACTGGAAGGAAAAGAAGAAGCATTTTCAGCTGGTGCAATGTTTTTTTATCAGGCAACTATCTAGTGAAATGCTGTTTAAAACAAATCATAATGGAACAGCTTTTGCACTTCTTTGAACAAAACAAAACAACAGTAACTAAAAACCAAAACCCAGCACACAAACTTTTCTGGTGCATTCATAGATTTGTTCTTCCATGACGCTTATGAGGGATTCTCTTTTACTGAAAACCTAAGATTAGGAACTTAACAAAACAGGGAGTTTTTTGTGGTAAAGAGCAAGCTGTTCCTTATGCTACATTTTTCCACATCTAACATGTCTGGCTGCAGCATGAGCCCTCCTTTCCTGAAGTGAAGTGGCTCAATAACCCTTTCGTAAGTGCTGAAGAACTGTGGATGAATATAGGAAAGGAATTAACTTAAAACCAAATGGTGTGGCTGTGTTTTCAGACTCTTCAATGCATTTTTCCTACAGGAAAAACAACTACATAGTCAAGAAAAGTCAACAAGGAAACTCGAGGACACTGATATGCAGCAACTATTTTACAGTTTTGCCTGTGAGCTGCTGTGATAGTCAAAAGTCCTGATCTGCAAATAAATGCATTATGGAATGTGGGGTAGTGGACCACAAGGCAAGAAATACATTGTGCTTTGGTCAACACAGTGACAACAACAGCGGTGCGTGCTGCAGGGACTCTGCATAACTATGTTCAGTGATGCTTTTTTGAGATGGAAAGCCTGACTGACTGCCTGTGTCAGTGTTTGCTTGACTCTGTAATCTTTGGGTGTGGCTTTTTTTCTTTCTCTATTAGTAAAGCTTAAAAAAAGAAAGCAAGAGGGAAAAAAATTCCTTACATGGTCACGCAGTGAAAGTTAAGGACACACAGCACACCTCACTGCATCAAAGGTGGCCAGCATCCTTAAAGTAAGTGGCAAAACGACGAGGTTTCCATTTGTTAAAACACAGAGCAGGTTGCACTTGTGCAATGAAATTTATTCCTCATGAAGCTTTTCTTGAGAGCTGCACTCTGGAGTTTGTGTGCAGGTCTTTCACAGTTGTCTTGGAGCTTAACAGTCTTCCAGAGCAGCTGAACTAAGTGCCCAGTAGACCTTCCTTCGCCCAAATACACCTTGATAATTGGAACATCTGAGATACAAGCTTATGCATTTTTCTGTCTGTAAGCAGCAAGATGAACTGAAGGGGAGCCTGCCTCTGCTCCAACCTGCTCTGTACTTGCCAAGCTTTTCCCTGGTGGAAATCAGTCTCCAAGTATCTTTGCACAACTTTTATAGCCAGAGAAGCTATGTTCAAAATTATCTTAAAGTCAGAAAAATCTCACGATTATTGTGTGCAATTGAATAAAACATAAATAGCTTTCTATTTTTAATACTCAATTGAATTTCTAAAGCTTGTTACTAGATGAGGAGTTGGTTTATTATCCTACAGATTCCTGATGGAAATAATTAGCTTCTCTCACCACCAAGACTCAACGCAATAATCTATTCTTGAGAGCTATCCTGCCAAAGATACATGTTTAAAAGCATTCTCTCTGTGAGTAATTGTTTTCCTTGTTATCTGGAGAGAGAAACAGATTTACATACCAGAAACAATTGCTGTCTGCTAAAATTGGCCACTTTCACAAAAGCCAATTACTTTTTTCCCCTGTTTTCTACCTAAGAGTTCAATTTTGATATGGAAACTATCTTGCATTACAGTGATATAGGGTCAAACTTATCAGAATGTATTTTCTGGTCATTCATCATTCTGCTGTGTGGGTCTTGACTTCCTGCACTCCTTCTCAGGCAGAACATGTGTTGCTTACTTATTTTCTTAGGCTTTGTGTTGGTTTTATTTTGGTTTGGTTGGGCTTTGGTGTTTTCTGTTTGTTTATTATAGTCCTAATACCAAATTTGGATGAAAGATCTTTAATCTTCTGTGCTTTCCATTTTTGACTAAGTTCTCCTGTGTTTGGAAATTCCCCTTAGGGCTGGTTGTTTTGGGATGTTGTGGTGCTGGAGGAAGGAGGCTGATCCTCTGGGTGATAATCCCTGCTCCTGTTTTTTTAAAATGGACCAGTTCTTGTGCTCAAGAGCGGTAGTGTTGGTATTCCGATCCCTGTGGTCTCCTCAACTCCTTTGCTGTTTTTAAGGTATGGGAGAATGTACACAGATCTTGGCTGCTGAGTGAATATCATACATGTTTTGTTCAAAAAGAGATCATATTAACACTGGGCTAAATGCAAAGTTTCTTCTGATGCCTGAACCTCCAAGATGTATCGGGCCTTTCTTTTGGTCTGCACATACGTTAGCTTTGAATAGACCAGTTAATGCTCTAACACTGTTTGGAATTACAAACCCAAGTACAGTAGAAACTCAAAGGGCTTCTTTTAAAGAAATCATAGCATATCTGGATTTGGAAAGGACCCACAAGAATCACACCATGTGTCTGAGCATTGTTCAAACTCTTCTTGAACTTTGTCAGGCTTGGTGCTGTGACCATTTCCCTGGGGGGCCTGTTCCAGTGCCCAGCCACCCCTTGGGTGAAGAACCTTTTCCTGATATCCAACCTAAACCTCCCCTGACACAACTTCAGGTCATTCCCTCAGTCTTGTCACTGGTCACCAGAGAGAAGAGATCAGTGCCTGCCCCTCCTCTTCCCCTCACAGGAAGTTGTAACTGCAATGGGGTCTCCTCTCAGTCTCCTCCAGGCTGAACCGACCAAATGACCCCAGCCACTCCTCATACGGCTTCCCATCAAGGCCCTTCACATCTTTGTGGCCCTCCTTTGAATGCTCTCAAACAGCTGGATGGATTTTTTATATTGTGGTGCCCAAAACTGCCCCAGCACTCGAGGTGAGGCCGCCCCAGTGCAGAGCAGAGCAGGACAATCGCCTCCCTTGCCCGGCTGGCGATGCTGTGCCTGATGCCCCCAGGACATGGTTCTTCATCTATTATGTATGAATATGACTCCAAACACAAGCAAGTTTCCAGGCTTCATTCACAAGAGACCAAGGAGTGGTTAAAAACAGTAGAAAAGGTGTACACAGTTCATTTATGTTCTTAAACTCTAGACAAACCCATCTTGACAATCCTAGCAGGGGAAAAATGAAAAATTAACTTCAAGAATGGGGATAGGTGGGTGAAGCTAGATATAAAGTTGTTAAAATAGCTTTATCAAGAGCAAGCTAGTCTGTTAAGGAAGACTCCTGCTCCTGTACTTGTAGCTATGTGCTGTTGACAGATGCAATCCTTAAAAAAAAAAAAAAAAGACACATAAGCCCATAAATGTAAGTGCCAGATAATGATTTGCAGTTTTTGTGGTCATCTTTTCTGTTCCCAGTAAATATTTTTCTCCTGAAATGTTTGTCATGACAGTTAATAATTTAAAGTTATTATATAGCTAAGGGCTTCTCTCAAGGCTGATGTTACATTAGGCAATGCAGAAATACAGAACAGACAATGATCTCTGCGGAGTTTACTCTCTGAAAAGCCAAGGCAGACTAATAAAAACAGGCACCACATAGAAAAATGGTACAAATGAATTTCTGTTTGAAGCATAGCCTGTTCCAGGAAAAGAATAAAGTGTTCTGAAGTATTTGTTTCCTTGTTCAGTAATCGCTAAGGGAATAACCTTCATATGTGTGACAGCCAGGGATTTTCTTCTAGCTATAACTCAAGTAAAAAGTGTAGGGGTCTTTTCTATGAATAAACCACTTTATTTAAATGTATGTTAAGTGTAGTCAAATGCTGTCTTACATTCCTACTTAGAAATAGTAGATAAAGACTGAACTTCTTTTAGAAACAATATCCTAGAATATCTGTGCTCAACAAGTGGTGTTCAGAGGTCCTAAGTTTGCTCTGCTCTTTGAAGGCAGATGCAGCACTGACTTCAGTAGAAAGGGGAATGACCCAAAAGGTTGGATTAATTGGGACAAATGGATTACAAAAGCAATTATTGACTTCATTTACCACACTAGGACTGCAGCACATGTGGACACTAGTGGAATTAATCTGGCAAGGTGGAATCTAGCTGGTCTATTAGTTTTTTTCTACTTTAATATGCATGCTGCATCTGCAAAGACAATGATGAGTCTGACTGAATTTCAGTGGCTGACGAGGTATGTTTGCAATCTCACTGGAAAGATGAAGTTTATACATGTATAAAAGAACCTTCTGAAGGACCGAGTAGTAGAAAAGGTGTATATTGACACTGGTGTTTAATTAAAACTGCATATTAAAACTGGCTTGTTTGGAATGTAACTGGGGAAGAATTCCAGCTTCAGCTGTACAAAGTAGGCAGATTCCAACCCACCAACACGTAGTAGGGGGTGGGTGGAAATTGAGCTCACTGTTAAATAAATGCAAGTACAGCCAGTATAGAAGAGTCTGATGGATCTGTTCTGATGGGATGTGTGTTAATAATAACTGAGCTATATTGGTAAGCTGTATGCTTCTTACTCAGGCGTGGGCAGAATATTTTTGGTGCCCGTTAGAGCCCACTCAGTTAACTTGTGATATGCAGTCCAGTGAAGCATGTGCATTTGAAGTCTAGGAAATTCCACAAAAATTTTGACTAAGAAAGGATCTTCTAGTGTTCAGTGGAATTATTAAATGATATTCTGGCCTGACTCTGAGGCATGATGCAATATAATTGGGAAAAAAATTGCTGGTGTGTCCACAGAATCTCCCACTCCCCAAACCCTTGAATCCTATGCTTGCTCTTTCCTGACTGCAATATACTTCCTTCGATCCATCATATGTTCCTGTAGAAACTTCCCAGGTAGAACCAAACAGCCAGTATCCAGCTGACCCAAGTAAGGAAGGATAGAAGCTGACAGTTATTAGCTGGGAAACTATCACCTACAAAGGGGAAAAATGGACTTAGAAATTTGGCTTGACAACATTTTTGTCTTCTCCCTGTTCTTCCTAAACCATTAAGCTGTGCTAAGGTGTGTGTTGGCCCTGTTCTTCCTCATCTACGGTGTCCTCTAATAAGATCTACACCTTCTTTTTGAAGATGTACCAGCTAAATAGGTAGGCAAATTCATAGAAAAATCTTTCATTTGTATTTAGTGACTTAATCTTGAATTGCAAAGATAAATTTTGGTCAAAACTTGTTTCTGTCAGATTAATAAAGGGCCATATTCACTAGTTTGTGATATATCAGTGGGTGTGGATTGTCCAGGATGCTTTACCCCTATGTTGTAGGTAACTTCCCTGTTACATGAAGTATTCCTATCTATGGTGAACAAGCAAGACCCTGACAGATACTAAATCCTCATTGATTTGTTCTGTGCTATGATAGCTATCTGGATGCCAGTCTGTGCACTGAGCTTGGTCTGGGGTCTGGGATCTGAAAAGAACAAGGTGACTCTTTATCCCTGTAGTAGTTTTCTCATCTCAAGCAGACCTCTGCTTCTAACTTTTGTCTTCATATCCCTGTGAGATTTGCGTAGCAGTCAAATCTCATGAATCTTTCTTTTCACAATTCTTTCTATTTGTTGATATTCTCTGAGGGCTGATATTTCTCAGAGGAAATGTGGAAATATTCTAGATAATTTTCTGTATAATATTGTAGATATTTGTTTTATACTCCACTTTACATAAGGGTCTATTGTTGCTCAGAAGCCTGTCATTAGTAAACATATTGTTATAGCTTGTCTTACACGCATGAATTTTTCATGAAGTGCAAAGCTGACATCCAAGTCCTTGTTGTACGAAGAGACCCAGTGAGTCAAATAAATCAAATCACCTGTTGAATACACCCAGCTCTTGATATGCTGCTGGTGCTGAGCTTGTCATAGTACAAATATAAGTGGGTGAATTGATATGGTATGTCTGAAATTGCTTTTCTTCTAAAGAATATTGCTCTGGGGCTTTTATGCATGTCTGATTGCATCAGGTCCAGGGGATATGTAAGTATCTCAACTATTATGCCACTTATGACACTATATGTTGATTTCTAGTAGAAGTAAGTGGAGTATCAAGAATATATCCACTGTGGGGAAGAGTTCTAACTTTAAATATTTTTAAAATATATATTTTAAATACAAGTATTTCAGTGCCCTTCCAAGAATAAAATTCTTAGCAAAAAATGCCATAAATTTTCACCTATGTTGTAGATAGTTTGTTTTCAAGCATTTTAGTGAATACTAATACATGAATCCTGAGCGATTTAGAGATCAGATAGTTATTTCTGTTTAGTCCTATCGAGCAATGCATGCGACTTCAAAAACCTAGACATATTATCCAGTGATTTAAGCAAAAATGGAAATAAGAGTATAGACCAATCCAAGGTCCTAAAATCCTTTACTGAAAATTTAAAATTATCATGCTGTCCCTGTCCAGGAAGGACTTTTTTTTTTCACTACTGTTGTATTTTATAAAGGGAAAGCACAGATATTGTAACTCCTGCTCAGGGTCATAGATGAAGCAACCCTAAGAACTTGAAGTTCTTATTATTCATTTCTATGTTTACAGTATGAAGGGATCAACATCAAATAAGCTTTGCATTCAGTCACTTTTTCTTTCAGAACCTTATCCAAGCCCCTCTTTCTTATCTCCTGGTAACTTTTTCTCCTGATAGATAAGGAGAATCTGTTCTCCATGTATCTTTCTTTCCTGCTAATAGGGTATTGATAAGATACTTTCTCTGATATTGCCCCTGCTTTCGTGTCCTACGCTTTCTTCCACGCTGACAACTCAGAACTCACATCAGTTAAACAGGACCTCCAGCTCTTGCCTGTTTACCACTCTGATCAGATTCTGATGGAGAGGTCATTAGAAAATAGGTTTACAGTCTTCAGATGTGTTTGTACTCTTCCTGACCTATGAATCTAAGACATCTCTGAAATACTTATCTGGCTTCAGTGAGAAATCTTGTACAGATATCATTCTTTTAGTTTATCTTTATTGAAACTCTAGAAAAGTCTAGAAAATATGTGTGATAAGCTATGTAACATTCTCCTGCAATAAGAACATTCATGTGTAAAGGAAAGACTATTAAAGAGAAAAAAATTCAGTGACAAATTCACACATTTGGAAATGCATTGAACATGCTGTATTGACAGTATATTCCAGCAGGTTTGCTCTTATCAACTAGGATAAGTTACAGGCAGAATGGTTGGTACTTACACGGACACATTTTTTTAAAAGAAATCTTTATGCTACTCTTAGCTGGATTGCTAAAAGTGTTTTTCTAAGGTGAGAATGTCAGCTGATTAAATAGGAATAGGCCAGTTTGCCAAATGTGATGCCTACTTTGAATTTTCCCAGAGTACTTACAGGAGTTTAATTTACATCTGTGATGTGCCAGCAGACTCAACCCTTAAGTGAGAGAGCGGTGACATTGGCTTCAGGGAACTTGGAAAATGCTGAAGTTGGAGCAGAAATTTCAGAGATACTTTCCTTAGGATTTGGTACTTCCCCTAGATTACACCACGACCACTTGCCAAACCCGAATGCTGAGTGCTGCCTGCCAGGCAGCACAATGATATATCTGTTAATCAGTCGGTTGAAACCTGGTGATGGTCAGGCATGGAGTAATGAATTGTGGTGAAAGCCAGATGTAGCCAGATGAACATGAAAAAAGAAGTAACTGAAAAGCTTTAAGATAATAATTTGCTTGATTACAGTTTAAGTTGTAAAGCTGCAAATGCTTTTGAAGCGAATTAAAGCATTTGGGAAGAGGAAAAGTATCAACTTACCAGTATGAAGAATGATTATGTTAATACCTTGCTGAGCTTCCAAGCATACCCTGAGGGAACTAGACGTTTACAGGATCCTGAGCAAGCTCTTTCAGCTAGGTGCTTATGTACAAGCACACACAACACACCCCCCCCCCCGAAAAAAACCAACACAAATATCTTCCCTCACTCAAAACTTCTCAGCACTTGCTGAACAGCACAGATGGAGAAGTTTCCAAGCGGACTTGAACTGAGAAGCCTAAAGGGTAGAGTGCAGAAGTGGGAAAGTCTTGATTGCTTGAGAAATTCAATGCAATATTTTTCTTTTGATTGAAGGTGAGTAAATGTTCTTACCTCAGTTGTCTTAAAAATTTCTGCTAATTTTACCACATTTCTTTTGTCTGCTTTGGCGAATTTTTTCCTATATTCAGATGTGTGTATTACAAAGCATTACTTAGCTGATCACCCAAAGCTTTCTGCAGTCCACGGAAACAGACCTGTTCTGCTTCACATACCTGCCCTCAGGTGGGATGTGCTGTGTCCAGCACTACCTTGACTGTTGATGGAGTCCACACGTCCATTATCCCTGTCCCACTCAGAAGATTTTCAGCCTTTGTTTAGATAGCCTTTTGTTTGGATTCAGTTTAGTAATCTGGCCCAGTTAAAGTAATCCTTTTAAGCAGTTTTTATCTATATTAAAACAGTGTCATAGCCTAAAGTTGTGCCACATTTCCTTTAACTCCTCTTTATTTCCATGTCTAATCTAGGTATAGATTCCTATTTTTACTATCCAAGTATCATGGTGGCCTTGTGAGGTGTTAATAAATAGCTCTAATAGCTAGGCATGGATTTGCTTTTTCCACACAGCTTTAAAGTCACTGCTGGAGGCATGACAAAGAGTGGTGTGTCATATTGCCAATTTTTTAGATCAAATACCATCCCTTTTTAGGCAAAAGGCTGCATATTAAATGCATACAGGATCTTTGCCAGTATTAGAAGTGACCCTGAGCAGCTGGTGAGAGAGATTTCAGCAGAAGCTTTGCTCAACCTTTGCAGCTCTGGGCTGGGGATGCTCAGTCCAGATGGAATCTACAAACCATTCAGCTGCCAAACTCAAATAAGCCTTTAGTGGTCATGTGTAAAACAGGACTTTTCTCTGTTCTGAGATTGTGTAAACTTTGGCATATTTTCCTGGAAGCAGGAAAATTCATTACCCTTCCAAAGCCAAACCAAACTCCTTCTTAAAAGTGGGTAGCTTTATTTTTAAGATTTTTTTAGAGAGCAAAATTTATGACTGTGTCATCATGAAAGAGTTTTAGGTTTTGGTTGGTTGGTTGATTTTTGTTTGGTTTTGTTTTCTTTTTTCTTTGTTTGGGTTTTCAGTTTGGGGTTTTTTTTGGTTGGTTTTTGGTGTGGGTTTTTTTTTTTTTTTGGTTTTTTGTTTGTTTTGTTTGGGTTTTTTATGGACAACAAAAAAGTTGTATGATTTTGTTGGAAATTTTCCAAAATTCACCCTGAGGCAGATGTCCATAGGGAAATTTCCATGGCCCAAACAGACTCGCAAAGCAAGTTCCACAAAAGGACATTTGGGATATAGGCAGCACAACAAGCACTGTTTATACTGTGGTGATATTGTCCCTGGAGATGCATGGATCATCTATTACAAAGTTTTCCTAGAGAACCATGAGAGCCATGCTTGAGTCTCATTCTGCAAGATGCAGATTCACACACAGGAAATAGGGCTTTGAGGACTTTCTGCTTTATACACAGCCATTGCTGCTTGCCGTACGCCCTGTGTAAGTACTAGGCTCTCCTGCTGGGATCTTCCCAACCAATCCTGATCGTTTAAAAATGTACAAGTTGTAAACGCAGACACACAGGAACACCCCTAAAAGAATGATCCTTAGCAGATCTTGAGGCAGCTGTTGTTTATAAATGTTTTATGTATCTCGGTGCACTGACACAGACTAGACCTTTGTGTGCCACCTGGAGCCGAATGGGAGAGATACTTGTGTGATGCAGTTTTATTGCCATTCTGGGTGAGACAGATGGGCATCCCTATGCCACGCTGACAGTCTGGATTGCACCCATGGGTGTGCAGGGCTTAACAAGGAGATGCCCTGGGCTTGCAATGGGAGCTGGGCAGCCAGAGGATAAACCTGACTGTGCTGCTGAGCTGCTTCCTCTTTGTGCATCTGTGGTAACATGGCTTGTGGATCCGGGGTTACCCTGCAGACAGCTGGGCCAGTGTGCCAGGATCTGAGTGCCAGTGGTCCTAACAGAGTTCTGGAAATGAGAGGAAACCCTCTTGTTAGGCTGGAGCAGGAGTCTTCCCACTGGGATATTGCTTCAAGGACAAGATAAACACTTGGTCTGATCATGCAGTGCAGAATTCCATGTAGTCAAACCCTGAGATTTCTCAGGGTCTATTTAAGGGCATGTGCTTACAAATAAGGAATAGGGAGATATTGTCTCTAGGGCCTGTCTCTTACCCCTTCTCTTCCATAAAACACATTTCTTGAAGCAAAATATATGCATTATAAATGTCTTCTGGCTGTGTTGCTATGCTTTTTTTATCTTTTTCTTCTTTGTGTACAGTTGTACCAGTTTCCTGCACTCAGGGGACAATGATCTGCCTGAAAATTACTTGACTGCTCAGGAGAGACAGTCAGACTGTCTGGTGGGGAAATGATGACAGTGTCTAGAAGGAAGGGGTATGTTTTTCTATCTATACAATTACCAAATCTATTTTTTAGGAGAAATGGGAAGTAAAAGCTTAAGCCAATCACTGCCTTCAGGATCACTAAGTCCAAGTCCAAGCACTATGTACACTCTTGGGCATGGGCTGGCCCTGCTGGCAGGCACCTGTCATGAGCTGACTTAGAAACTCTGGGAATTTCTGGTGGTGCTTGCTATTACCAGCATCCCTGCTCCTGTGGTAGCCAAGCCTGTGCTGATCACATCACATCTATGATGTCCAATCTCAAAGGACATATCAAGGGTCTCCTTTGGCACTCAGCATAGAGCCTCAATGTGGCCAGTGCCTACTAGCTTCAAGAGAAGTGCTCCAAAATCATTTACTCATTGATTCTTCACCCTCTCACTTATTCATTTTAAATTTTGTCAGAACTATTTCATTGGTTTGAATTTGGCTTTTTGTATTTTTTTTTCTTTAGAAAATCAGTTTTTATCTATGTTTGATTGCTACCAGGGTGGCATTGGCACCTGAATGTAAACAATCTCACATGTCCCAGCGGCGGTCCTGTGGTATATGTCACCCCATTAAACAGTCTACAACAAGACTAGAAATTTTAAAAAGGCAATTGTAACTCGAAGCAAATATCAGCCTAATTATTTGTGATAACTTCTGTCATGTATTTAAGGCAAGCCCCTGGAATAAGACAACTTTTTTTCTTTCCCCTCATACAGTTCTTTTGATATTCTTGACCCCTGTGGTCAGAATCAATGCACTGAAATCACACAAAAACATGGAAAGAAACATGAACTTAACATTTTATTCTATCACTGAGATTCTCCTGTAGATTGACTTCTAAAGACGTTTTCCTTTAGGCTGATAACACCTAAAAATAGTGCAGGTTTTATAGTAAATCTCCCCTCTATGAGTTTATATCCATTGACTCACTGAAGCTTCAACCTGAAATGGTAGGGTTTTGAAAGCTTTTTATAATGTAAAGGAGGCCATGCAGTTTTATTGCCACTACCCAGCGAAGCATGGTTCCATCAGAGCCTTTTATCGGGAGTTTACAAGTGCAGCGTCACAAATGAGTTCGCTGGCAGGAAGCTGACCCCTCACTGAGGAAGGCAGAGACTGGTTGTATAATTCAAAACACCAACGTCTGGCCTTCTGGGATTTCCACCCGAAAAAAGGCTCTGTATGAAAGGGCTTCAGGCAGATAGAGGTGGTACATGCGGAGCAGCGAGCCCTGCCCAGCCAGCAAAGCTCCGTCAGCACTCACTTCATCAGATCCACCAGACCTCTGCACCATGCTTGGAAGTTTTGCCTTAATAAGCTGTGATTTCAAGCAAGGGCTTGCTAGTCATTTAAAAGCCATCACAGAGCACTTTCTATGCAGGGATGGGAAATGGCACAGCCACAGCTGCGCCTGGGTCTGCCTGTGCTGATAAGCCTTGCTCAAACCCAGGGCTCGGCAGCTCAGCGGGCACCATGGGGCTGTGGTGATCAGAACTCCGCTAGCTCAGGCACCTCTGCTCCAGCTCCCCTGGCACTGCTGTCACCCTACCTGCCTCACCAGCCCCTCTTCCTTAGACCCCTCTTGTAAAAGTGCGATGGTGCCGAGTCCTGCACAGGACTAGAGGGCAGAGTAATTGATTTTTCAGTTCACTGGGAGTTGTGAGAAAGTGTATGTATGTGTGTATGAGGAGAATTGAGCATTTAAATTTGAATGGGAACATTGGAAAAAGGGGTTTTAGTGTGTTCAAAATGGAAGGACATGCTGGAATGAGCAGTATTTGCAGCGAGGAAGTTTGAAAATGTCAGAATAAACAGTGTTGACTTTTGAAATCTCTGTAATTTATTTTTATGAAGTTTAAGGAGACAACTTGAATTTAAAAGTTCTAGGGACATTACTATATTTATGCTTTTGGTGGGGAAAATATGGATGTGAAAAATATCACCCAGTTCTGTTTGGAAATGTAAAAAGAAAGAAAAATATAGGCATTACAAAGGACTGTCATGAGAAACAAATGTCTTTCTGGTACATGATACAGATATAGGAGAGGAAAAATTAAGACCAGACAGCCTGAGTAAACGATAGTAATGTCAGGTGTAGGCTAACTGCTAATAGTGAAAAATGCAGGCCAAGGAAAACAGTTATTCTGATTTTTTTTTTCACCCACTTTGTACTGATGTAAAGGATTACAGTTAGCTGAAAACTGAGTGTCAGATCCTCAAGGGTAGAAGAGCCAACATACCTATTTGTAGGGCACATATGAGTAATGTGCAAGGATTTGGAGGTAACCCATTTATCCAAGAGAAGGTTTGGTAATGCCCACACAAAGCAGCCTTCTGTGTTTCAAGGTTTCATCAAAAGAATTAAAACTGTATTCAAACCTGGTCTGGGAATTACCTAGGAGCTCCCACGTGGCTTCCTGTCTGCTTGGAACCTGTCTGTGGAGGAAGGTTTGTTGTGCCCTCTCAGTGTGTGGCTTTTGGGCTCCACTGCAGCAGCCAGACACTGAGGGCATCAGAGTTCAATCTGCCGCTGTTTTCCCATTAATAAAGACCATGTGGGTCTCGAGAAAATATAGTAGCATCAAGTGATATTAATTTTTTTCCAACATGAAGTTGAAATGTTCTAACATTCTAGTTCATTCTAACACAAATTTTCTTTTTAAAGTAACTTACCATTTTATCTTTTTTTCCCCAAAATCTGCCCTAAGCCAGTGCCTTTCTTGAGCATTTAAAGGCAGTATAGGTATCCTAGAGGAGCAGAAACAAAATGGTTTGACAGGGTCACATGGATGTTAAAGAATATAAAGATTCACTGGAAATTTGTATTTATTTTTACAGTCTTCTAATGACACTTTTTTTAATGTTCAAAGACATCTGGGCACAATGTATTTGTGTTACATTTCTATGAGTTGAACAGTATGTGAGAAGCAAGCCTGAGTGTGGCACACCACTGACTGAATAGCAATTTCTGTGTAATTCTCCCTGTGCATGAGGTGGGGATTTCTCATTTCATACATCACTAGAAACTTGCTGCTGCAAATCTGTGAATACAGATAACCATATCCTGTCTTTAATGCTCATTAACACTTAGAATTTACGAAGTTCCTTCCCAGATCAGGCTGCATAAGGAGCAAAGTGTTTCCAGGCTTTGCATTCCTGATGGGAACTGCTTTGGATACAACCAAAGTGTCTGGTGAAACCAGCTTTCTTCACATTATTGTTTGCAGACGACAACAGCCCAAAGAGCCTCTGTGGCAGTTCCACCTTCAGTAAGAATCGTGGCTTGAGATTCGAACAAGGAATTTGTTTTTTGCTGTTTGCATAAAATACATCCTCATTAGCATCACCTTGAGATTTACAGAATCTAATCTTGCAGAAAGCAAAAGCAGCTTTTATTCACCGTCCATTTTAGACCACAGCACCTCTGGCCAGCACTGACCATCTGCTTCTTCCCCAGCTCCTGGAGTCTTGAGCAGCTTTACACCACTGTAGTTGCACCGTCTGCCCCAGCCCCGGCCCATGTTACCGGCAGGGCGCATTTGGCAGATTGTCTTTCTTGTAGTACCTGTCTTTTACATGCCTTTTGGTATTGCCAAACTGTCCCTGGGCAGGGAATTTGTCTGTTTCTTGGGAAAGGCCCCCAAGATATTTTGTTGTTTGGCACTATGCGGGTCAGAAGCAATCTAGTCTCCTAGATGATCTCAGTTCAAATGAAGTTTTATTTTTGCACAGTGAAAATGTTTGGTTTTGGTTTTGGTTCATTTTTTTCACTATTTCGAGTTAAATAATCAGTTCTAATACTCCGTTCTTTCAGCTGAGTTCTTCTCTATCAGACTATCCTCTTCCATTAATTGCAACCAAGGCCTTCCTTAATTTTTTTCTAGATTTCTCTGACTTGAGCATCAACTGGTCCTGCGACAGTCCAGTTTCATAACTCTCCTGGGGCAGTAACATTTTCCAAAACATGGTATTATAGCCAGGCATTTTTTGTAAGCATTGTTTAACTACTTCTCCCTCCTCTGGCAATGGCTTCTGCTCTGTGTTCTAGCTCTGAATGAATTAATTTGCCATGCTGGTTTGACTTATTTGAGCTGTCCTCTGAAGCATCAGCTTGTTTCTCTCCTAATAATCCTGTTCTGCACTGGTCACTTCATCTCCCACTAACCAAGATTTCAATTTAGGTAGTTCTGGCTTATAATAAACAGGGATTAGGGGAGGAGTAGGAAGTGGTTGATTCATGCTCTATGATGTCCTGTTGGCCCATTCTGGGACTGATTTAGCAGGAATGCTGGTTGCTGTCTGCCTACTGTCCAGGGAGATCATTCACCTCGAGGTGTGGAGAAGCCCACTCAGATCCTTTTGCATGGGTCAGCCTTGCAAACCCCTCTGGAAGGGGCTGGGGAGGGGATGTAGTACCTTCCAGTGGGAACCAGTAAATAAGATTATGCCCTAAGGACTTTTGAGTTTGTTCCTGGGATTTTTTGACTGTTTTGGAGAACTAATATAATTTCTATTTACCCAGCCAAGCATAATTCTGTGCTATGCTTTTTCCTTATTGTATCTTTATGTGGGAGAACATTGATATTTTTGTCCCAGCTGTACAATCATGAGATTAAATGATAGCTTGATCTTGGAGTTTTTGCATTTTGAAGGGTCATATAAAAATCCTTAAGAAACAAGTAGTAGTGCTATATTTGATTTCCAGTCAAAATGGATCTCAGCTAATGAAAATGGATACTTTAATTTTTTTTTCCAAAACTGTGAAAGCACTTCAGCGATTTTAAAAATGCATTTGAAATTTAAAGTCCAAACTTTTTCTCTTACCTCATGAAAATGCGTGCTAGGAATCCTTAATCCAATTTTTAAAAAAGACTTATTTTCTTAATTTAAAAGGGCAGACGCCACACAGGGGAGATGTGCAAAGAGGAGTCTGGAGAATTACACATTTCTCTAGTGCTTGCATTGATTATGTCATTTCAGATGAGGTATCTTGTGCTTCAGTTCTCCCTATCTATGATCAGAGTTAATATTTACTTTATTAAGAAACCTTGATTTAACTTCAGAATCTCATATCCCTATTATGTTATTGCTTATTATAAATCAAGTTAATGCACTTAAAAGGACTCATAAGCATGCAAGAGATTACAAAAGTGCTGCTCACGTGGTCCAAGTGAAACACATTAGCAATATATATACTTTTCCCTGTCGTGTGGCATAATGCTTGCAGGATCAGTACTTTATAAGAAAAGTACACAGCTTTATATTCTGTCAGGAAAGTTTTCACTCTGGTGTACATGACATGGCTCAGAAGGACACCAGACTCTTTGAAAGTCTTTTAAATTTAAATGGCTAAAGAGAATGGCAAGAGAATGCGTTATTATTGCTTGGAAAAGAGCCACCCACTCACATGGTGCCTTTCAATTAGCAAAAAAAAGCCAAACTCCTGTCCTTGAGAGAATGTAAGATGGGACATCAGTTCATACTGAGGAGAGATGGCTTCTATTTGGAAGGTGGACAGAGGACTGCCTCACAGTAAGAACGAGCTTTAAAGATTTCAGACGGCTTTATGTATGAGGGATAAAAGAAATGGAATAGGTTTTGCTTGTACAATGAGATATTTAAGTTCCTCCTAAGTTTGACCTCCTTCTAATGCAGGGTACTGAAGTAGGTGGCTGAGTACAGCAGAATCTCCATCTCTGGAGAACTTTAGGTACAAGGTAAGCAAACTTGTGTTTGTTTTAATATAATTGATAGTTTATATCCCATCCTTGTGTGTGCTTGGCAATCTCTTGGGGTCTTTGCCTGCCAACTTTTTTATGATCTTATGAAATGTGAAGGCCTGCTTCATGCATGCTTCTTTGGGCTATAATTGCCTCTCATACTTTGTGCTGTTTCTCCTCACACTGCCAGAGACAACTTTCAGATTTGTATGCTTGCTAAAATTTCAGTTTACTTAGTGGAGTGTTAAACATGCTATCTGACTGCCAAAAAACCCTCATTTCAGTAAAATCAAAGATTGCTTTAAATATGGAATGTAAGGCTGCTTTAGTGAAGTTTCGCATTTTATACCACAAAAAAAGAAAAAAAAAATCTTTGTGTGTGGTGCTATTTGCCATGTGAGTGATAGATGCAAGGAGAACACAAACTCTACCCTGGCACAAGCTACTCTTTACTGTCAGACTTCATTCTATTACAAACGAGAGTTTCCTGGGCAGCAACAGACACAGAAGGATTTCCTTTAGACCTGCTGGCAAGTAAAAACACTGCTTGCATCAGCTGCATTCCTGCCTCCCCAGAGATTCAACCATCCACTAATCACCCCAGCTCCCATCTCCACCGAACTTCATTAGAGAAAACTTGATGTTCTTAAGTAAATTACAAGAACACAGTAAAGCAACAAGAAAATAAGTCCTTCCGTTTGACTCTGCCTTGGGTACAAATCTTCATCCCAAGACTATTTTTGTACACAGAGCATTACATCACATTACAATCATTACCCTGCATTTGCCTATCTCCAAACACCAGTTTTGACAGTTGTTCAACAAATCTTTATTTTCTTTTTTTCGGTGGTCCCACTGCGGCAAGGAATACAACTAAAATAATTTAAACCTCTCCTTATTATACTCATGAGTGTGTGGGAAGGCTCAGTTCAGGCTGATGTGCTGACTTGTGTTGCATGGTGTTAATTGATGGCTTAATCTTTTATTCCTTTGCCTTAGCTTTTGTCCTCGTGCATCTTGGAAAAATAGTATTTTTAAAAATGCATTTTCCTAATAAGAATGTCACTTTGGGTCTCATGGCTTATTTCAGGGCTCATTTGGTGTTATATTTAGATGAGAACTCCTGCAGAATACTGAGAAGTCATTTTGGAAGAAACTGCCGTAAACAGTTGTGATGAGAAAACTGACATTAATGGGAATTCACTAAATAAAGTGACTGGAGAAGTCATCTAATATCTCCATGAAGCTGTGATAAACTTTTTTTTGGTCACAGCTATGCTCAGTTTGCTATTTAAAAGTTTTAGCTTGTATATTATTACCCAGTTGCTTCCATTTGGCTACAGATTCTTCATATTCGTAACCTGCTTTATGTTAGTGGAAGACTAAAGCTTCTCTTCCTTACAGGATTGGGTAAAATGAGTTTTTATAGTTTTGACTAAATTTAATCCATAGTCAGATTTTAGTTCTATGAAATTTACCTCTTGATGCTTTTTTGGGGTATTTGCTTTCGAAGAAATTTTTTTTCAGAGTGCATATCTATACCTAAGGTTCCCTATATTCTGAAATACTCCTGGGTATTCTGGAATTGAGATGAGCATATAGAAAAGCAAATAATCTGAGTTCATTGTTTTCAATCCAGAACAGAAACAACATTCAAGTTCTGTTCACAATGATTGCTAATTTCTTGCTTTAGAAGTTTGTCTGTACCATGCAATCAACTGTAAAAGTTTTTGCAGTATAAATGCATTGAGTAAGGACTGTTCTAGAAAAGCTCCCCTGTAAATGCTCTTCCTATCTCCATGTGGGAGAGATTCTGCAACAGCTACTGTGTTGTCCCCCTTTTTTGTCCCTCAATCTGGATTAATTGTCTCTTATACATGAGTCAAAAGTGCAGTTTGTACATTCAGGCTGAATTGTCTTGGTTTCATTGACTTCAGTGCCAGCTTATGACAACTGAGAAACTTTGAAATATTTCTTCATAGTGTTAGATGCAAAAGGTATAAAAAGGTATGGAAATAAGTCAAAATCCTCAGTTGGATAGTTGTGGTCTTCACATATCTGACTTATGAAATGTGAGTCAAAAACTGCATTTCACAGGTGTTGCTATATTCCTTTTGGGTTGAAGCAGAACTCCCAAAGGAGATTTCTGGTCAGGGCTTTGGCTATGACCTAGGGAGCTAAACCTTAATGTTGTGTTTTGGACTTTCTCCCAGAACTCCTGTGATAATAAACAAGTTTGGTGATTCTATAATGCAATAGCCCAGAACTAATGAAAGAGGAAAGAGGAATAATCCTGTACATTTCCTTTCTCTGCCCAGCTAGCAGCTATTTGCTACAGAGCTCCCGGAGTCTTTTTTTTTTTTTTTTTTGGGCCTTTATGCACTGTGAGCATCTCACAATAGACACATAAAATGTCCAAAGGTGTTTGGTCATGGGAAGCCATTTTGCATTTAACTCTGCCACAGAAGAGACACAAAGATACATAAACACAGTTATGCATAGACTCAGATATCTTCACTTTTTGTTATGACTTTGTTCTGATGCAACATCTTCCCCCCTCTCTCTGTGCCCCCTCCTTCCCCCCAAAATTCAAGCTGAAAAATGCTTCATAGAATCATAGAATGGTTTGGGTTGGAAGGGATTGTAAAGATCATTTCATTCAGATTCTCCTGCCATGGACATGGACACATTCCACTAGACCAGGTTGCTCAGAGCCTCATGCAGCCTGGCCTTGAAAAATTCCAGGGATGGGGCAGCCACAACTTCTCTGGGCAACCTGTTCCAGACAGGTTGTTCACCACCCTGACTGTAAAGAATTTCTTCCAAATATCCAGTCTAAATCTAAATCTAACCTCTTTCATCATAAAGCTATTCCCTACTGTCCTACCACTGCTTGCCCTTGCAAGAGCAAGCATTTGGATTTCTCATTAAAAGAGAAGGGGAAAAATGTCACCCTATCAAACTGTAAATGTCCCAAATCCTGAGTAAAGGACAAAAGATTGTGATATGTATTAGAGGAACATAGCTTCAAATACTGGCTGGTTAATGCATGAAGGTGTATGGGGCTTAAGTGAAGTTCAGCATTATTGACAAGAACGCCAAAGACAGCCTGATTTCAAAACTGACATCTTGATTTAAAGTCTTTTTAAGCATGCTTAAAGCCCTTTTTGATAGTGCTGCTAGGAGGAAGGCAAATCCTGGAGCTATTCTAAATGTCACCCTTGTATACTTGGGTTGCTTCAGCTGACAAAAACTTGATGGCCACTTGGAAAATTGACATGATAGAAAACACAGGAAAGGATACAACCGCAGCTCAATTAAAGCCACCAAATCTTTCCTGACATGATTGCTGTCTTCCTTTGCGCTAAAAAGAAGAGGGGGAACCAAAGAAAGAAGTCCTGGCTTTTGTGTTCACTAAGCTGTGGGTTCATCTATAACACTGGAAATAATCCAAGAAGGCATGGCAACAGGGTTTTTGTGTTCTTAAAAACAAGTTATCCATTAAAAACTTCCAGACTACTTTTGTACCTGTCCTCCTGCCTGCCTTGTTCCTTTTCCCCCTTCCAAATTGCTACGTTTTTATCATCTTTCAACTGTCATTGTGTGGAGGTCATTTTAGTGTTGTTTTTTTTTAGTCTCTTTCCTGCGTTCCCTTCAATTTAGAAAGTTCTTCTGGTACAATTTGTACCTCTCAATTGCTTTCAGTCAGAATTAAACACACGGCTTTGTACCTCTAATTTGTCTAGCACAAACACCTCACGCGCTTGTCAGAGGGGATTCGCTCCTTTGTTAGCTGCATTTAAAAAACCAGACTTGACTCATGCTGGAAGGTTTTGCTGGTCCTTTACCCTTCAGCAGGAAATGACATGAAGTCCTGTTTGAAGCATTTTATCTTAATCACAGGGTTATGCTTTTATGTGCATGCTGGAAAACAAAGTGGTTTCAAATCCTCATACACAGAAGATTAAAACCCTATAAAAGTAAGGCAGAGTGTGTTTCTGAGAATGCTTCTGCCAGTGCTCCCCACTCCCTCCTACACTGGCCAAGTCCTTGCTGAGGGCTTGGGTCTGTGCTTAGACTCCACTGTTGCCAAAGCCTCTCTGAGGCACGAAGTGAGACAAACTCAAGGCAAATTAAATATAAACCAAAACGATGTTTAACTTACAAATGTAGTTTTTAGGGAAAATCTGAAACTTGCTGTAGAAATACTGGGGGAAATGCCACACTACAAAAAAGTTAAAGCCCTCGTAGGTCTATGATTTCACAGATGGAAATATTTTTACTGTCCTGTTATGTAATCTCTTGACCACCATCTGATTCTTTTTTCCCCTCTAGTACTTATGATGTGTTAGTCTGGTTTAGACAGAAACAATTAACAGCTTTTATGTCTCTCTGTTTCTCTTTCCTTGTACAACTACCTGCAGAGTAATTTTAGAAACAGTATTTAAAGAATCTTTCTTGGATGATCCAAAGAAGTTGAGAGGCCTTTACTGGGAGGACACCTCCAATTCCATTCTTCTCTTTGCAAGTGGGCATCTCCCTTACCCCAGCTTTGTGTAACTCTAGGGTTAATATTTTCCGGTGGTGTAAATCCAGTGGTTCAGATCCTATAATATATGCACATAGCAGATCACTGTTCCTGGAAAGTTGATTTTTTTTCCCACTTGCTGAATTATCCTGTGCCATAGAGAAGATGTGAGACGACTCAGTAAGGAGAGCAATGAGACTACAGAAAGCTATAGTCAACCACCAGTCCTTATTGCTGTTGTGCTAGTTTTTGTGGCAGGATTCTTCCCAAAATGCTTAGTGGGAGGTGTTAATTCTAGAATGAAATGCAATACTTATGTAGCCACTTGGTGTGCTTTGGCTTGGGGGAACAAAAAGTAGTGCCATGTCCTTGTTTTCAAAAGCCCTTCAAACAGGTTTGACAGAATAGAATGATTAAGTTTTCGGGCTGACGTAGACTCTCACAATGTTAATATATTCTTGTTTTTATGCAGTCTGATACTAGTATGCTTATAACCTGTGATTGCTCCATGCATTGCTGGAAGAGTCCTTTAAACCTCTCTGATTTCCTTAGCAGACTGACAGGGTGTGGTCAACATTTACTTTCTACTTTTGCAAAAATTAAGCACCAAAATATTCAGAACGTCACACATACTTTCAGGTCTGTTTGATCATCTGAAGGTCATTTGATGATAGTACTGCAGATATCCCTTTTAAGCCAAACCCCACAGTTTTCCTGAAATATCGTCATACACAGAGTCATCATTGGAAAAAAAAATCTGTCAACAATGTGCATTGCCCATATTAAGTCACAAAGTGAGATGTACTGAGATAACCTTGGCAAGAGAACCAAGACAGAAAAGGGGATCTCCTCATCTTAGCAATAGGAATGTTCCTTTGTATCCCCATCTGTGATGGCTGCAAAGACCTAGACCATGCAATATAACTATTAAGCCAAGAAATTTGAAAAAGGATCTTTTCTGTTGAAGCAGGTTTCAGATTCAGCCCTGACTACTGGGGAATTGAAAGCTGTTGCAATCTGCTTGGCCACCCAGCACAGATTGAGTTAGGCTGTTTCAGGCAGTTCAAATAAATCCGTCCATGTAACTAAGCCATTGCCACAGAGAACCAGTTGTCTCTACCATTTATCAGTTAGACTAAATATTATTCTGGCAAGCTCAGGGACCTGTGATACAAGGATGTGATTCAAGTTATTTGTAACTGAACTGGAGTGTTCCTCAACCTCCCTACTTGCACAAAGGGGTCTTTGGGAATTAGTTTCTAAGACAGTAGGAATAGGGAAAGCTCTTTTGGCTGTCAGAAAAATAGGTGTAGGGGACAAAATATAAAAAAAGGCTTAAGAACTGGTGTCAATCAGTGTTAATATGTATTTACTAGTGTGTGTTAATGCAAACTCACAGTCACAAAAGATGAAGTACATGTTGATAAAAGATGCTGCAAAGAATTTATTTTAAAGATGTAGATGTGTTCCTGTAAACTATGCAGAAAAGTTATAGTCTGTAAAGGATTAACAATCATATGTAAAAAGCACATAAAAGACTAATGGAACCTTTTGTAGCAATGATGTGCAAACTTCAGGGGAACACCTGGTTATACTAAATGTAGCCCATCTTTTGCACTTATGGTCTGCTATCCCCATTGTGTTGTACCTTCCTATGACTTATTGCTTCACCAGGAATATTGATTCTTGAAGTGTACAGAAATACTGTAGAATATATACTCTTCTTATTTACTTATATGCTGGTCCTAAGATTGTTGGATGGCCTATTTACAAAAGTGTAAGTCCAGTCATGTATAAAAGCAATGTTTTATACCAGTTTGCTTACCAAGATCCACATTTATGACTGTGAACATTGTCTGCAATATTTCCTCTGCATATGGGATTTAACATGCCAATTACTTTAACATGAATGAAAAATAATCATTTGTTCAGCTTAATTTCTGACTCATCAGTGACTTTATTAGCATTATGATACAGACTAATTCATCCCATCCAATCTCACTGCATCCTCAGGTAATATGGTTGTGCCTCTTCCTCATTCTCCTGTCACAGAACAATAGATGGAGATAGATCATGTAGTATTGTAAAGTAACTTACAAAGAGTCTTACTTGTGGGATCAAACTCTATTATTTATTTGTTCCAAGCCATTTTCTTTAGATCATCTTGAGAGGCAGCCTTCTCTCAGAACAATGACCTATGCCCTTTAGCTGCATAAGCTGTCTTCTGTGTTTTTTCTTAAAGTCTAGGAATAGTCTTTTTTCTTAAAGTCTAGGAAAAGTCTAGGACTAGTGGGGCATTAAAATATCAGGGGGCAGTGAAAAGACACTGCTTTTCTTCCCCATACAAGCCAGGAAAGTCCTTTCAATTCAATGTCAGCAACAGAAGATGATTAATTTGAAAGTTTTTCATCTCTCAATCAAGAATTACTTTAACATGTTTCCTGTCTTCCACTTCTTCAATGCTGCCACTGAAATCCCCTATGGCAGGGTTGTCTCTTCAAATATGAATCAACCTGTAAAATCTCCTTTTCCAAATGAAATGGAATTAAGCATAAAAGTTTTCAGTAAGAATACTGTTACTGACAAGTCTCTCATACTACAACTGCTGCTTCATTCTGGTTTGCCATAAAAGTTGTTACACTTAGTCTTGGAAACCTGGTGGCTTCAAGGTGCAGCTGGTGTCCTTATGGCTGGCCCAATGCGTGGTGCTCAGTCAGGTTTGTGAAGCACTCACTCATTCTGCTCCCACCAGAGATTGCTGCCTTTTTGAGGATTTAATTTGAAATGCATGACTGATCTGATCTCCCACATGTTGCAGAGGATGGTAAATATTTGAGATCATAGTTCAGTGTAGGTAGTTGTGGAGTTACAAATGATCAGGTCTGGACACAACTAGTTTTGACTGCATTAGTGAGGTACCTTGGGTGTGGCACCCATGGTCACACTGCTTTTGGTCAGGCAGATGTGGACAGGACAAGGTGCAAAGGGAGGCAGATCCTTATCTCTGCAATACTTAGTTCTTGCAGTGCAGAGCCATCTGTGAAAAATGGAGAAGTACATCCCTACGTCAGACTCTTTCAGAGGTGCAGGATCTCTGAAGTGCTTAGAAACTTGTGGAGCTTTGAAAAAGAACAAATGAGATGGATTGCAAACTTATATGAAATAGAATCTAAAAAGTTAAACACCATCTTATTTTATTGGTTTTTTTCACCTCTCCATCCCTGACAAAACCAATCCATTTTTATGTATATAAATGTGATGCACATTTCAAAAGTAAGCATCGGTGCTAGATTCTAGAGCTATTTAGTTCCAAACTCCTTAGCCATGCAATTGAAATGTTCAATTACTCTAACTTACAGTGCACCTTAATAACCTTCGTAATGAAGAAGAATTAAAGTAATAATGCATCAATTACGCTACTTATTAAGTTAAAGTGACAGAGCATCAATTATGCTGACATATAACCAGTGACACCATTAAAGCAACAATGTTAAATAGCTGGTGTTTTTTAACAGGGTTATCTCAGGCCACTCAGAAGTTGATGGTCAATAATTGTCTTGTAAGTGTAATTTAAGACTTCCTCCCTGAGAGAAAAAGATTTCCAAGGGCCTGAAAAGAGCTGCAAAGTTAGATCATGCTGGTGGAGCCTGTCTCTGTTTCTTCTTGCCTGGGAAGTTAAGTTCATGATGCTAAACCTGGCTTTTGTGAATGTTCATGGATGTAAATTCAGGTTGTGTCCCAGAGTCCTTGACTGTCTTTTCTCCTTGGCTAACTGCAGTTTGTCTTTTATCACTGATTTGCCATCTATTTCTGTAGAAATACAAATTGATAATGTTCACCCAAAGATTTTTCAGAGATTTTCTGTGAACTAGAATCTCAACTCTTTAAAACCAGCCTTGCTTTTACTTTCTTAATCCCTTAAACCCAGACAAGAAAATGTCATGCTTAGTTGTGGATTTTAGTCCTCTGCTGTTGTTCTAAAGTGCTACTATTTCTAATGCCTATTCACATATGACTTTGCTGAAGCACATGCTATGAAAATGTTGCCTTCTTTGTTGTATTTATAGTTGCTACACTTTTACCTAAAGCCTCATGATAATTAAAAGCTTTTTGCTAAGCCCTGTTCTTGAATGAAAATTCAAGCATCTCAGTGTTCTTTCATTAAAGAGCATGACTTCAGTATGTAGAGTTTAGAGGGAAAAAAATGAAAATATTCTAGGGGGATTTAGAAAAAAACCACAATCTAAACAAATCCAGGAGGCAAGTAAGAAAATTCAGAACTTTTTGGCAATCTTTTACTTTATTTTGAGCCTGGTCCATGAAATTCGAATGGATTGTATTGGCAATGCCTCTCACACAACTATTTTCATTTGCAGAATTTGAGCTGAAACACAGCTTGAGTGTTATATGTAATATTCCATGTGGAATAAATTATTCTGACATGTCCTTCATAGACTCCAAGAGTACAGACAAAAACTACTTGGTGATAACCATGACTTGATGATTTACCCTACATCAGCTGAGCTACAGAATCCACCGCGGTCCTCTCCCTGGCCAGAGGCATTCAGAAGATACATGGTGGGCTAAGGTGATGTGCTTTGATTCACAATTAACGTGCACATAAGATCATATGCATAGTCAGATATCAGCTCATGTGACAAGCGGCATGCAATTAGTCCTTCACAATACATTTTATTTGCATCTGAGGCAAATAAGAGACACTCAGATGGGCAGTTACCAAGGTTTAGCTGATGTATTTAGTGGTTAGGAAGTGGTAAGGTGATTACTTGTGGCCACTGCCCTTAATTTCAAACAGTAAAGTATATCACCATTGATCCTCAGTCTGCAACCCTGATCAGCAAGGGTAGTAGCTTCTTTCTATGCCAAAATAAACTTGCACTTATTAAAAATTTGTTTGTGATACAGGGAGTTAAGACATCAAGCAGTATCATGCTCAGTTATTTCTTTTGTCATTGTTGCTCTTATGAATTTTTTGCTGAGATTTCAAGGAAAATAGAATATTACTTTCAAGCACTGCCTTTTAAAAGTCAATACAGAAATATGAAATTGTCAGCAGCCTTTGGAAATGTTCTGTAGGAACTCAGCTCTCATCTTCTTTCTGTAAAAGCCTGAGGTAAAGCTAGGGGTTTCACAAGATAATAAATATCTCTTAATTCTCATATCCTTGAGCTTGCCAAAAGTGTGGAAAATATCTGAAAGTCAGTTCAGGAGACAGGACTTAAAACCACAAAGTATGCTTTGAAATGCAACAGCAAGCACAAAGTCACTCCAAGCCTCAGCAAAGTGTAGTAAACATGATGACTCTGATTTTCTTGTACAGCATTTTTGGAGCTAATTTGGAGCTGTGCATTCCCAATGCAACCAAGGGCTACAAGATCTTAGCCAGCGTATTTTAAATGAGGCCCTTCCAATTGGGATAGTCCCTGTGTTGCATTGCACTGTGATGCATTTGCATCGATAGCTTGGAGAGAGCTCAGACAACCAACGTAATAAATGTAGTAATTTTAAAAAAACCCAAATTCTTGCTACTGATCTGATCATGCTGCCCACTGGGATCATTCCTCGCTACTTTAGTTTGCTTTATATGACTTAGATCACTGTGTGGTTTTTTTGCTTTCACATGTGGTCTTTCACACACAAAATATTTGACACTGTCCCTCATGATATCCTTGTCTCTAAATTGGAGACACATGGATTTGGTGGGTGGACCACTCAGTGGATAAAGAACTGGCTAGATGGTCACACACAAAGAGTTGTGGTCAATGGGTCATCGTCCAGACAAAGACCAGTGATGAGTGGTGTTCCTCAGGGGCTGGTACTGGGGCCAATACTATTCAATGTCTTTGTTGGTGAGATGGAGAGTGGGATCGAGTGAACCTTGGCAAATTTGCTGGCAACACCAGGCTGTGTGGTGCAGTTGGCACGCTGGAGGGAAGGGATGGCATCCAGAGGAACCTGGAGAGGCTGGACAGGTGGGTCAGTGCAAACCTCATGAAGTTCAATAAAGGAAGTGCAAAGTCCTATGCCTGGGTTGAGGCAATCCCAGGCACACCCACAGGCTGGGCAGAGAAGTGACTGAGAGCAGCCCTGAGGAGAAAGACTTGGGGGCAGTGGGCGATGAAAAACTCAACATGAGCTGGCAATGTGCTCATGCAGCACCGAAAGCCAACCCAGCCATGTCCCGGGTTGCATCCAAAGGAGTGTGGGCAGCAGGTCGAGGGCGGGGATTTTTTTCCCTCTCCTCTGCTCTTGTGAGACCCCAGCTGGAGTGCTGCATACAGTTCTGATGTCCCCAGTCTAAGAAGGACACGGAACTGCTGGAGCAAGTCCAGAGGAGGCCATGAGGTTGGTAAGAGACTGGAGCACCTCCCCTACAAAGACAGGCTGAGAAAGTTTAGGCTGCTCAGCCTGGAGGAGAGAAGGTTGCATGGAGAACTCACAGCAACCTTCCAGTATCCAAAGGGGGCCTACAGGGAAGTCAAAGAGGGGCTCTTTGTCAGGAACTGTTAGTGATAGGACAAAGAGTAATGGGTACAAACTGAAAGAGGGGATGTTTAGATTAGGTAGGAAGAAATTCTTTACCGAGAGGGTGGTGAGACAGTGGAACAGGTTGTCCAGGGAAGTTCTGGATGTCCCAACCCTGGCAGTGTTCAAGGCCAGGTTGGGTAAGTCCTTGAACAACCTGGTCTAATGGGTGGTCTGCCTGCCCATGAGGAGGTTGGGTCTAGATGATCTTTTAGGTCCCTTCCAACCCACAACATTCTATGAATCTATATTAAATCTGGATCAAGAGATGCTAGGGGGTAATCACAACCATCCCTTTCCAAGAATTGTCACTCCACAAGAATATAAGGTAACCAATGGTAACTAGAAAATTACTATCTCTCAGAAAAAAAAATGTCCTAAAAAACACCTTCCCATAAAGACCTCTTAAGAGCCACTACGAAAGCACAAGGTTTGAAGCTTCTGTGTCGAAGTACAGCTTCTATAAATGTACCATGTGTTCAATGTGGGGAGAAGATTTTGCCCATGATACAGAGAAGAATGGGCATCTGCTGTGCAGTGGGTCTGTTGTTGCTGTTGTGAGACTTGAAGAATGGGTTAATGAAGACAGCTTTCAGAAATCATGGGAGAACCGAGCCTCCGGTGTGCTGAGCACTATGCAAGCCTAATGCACACAGTCTGCATCCCCCTGCTGTTCCCAGTAATACACACACACTTCAAAACATCTTTTCACATGCGTATTTGACAACTAGAGAGGAGTGTTGGGGGTGAATGGCACCTGACCCTGTATGAATAGCTGCAGTTCCTTCCACAGCAGTTTTCTTTGTGTTCCTTGTTGTTCCAAAATGTCTTTTTTTTTTTTTTGAGGGAAGATGGAAAGAAGGGTGTTGGAGTTAATTTTTCTGCAGTTCCTTAAGTACTCCAAGGAGTGCACAGTGTGCCAGAGGCATATTTCTGTAGTTTCAAGACCAAAGTGTGTGTTGCCTGCACTTGGAGGTGGCAGGAAAGTACAGGGGATTCAAAGCCTGGTGGGAAATGACTGAATGACTCTTTAGGATGGAGAGACCTCAGCTGGGCACGCTCCTACTCCTCCTGCCTGAAGCAACCCGTCCCTGGAGTGAAATGGTCTCCAAACTATGCTCCAGTTTTGTCTTGGATGGAAGTAATTGGTTCACTTCAAAAGAAACTCTTGGAGTAAATTAATATAATTGCAGGAAGGTGATCAGGCAGAGACTTGAGACTGAAGACTGAACATTTTTTTATTTGAGAAAGTAAACGCTGTTTAGCAGCATTTCTCTCTACCCCTCTGACTTTCCAGCAGTAAGAACTAAGATGAAATGTAAAATGCAAGGAGTTATATCTGCTAATAATTTCATGACAAATAACTGGAAATTTTATTAGGCTACATGAAAAATAGCTCAAAAGATGAATGTTTTGTGAATGTTCTTATTGTTTGGACATAGTATTGTATGAATGATATTTTAAATTGTTTTTTGCTTTTGTTGGCCTAACACTGCAACACAATTTGTTTAGTAGCTTCTTTGTATTTGCATACTGCGATCTTTTTTGGCTTTACATTACAATAGATGTAAAACAACAACCATTGACTATTGCTTCAAACTGATTTCCACAAATCTCAAAGGAGACTTTATGAATGATTGGTTCTGGTGTCCCGATGCATTAGTGAGAGTAAGATGTCAAATTTAGCATATCACTGCTACTTCAGCATGTCAGTTTTACTATCACTCTATCTGTGTTTGCCAGATGCATTCAAAAATGCAGTTACATCTTTATTACTATGAAGTAAAAGAAAATTTATCTCTGAAAGAAGTCAGTGGGGCTAATTTATTTTCAAATCCATCATCCATTAAAAAGAGTAATCCAAAATAACCCCTTTTTCTACTGAGCAAAATGCTGTTCTGTGTGCTGCTGATACCACATAATGTACATTGTTCATTAATAGAGCCCTTAGCTTTAGGGCATGTGGTGCCATTTCACTGTCAGGCATGAAAATCGGCAGTCTAGTGTCTCAGCCAGTAGTAGAGATGGAAAACCTTAAAGTATGGGGGTTGCATGTCAGGATATAGCACACTGTATCACCCTTTGTTTTCTAACAGAGGACAGTGCACATGAATAGCAGCAGTTCTGAGCAGGGAAGCCACCTTAAAAGACCCCTCCCCACAATCAGTGACCTTAAGGTTGGTTTCTCCTCAGCATTACTTGCAGAGAAGCAGGAGAAGTGCAGGAAAGGGTGAAGAATATGGCTGAAAAAGATGAAGACAAGTGAAAACAAAATGGGAAGAACAGCTGGGAGGTGGCTTCTCTGTTAAACTGAGCAAATCTGGGGCCTTCAACAGCCTCAAGTTTGTGAGGCTATAGTTCTGTCCCTCACAGCAAGAGATTGCTCCGTGTCACTGTGTAAAGAGATACTGGAATGATGTTTATTTAATTGCACGGCCTCAGTAGGTAAGCATTTTTTGGCTGAGGTAATTTATGCAGAGTGGAATCCCAGTCCCCTATTAATGCAGGTGCTGGTCTCTGTTCCTATGGTTACACTTGCAAAGAACAGCCATCTGCTTTTAAGTTGTTTGTAAATATATAAAATTGTCATCTTGGGAACAGAAATTTCCTGAGCTTGGTACCTTCCCTGAGGTAATACCTTTCCTTTAAGAACTGTTTTAAAAGCAAGGTAGAGAAAGACAATTCTGCTGTTTAGACAGGAATGGAGGAAAGTATGATTTTCTTACTGGGTGAGAAGGCTCGTGCAGAGACCTGGTGCAGATAGCCAGGAGGGTGCTCATCTGCTGAATACTCAGTTTGTCTCCTTTTCCCAGGAGTATTTCTCAGTCATAATCCTCTGGCCTCACTCTTGCTTACTGTTATTCCCATCCCTACCAAAGCGAGGTGCCATGGTCTATCTGTGCTGTTCCCTTCCATCCAAGGGATGGTATAGAAACATGGTAGGTACTCTGACGCTGTGTGGGGTCGGTGGAAGGAGTGCAGCGTCCTTCCCAAGAAGCGTCCCTTGGCCACTGGGTTGGTGCAGCACAAGCAGGCTCGCAAGCACACCGACACACCCGTGCAGGTGGAGGCACGCTCACACACACAAGCAGGATCGCTCGCTATCATTGCCAGAGACAAAAAAGGCAGGAGGGATCCTTCATATGATATTCCACGGGGGGTTTATTGCAGGCACACCATGAAGGGCTCAGTAACAAGAACACTGAAGAAAGAAAGGTTTAGGTTGATATACTGGGGCAGAGAAAGCATCATGGACCAATGAACTGAGGGCAGGAGGGTGGAGAGAAGGTAGAGTGACATAACTGTAACCAGTGGGAAGAGGCAAGGGGTGGAACAGGGGAACCCGAAACCAATGGGGTGTTGAGGATGGGAGAACTTACTGGAACAAAGGCTTATAAGGGGAAAAAGGGGTGTGCCAACAAACTGAGAAGGATTAACATAATACAGCAAGGGCTGATGGGGAATTCACCATCACCTGAAGGGTGACTTCAGACCTCCAAGCTGGAGGTCTTCAGCCCTCCACCAGTGGGATTTCACCGCTTTAGGGCCCTTTGGCTCATTGCTCACGCCTGCTGCAGGCTCAACCACCGCAAGAGTACTCAAGTCTGAAAAATGTTGTTCTCAGATTGTGGTAAAAAAGAAATGGTAAAATTTACACATTAATAGAATCAATGACAAAGTGATGAAAGGCTCAGTGAACTTCCAGAATGGTCATACAGTGTTTTGAGAACTACACTTTTTTTTCTTGAAATAATTAGCGTCCTTTAATTTAGATTAATAGGCTTTCATGTCCTATAACCTTTTATAAATCAAATTTGCTTCCAAAAGAAAATCTAATTCTTTTGAAAGCTCTTTTCTGAATGTTGACTTAGAAGTCAGTCACTAAATTTCTTGCTTTTGGATTAGTCAATTTAAGAAAAGCACACAAGCTGAAACAATATTTTCTTTCTAAACCGAATTTGAGTTGAAAATAGAAAATACTAGCACACTAAGGCAACTCAGTAGTGGGTTCTTTGGGGAAAACTTTTGATGGATAAATACATCTTGATATGCCTCTCCTAGTTTCGGAGGTGGTCTCTGCATTTCATCACAATATATACTTTTCTGAGATGCTTTTGTATATAGATGCCCTGGCTTCATCTAAATAAAACTGGCCTTTTATAATGAGGTAGTTCCATTTCTGGAAAATTAGACAAATTATGATATGGTTTATCTACCATTACTTTCTTTTCAAATCTAAAGAAGGAATGTGGAAGCTAAATGGAATTTGTCATTAGTAAAACCAGACCTTCTATCACTCTCCTAACAAGGGTTGTACAGGGTATTTACAAGTGGTGTAACTGTCTAATTTTTAAATTTAGTGCACACACACATACATGCACAGTGCTTTCTTCGATATTTACTGACTACTTTCTGTCTTTATAATTTAATATGAAATGGTATGTAGAATTTGTTTGAACTCAGACAAAAAGGTCAAGAGAGTCTCATTCAAAAAAGAAGAGGGGGGAAATCATGAGATGTGAAATAGGGTGCAGAAAAGCTGAGCTGTGGAGGTAGGGGAAAGAGAGAAGGATGAATAAGGATCCAGAAGGAGTAATACTTTACAGAGAATGTAAGGTAAGTGCCTAATTATCAACCCATATTTAAACAATGTATTTTTGGAACTTATCATTTAGAGTCCTGCTCTACCTCAGTAATTCCAGAGGCTTTGAGGAACATCTAAAATTTTAGATGCTTTGAAAGATCATAGGTTCCATGACTGAAACTGTCAGAAATCTGTCAGCATAGGAGAGCATGAGCTTTTGATCCTCACCTGTACGATCAAGCTCTCTCTGATGATTCTGCCTATCAGTGCATGGTAAGTGAAGCAATAAGAATGTAATCTGGGAGCTTCAACTCTGTTCTCTTTTGTAAAGAGAAGACTGGAACCCAGTAATTTAAGTAAAAGCCTTCCTGAGAAAAACTTTTTGTTAAATGCACTGAAAAGAATTACAAAGCATTTTAGCACATATGGCATTTGCAGCTCAGTTCAGTGAAATTGTAAGAGATTCATTCTGGCTGCCAGAGAGAGTCTTTGGGATTCTGATGATGTTTCTTATCATCCAAGTTCTTTTTCGTTTTTGTCATCAAATGGGAAAAAACCCCCCCAACTTTCTTTCTTGTCCTTTGCCTGTTTTGTTATATATTTTGGAAGTTCTTTGCATGTTGTTTTCTTGTACCAATGTCTGTATACAACACATAGCATGCTAGGACTATCATTTATGTACAGCTGGAAGCACTTCTGTAAATATAGATTTGTACCAAGTTCAATAATAAAAAATTGCTGTTGCTAACAAATGTCACCTACATTTGACTTCTGTTTTCTAAAAACTTTCAAAGTTTATTGTAAATAAGCTCCAGTGAAAACAAACTGGATGATTATAGTCTGGATTCCCTTCAGAGTGGTTTCTGGCATATAGGAAATAAATTATAGTGTATTCAAAAAACAGCTGCTTCCATTTGGGTAGAATATATTACGATTTAATGAAGACAACCATCTGCTCCTGAGTAAAATCCTAATTAAACAATATATGACTCAAAACAAAATTAGCAATAAAGCAGTTAATATTTTACAAATGTTGCCTGCAATGTATAGCTACTAGTATGTTAAAAGCTTCTTTAAATATGTCTGGCTTTCATAATATTTTAATAGACTGAGAGAACATGCTTGCTGTGTCTGTGGCTTGTACCACCACAACATCTCCATAGCAGAATTTAGATTTCATAGCTAAATCATTGTGTTGAGAACTAGTATGTCCATCATGTTTTAAATTTTTTAGTTTGGTTTTTTTCCTGTTTGCTGCTTAGCATCACATTTAATGAATTATTCTGCAAAACATATGCAAAATCTTCTGAAAAAATGCTGTGGACAAATGGAACAGCCTGCTTGAACACATGATTTCTGTGCTAAAGTCAGATTTGTGAATGGAAACCTTCTCATTTAGCTTGTATGTCATGTCTCAGACCTGCTTATGCAACTGTGTAAAAGGACACAAAAAGCTGGTAAAAGGGATCTTAAAAGTGGGGTTGAGATCAGTGCAATGTGTGGACCCCCATTCTCTGAGGAAACAAATGTCGTACTTCACACAGCCTAGATGCTGATGCCTAAACTACAGGCAAGCTTAGAGAAGTAATAGTTGGTCCTGTATGGCTAATATACTTTAAGGGAAAAGTATTTTTTTTCTGGTCAAATGTGAAGAATGTGGACCTAGAGACTGCAGCTGAGGACATGCAGCTGAGGACATGTGCAACCCCAGCTGCATTGCTGGGGTGAGCTGAACCTTGTTTGGATTCCTGTGCCATGGCTTTACCTCCAGAAGCACGAGGCTTGTAGGGAAACAAAGGAAAAGTGAAGTGATAGAACAGGCAGGCAACACTTGGGTGCTCTGACTCACTGAGAATATAAGAGGTCCTTGTGCATTGTTCAATGAAAACAAAAAACATCATAAACAGCACTTCTGTGCATAAGCCCTACTCCATCCTGTTCATGGCAAATTGCCTCCTTCCATGTGTATGACCCTATTTTTTTTTAAGTGCTTTCCAGAATTAGTAAAAGATACAAGGAAAACCAGAAACTACAGCTTGCTTGACATGGATATAAAGTTTAATAACCCTGAGAACTCTCTCTGTCTCTTTTCTAAGATGAAGTAACTGTCTGGGTCAAACAAAAATGGAGAAGATACTATATTATTATTTGAGTGAAATTAGGTAGTCTGTTCACTAATCAGCTCCTTGCCATTTTTTTAGAGCCTTCAAAGTGGATGTAGCTAGACTAAAAACATGAAACACACACTTGCCCTGCTATTTCCCAGTGTCTGTTGAATGGAAGAGAGATTTTTCTTTGAGATTCAGAGCATTGTAAAAGGTTTTTATCTTGCTCTGATCTGTACAGCCTCTGACTTGCTGTGGCACAACTATCTGTACATGGGTGATCCCACCCTGGGACAGCCTCAGGCTGACACAAACCTGGAGTGGAGGCTGGTGGAGTAGGGCTCCTATCTGCTGCCAGCCAAGACTGGGTATGATAAGGGATCAGGACACACACCCCACACATCTGTCTTTGTTATCAAAAATACTTCATCTATGACTCTAACCAAAAAGATTTTCAAAGTTTTGTGGTTTTTGTTACTTGCTTATCTCCAGAAACTCTCCTGTTTCTTTTTTCCCTGGGCAAGAAATCAGCTTCTATAGTTTAGTCCCTGAATAAAATGTTCCAGTGCTGTGCTGAACTGGGCTACAAACACTGTGGGGGAATGTTTTTCAAGTCAGACATAAAGCTGTTCACCTTTCCCCTTATACTCTTCAAATTAAACTTCAGAGAACACTGTAGGTTCTCTCATTTCACACCTAGAATATATGGCAGCAGGTCTTTAAGGTAAAATCCTCTGAAAGAAAAATGGAATTCTCTTCTCTTGAGAATTCTATTCTCCTGTCTCTAGGATGAGCAGCAGTAGCAAAAAATCTAAAAGTTCCTCTTTTGTTCAGCTAGAGTGGCCCCAGTGGATAGACCCCCATCCTCTGTGGTCTGCAAGAATCTGTTCAGCTCTGTATGGGAATTTTACACTGCTTTTATTAGGCATTAAACTGCAGTGCAGTTTTGAAGAGCAGAGTTAGCCACATCATGTTTTCCAAATAGGTGCTGGAGGGAAGCAGCTGCATGTGGGGGAAGCAGTTCTGAAGGCCAGAGATAGAGTTCTGAGATGGTTATGCATGTTGCCTCTTTCCCATTTATGACTTTGCTCTTTTATTGCTTCCACTCAAATGACTTGCTCTGGTGCTGTGCAGACAACCAAAATTTCTGTAGGAATATATATATTTTTTTTCCTTTTTTCTCATATTCTTTCTCCTTTAAAGTACTCAGAATTACCATTGTAGATCACTAGATGGATGTAGCCAATACTGCAGCAGTCTTCACTCTTAGAATTTAAAGCCCCTGGCTACAGGGGCTAATTTTAGCCTTGGATCATCTAGTTCCACCCTCCTACCATGAACATGGACACTTTCCACTAGACCAGGTTGCTCCAAGCCCCATCCAGCCTAGCCTTGAACACTTCCAGGAATGGGGCAGCCACAGTTTCTCTGGGCAGCCTGTGCCAGTGTCTCATCACCCTCACAGTAATGAGTTTCTTCCTATTTGATCTAAACCTGCCCCCTTTCAATGGGAAGCTATTAGACTTGTTCTAACAGGTCCATGCCTCTAACAGGGTCCCAGACCTGGATGTAGCACTCCAGGTGGAGTTTTGCAAGAACAGAGTAGAGCGACAGAATCACCTCCCTCCACCTGCTGCTTCTTTTGAAGCAACCCAAGATACATTTGATATTTCTGACGTGAAGGGGAAGGTTATCAGGTCACATTGAGCTTCTCAGCCAGCATTCCTTCCCTTTCCTGAGGTATTAGATACCTGTCAGTCAGTGGCAATGCAGAAGATGCCTCTTTAGGCCTGGGTGTGATTAACTCCATAATAAAGCAGGTTTCAGCTTTTGTCTCAACCTCAGTGAAAATGAAAAACCTTACAAAGAAAGCCTGTTTATGTCATGTGGGTACGACAAGGATGTACATGCCATGAATTTGCAAATGATTTTTGACACATACCTACAGATATGTTTGTCTAGGAAAACATAAAAGCAAAATATAGATAGCTATGTTTATCCTGCTCTTGCAGCTGTAGCTTCTGACCTTTTTCCATGACATTCCTAAGCACTTCCACTCCTACCCTTGGGGATCTCACCATTTCCTTGCTTGTATAGTCTTTATAACTGATTTTAGCACAGCCTTGGCAGCTCTGGATAAACTGCTTTGTAATAATTGCCCCACGTTAATAGTTATAGAGGAATTAGGTGCATTTCAGACGTCACTTTGCAGAAATGCCGTATGTGGCTGCCTTTTTCTTTTTAGGTTTTCAACTTCATTATGAGAATTGTGTCTTTCTGCCCTCCTGCCACAAAGGTCTGACTCTGAGCACCTGACTGGCACTCGGTTTGTTCTCTTGTCTGAAAATAGAGGTGTTCTGAGGTGGGTTTTTTTCAGCACCCAAGGTATTTTTATATGAAGGGGTTCAGGTACAACCACAGCAGAGTGGCAGAAGTATGGGGGTACCTGATTTGAACAGAGAGGGACGTTTTTTCTGCCTCAGTGAGTGGGCCCATGCCCAAGAGACCAGCAGGGCACCCTCCCTGACAGGAAGCACCACTGGAGCTTCAGAGGCTGCCCAGGGTTCCACCTGCCTCCTCCCAGCACCTGAAAACACTGCCAGGAAGGATCTGCTGCCTCTCTACCAGTCCCTAGGGCATTTTTCTCAGGTCCAGTTTGAATCTGGACAGGAACCTCATGAATGCCTTCACCCTGGCTCCTTCTCCTCAGGAGAGGTGCTGGGACTGTACCTGTGAGGGAGGCCACTGCCTGGTGCCTGTCTCCTCGCTGTCCTGCCCTGCCCTGCCAGGCCTCCCTCCTGGTCTGCCCTCCCCCTGCCTCCCCCTGCACCTGCCTCCCTCCCTTCGCTGGGTGAATGGCTGCCGTGGTCTACGGGCCACCTGCAGGCGTCCAGGAGCCAAACTTTGCTACAGGGACATCTGTCTGTCTTGGTAGGCCTCTACATGGAGGGGATTGGATTGGGATAAGGACAGACCTGGAGAACAGTACAGTTGTGTTCTCACAACTCGCTGCTGACAAATGCATTTTTGTCTTCTCTTTCTCAGGCATTGGGGAAAATTTTGTGTCTTGAGGAGTTTCTGAGGCCAGCAGGCCAAGGGCTTTGCACTATGGTGAGACCTCTCCCTACAGTCACAGTTTAGTCACTGAGCTGCTCTGCGGTGGTACTGCGACACACAAGAACTGGTCAAAATGATGTTTCCCTTGTTGCAGTCAAGGGGTTTTTTTGGGTTAACAGTGCAATTGGAACAAAAGCAGAGCTCCTAATTTGGACAGCTTGCATGGGCGTGATAGGAGAGTCAAGCAGTGTCCTAGACGAGCACTGGATGGGACCTAACGTTGTGCTCCTGTGAGCACAATTAGTGCTTGGCTTGTGCAGCTGGTGCTGAGGCTGGTTCCAGGGGGAGTGGTGTGGGGATTCAGGGTGGGTGCTGATATTGGATGGGAGCGAAAACTTGGGTGGGTGTTCGATCCTGGTGAAGAGAAGTGGCATTGCTAACAAGGGCATAAGGTGCTGGCACATGTGGTGGGAGCTTGGGGCAGCGTCAGGGCTATCTGTGAAAGGCATGAGAATTTTAAACTGGATGCTTTAAAGATCAAGCTTTTCTTTTCCCCCTGTCATTCCCCCTAATAGCATTTTTCAGAGAGTATGCTCTGTTTTCAGTGGAACTACTGGCAGGTACTGCTTCAGGCAAAACCTAACCCTCGCAGCTGAGGTTTTGCATCACAGATTTCTGCATTTGAACTCGTACAGATTAGTGATTATTCCAGGTCTTACTTAAATGTTTTGTGGTTACATTACTTCTGCTATGAAGAGTATTTAAAAATAACAGGATTTTAAATTGGATCTAGTAGCTGCTTTCAGTATGCTTCTTTTGAAGGAGAGATCTGTATGTGTGAACGTCTTCTTTGCAATTGATGAAAAGGTTTTTGAGGTGTGAAAACCAGTCTAACTTTAATATCCTCTCTTTTTTTGCAGTGCAAAATATGAGGAAATGTGTATTTATTGGTCAATCTTACCTGCCTTCTGCTGGAATGTAATTAATAATTTCTGCCTGATGTCAATAGAAAAAGCTTGTAATCATAGTGTCAGTTTGCCTTTGAAAGCAGGTCTGGCTTCAGCACTCAAGACAGAAAGAGTGTGCACATATCACTCCTGACATTTTCTCAGAAGTATTACTGCCTCGCTCGCTCACCTATCAAGCATGGTGAATTGTGTTTCTACTCATTGATTACTAGCTTTCCTGGGCAACTGAAAGCATTGCTAGCTATTTACCTGACATGATGTAAAATCCGTTGAATACTTTGGCAGGTACATTGTGTTAAGAAACTGTATTTTTAAAATGTCCTTAAGAGGATTTTATTTATGTCAATTTGCTTTTATCTTATCCTTGTACTGGCAATATCTGTATTTTAGTATGTATATGTGCATCAATGTGTCTCTACACCAACCTTCCGTATTGTTATGACACGCTGTTTTGAACAGAGCATTCATAAATTACATTGGAAAGAGTTGATTAAGAGAGCGATTTTATTTATCATAGCCACAAATTTTAAAATCCACAGGGAAGGCTTCTCAGCCAATAACATTTTAATTTTTAATGCCTTTCCCGACGAAGTTTTGGAAATCACACCTTGTCCCTGACTACCCTGAGGATTACGTATCCCCTTGTCAAAAATGGCAAGGTTATCATTCACTCATATAATACTGGTAATGTTCAGGGGCTGTAATCATCTTGTAGTGATCCATGTTATTAGATTTCAGTGGTCTGAGAACGATTCATCAAATGCCACTTACTATATCAAGAAGGGCAAGCAAATAAACCTGTCCTGTCCTGTCAGCCTCAGCACCAGCACACGTGCTTGCTTCCCGGAGCACCTGAGACATGAAATCCACCAAGGCTATTTCTGATTCATCTCGCTTTTAAATAAAAACAGGTATTTCTGGGGAAAGTAATTCGTGTGCCTGTTCACCCGTGCACGGGACCCAGTTCATGAGGGACATCTGTGCAGCCAGGCCAGAAATTCCCTTCTCCTATAGCGTTCGGGGCGCTCGCTGCACGGTGGCGGGTTGATTCTCGCGCATCAGGGCACCCGTCCGTTCTCTCGCCGGCCGCAGGGAAGCTTTGCCGGACAGCGGAGCCGCTGGGCCCGCACAGGGGGAGCGGAGTAGCCAAGGGCCGGGTGCCCTCTCTTGGCCACCTTCACAACAGCAGCCAAAACCAGGCCTAAAATAGCGGCTGGCACTGAAGCGACGTGACCGCTTCAGAAACGGAGAGAGGCTTCACGTCGTGTCTCCGAATTAAGAGATGTGATTATTTAAATGCAGGCCCAGGAGCTGAGGATGCTAATCTAAACCCACAGTGTCTCTCTAGCTTGGGGTGAGACAAGTGACTCTTCGGTCCCTGTTAGTCCATCCCAACAATAGGGCTAAGGAACCTCTGCACTGTTCCTCAGGCACTGGTAATAGCTACAAATGAAAGAGTCAGGGTTCCTTAGCCTGATCCCATGCGGACCTTCCTCTTTGGCTCGTGTCATTTATCACAGCAGTCTTTCGCCATGGAATTTACATTTTGATGAAACACTGCAGGTATCATTATTTCAGCAGGATTGCATTTGAGTGGCAGCTGTGGGGTTAAGGCACACATGTGCCTGCATACTAATATTAGAACTTTAGTGAGGCTTACTGGGGAATGCCATAAAATTTCTAAGGTTATTCACTTTATCAGCAATCAAACCTACCAGTTCAGGAAGTATGGTAGGTCAATCTTAGAGGAAAGCTTGTTCTGATACTAAATAGTGGTTTCTCTGTGTGTAAAATAGAACCAGGACCAGGAGTTGGACTTGGATGATCCTTGTGAGTCCCTTCCAACTCAAAATAGTCTGTGATTCTGTGATTTTGAAAATAAATGATCATTGAAACAGTATTTAACATATGAATAAAAATAGGGTGGTTAAGTGAAAAAAACATTTGATCAATCTTTTAAGAGGCAGATAAGATTGCCTGTTAACTAAAAAACTTGACAGTTTAGTGAAAGTGACTTCATCTACACAGAGTCCTTGTCATCCTACTAAAAGAGAGCATTCTACAAAGGATCTAAATTATATCTACGTGCTTGTCAGAAAAATTTAATAATAATCTTTTACTTACGCTGAAGACCAAGCCAGCTACTGTTTGTAATGGAGCTCAGGTGGTTTATCCCTGCTGAGGATCTTGCCCCATCCTTTTTTTTTGAGCTAGATTTCTCAGCAATTTACGTAAAAGTAAAAAGGAACATGGATTAGAGCAAAACTGGGTCTACACACTGAAGTTGCATCCTGCTGCTGCTCCAGTCAGGTTCTGAGTTTACAACAAGATCGTTAAGTAGCAAACACCATGCTAGGAATGCATGCACTTTATTGCCAGCTCACTTGCTATGTAACTTTAAATATAAAGTTTATAAACCTCTTAACTCATAGAGCTGTTATCTGAAAATTGATAACTATCACAGGCATGTGTCTGCATCTCTGTATAAGCTGCAGTTTATGAAGCCCCCTTAAATGCCTAGTGGAAAGACACTCTTTGAAGGCTTGTTACTGGTTTGTTGTGTGACATTGATAAAGACAGAGCAGGTACCATTAAAAGACAGACAGCCCTTACTGGTGGGATGATGCTGGCATTTGCCTGGGTACATCCCATGTTAAATCTTTCACCTTAGGCAAAACTATTTGATGCTCAGAGTTTCAAAATGAATTTGAAAAAGGTAAGCACTTGGCGTCTTCTGAATCGCTCTCTGAATTTCCTTAGAATCAGATAGCAGAATGATTCAGAACAAGCTTCGAGGCCCACAGAATGTGCATGGATGTAGAGAGGAGAAAGGCGGGCCACAGTGATAAAAGAGAAGCTCACAGATGAAATATCTGAAGTGTCCACTGAAGAGTGGACAGCCATGAATCAGTCAGTTGCGAGGCACCACTTTTAACCCTAGAACCCCTGATATCCTTTTAGCTGCAACAGGCATGTAGGTCTTGTTCCTCCTAATTAAAACCAGAATGCATTCAATACTCTAATGCAAAATGCTCATATAAATTACTTGTATTCTTCTACTTGAGTTGACAGGTCAAAACAACCCCACATGAAAAGGGACTGCAGTATGCTCTGACAGCCTATGCACAGTGCGCATAGATAAGACAAAAATCTCCTGAGATGCATGATAAAAAACCAATCCTAAAAACCCTAGTAGGCAGGACAGAGTGTGCAGGCTGCCTGCTCAAGCTACCTATTCATCTTGAATGGAGCTTATAAACAGTGGGTGACATGATGCTATATTTTCATGTGGTTTTATTATTAGTTAACAAAACCAGGAACAATATTTGCATAGCAATTCTATGTTTGGAAAGGTAGGCACTTTTAAGGCACATAGAGCTGACACGCCTCAAGGCTATACCTCATTAGTTTGCTTATGTTACCTAGCTATATATCTCTGGGAATGGAGTGGGTGCTTTACATACAAATAAGAGACGTGGGCGGAGGAGGAAAGAGGGCTGAATTATTCACTTTTCTGCCCTGCAGCTTGTGTAATCGTGCATGCTATGGCAAAATGAATATAAAATACCATAAGCAAGGTTTGAAGCTGGTCTAAGTTAGTACAGGCCTGTTGAAGTTGACGAATATCAGGGGCAGCTTCTGTGAAGGCTTAGAGCTGCATTATATTCACTGGTGTGAATGACTGTAAGGAATCAGATCTGAGGTCCAAGGCCTTGTTTATACATACTAAATAAGCATAGGAAATCAGGAGGGAATGATCTGAAAACAAAATATTACTTGGAGTTCTACAGGTTTCTAGACATGTGAGCAGGTAACTGGACTGCACTTAGGCAGATAGACGTCAGCTGGCTGCTCTGGAAGAGTAGGAAAAATAGGTGTCAGAGAAATCCTGTTCCGAGCCATTAATTGACTCATTTTTTTTTTTAATATTTCATAAGCAGTCTGGATTGGGAAAAAAACTCTTAGTCAATGTGACAGTGGCATGGGTTAGTACACAATACAAATGCCAGGAAAATGCATGAAAAACCAAATGTGGTTTCTGAGTTAATTAATTGCTCAGCACTGGTAAAGCAATGTAACCATTTATTAAAATAGACAAGGGTTTGTGTGCAAGTCACAGCTGAATTGCCTGCTAATTAAGAAAGAGCTAATACTCACTTAGATAATAGTCTCGTCAATAATTGTGGACAAAAGGAAGAAAGATTTTATTAACTGGAAAAAAATGGAATTGATGACTTCTGGATATTGAAATCTGAAAAAAATTAATGAGCTTGAGAGATATTGATACTAAATTGTACCAGACGCTTCCTGTTGAGTGACTATGTTCTATTAAACACCTGCCAGGACGCTTTTCTCCCATCACCCATCATTATCATTGGCTATGGTTCTATGGTGTATTTGATAATGTACTTAACGAAATATTTAAATACACTGTGTGGGAGTAAAGAGCATGGGAATAAAAATTTGATTATAGTAATTTCTTTGTTTACCTACTGATAGAAATTCCAAAGTTCATAATGTGTATAAAGATGCAATTTTGAAATATCTGTAGACATCCTATTTCCAAAACTCAGTGGAGTGACGGTCCAAGTCACAGATGGAGTTTGGGCTACATCCATGAAAGGGCTCAGGTCTCACAGAACATACCTGGTGACATGAATGGCTTGAAGAGTGATTCATGGTGGCTTTTCTGGGGAGAGATGGCAATCCAAAATGAAATACAGAAAGGGGAGCTCCCAGTAGTAATAGTATGTGCAGGGAAATTCTGAAAATTATCCTTTCAGTGCTGATGGCACCATCCTATTATGTTTCATGGGCCAGGACCTTGCTTTGTTCTTTCAAAAAATCTGATCAGTATTGGCCCTTTCCATTTACATGACCATCGGTCCCTGTCATGACCATTTTAAAGGATTATTTAGAGGTTATGACTTGTCTGGAAAGTGAGATTTGCCCTTCTCAGCCTTCCAAAAATTTATTTTTTAGATTTATGCCTTAGAGAACAAATACCTGGGCTTTGCAAGAAGTAGATCTGAGTTCTTCAGGTCAAACAACCAAATTGCACAATGTGAGCCAGATGTCACCTTGATTGCAGACATCAGACAGAAAACTTCATAGTTCTTTTTCTGACACACTCCTGCCATCTCCTCTGGCAAAGATTTCACTTTCCTCTAAACCAGACAAGTTTGTATGCTTTTCTATAGACCCCAGGGGGAAGCTTTGGCATGTCTAGTCTTAGAGATCTCTAGTGTAAACTTCAGCTTCTGAGTGAATCATCGAGATTCCCTTTATAAACAATAAGGAACAGGACTGTCTTGAGCAAAGTTTTACTGTATTATAAAGCAGATGTGCAAAATAGGTTGGGTGAATCCTGCCTAAAAATACATATTTCTTCCCTCTAGAGAGCTTCAGGTAACTAGCTCAAGATACACTTCTAGAGAGAAGCATCCATATCAGTGACATCTATATAAGAAAAAGCCCTCTCTAGAGTTCCAGGTCTCCCACCTCTAAAAGCCATTGAAGGAGGTGGTAGAGGGGGAGAAATAGACGCTGCTTCTGTCTCCTTCAGCTTCTCTGTCTCAGGCTTCTCCTTTAAAATTTACAGAAATTATACTCAATTGTAATCAGTTGTCCTATTGAGATAACCAGAAAATGAGTTGTGTTTTGTTACTGGCCTTTTTGTAAGGATCAGTCTGGAAGCCTGCATGTCTTCTATTTTGCTTTTCTAAAAGGGCTCAGTAAAGACAATGAATCATTCTAAGTCAGTTGGAGTTAGATCAGCTTTTTTTGGGAAGATTTTTATGCGTTTTACCTATTCCCCTTTTCTGAAGTTCATTTCTTATATTGTTTGTGTTTGGAAGTTTCCCCCTTGTAAACTCTGAGCATAGTATAATCATAGAAAAGCTAGTATTCGTGTAATTCTTTCTTTTTTTGCTTCTCCACATCTGCTGTTCATCCGCATTCTGAATGTTCTGGGTTTAGGGACTTGTTCCTTGTGGACCTAGTGAACTCACAGTTAATTGACCTTGACACTGATCAGTGGGATGTGACCAGTTAACTTGACTCTAAAACATATTTTAGCTGGCAGTTTTATTTTTCAGCATTTTTAATGGAAAAATGCAATGATACGTTGCAAGATGCTGGATGTCTTGGAAACCCATAACATTTACAAAATAATCACCAAATGTAAAGAAATGAACTAGTTGTTAACAAGTTGTGGCAAAGAGGAGACTTGATCAAGCTTCACGTCAAACACTGGAAAATGCTGACTGTATCATCAAAAAGTTATGAATGTGTGTGCTGATAGAGGGATTTCAGTCCTGCGTGCCTATTGCTACATAGCTTTAGGTTGTTTTTCTTCAGGTCTAGGCCAATTTTCAAGAAACGGAAACTGTTCTGTAGGCAGATAGTTCTGCCAAAACCCCCTCAAACAAAACCAAAATAACTCATGTGCCTAATTCAATCTTTACAATTTGGACTTTCTGGATAATTAATATGTATATCACAATTTTAATTCTCAAGTCCTTTCCAGTGAACACCCATGTCATCACCTGTCAACAATCTGCATGTGACAATATACATTATTAAGGAGGTTTCACAGATAGCAATCTATAGGTATATCATGGATAGTCTGGGAAGCGGGAAGTCATTATTTGTCAAGCTCATTCTAATAAACACTCATTCACTCACAAGCTGAGAAATGCAATTTTGTGGGATTGTTTATTTTGCAACTTAATGCTAAATCAGGAGGGAGAGGCCTGTCTTGGCAAGGACTGCAAACACTTCTGAATCCAGAGATTAGGTCTGCTTGTCTCTGACAGTACTCGATGATTTTTGATTTTTAGTGCTGATAAATAGAAGGGCTTAAGTAATGGCCATACAGTGAGGATAAAAGAGGTAATTTGCTCAAGGGGCTTAACACTAACATCTTGAAGAGAATCCTTGGAATGAATTCAGCCACATACTCATGTCAGGGCCATCTATTTCTATTTATTATAACTTCAAAACCCCACCTCTTTAAATCACGGAATCATCAGTGTTGGAAGAGACCTTCAAGACCATCTTATCCGACTGTCAACCCAGCACCACCATAATCGCTCCTAAACAATATCCCCAAGTGCCACATCCAGATGCCTCTTTGAACACTTCCTCAGACAGTGACTCCACCACCTCCCTGGGAAACTAATTTCAATGCCTAAGCCCTCTCAGTGGAAAAAAAAAATCTAATACCTAATCTGAACCTCCCCTAATCACAATTTAAGGCTATTTCCTCTTGTCCCTTCGCTTGATACCTGTCAGAGGAGACCAACCCCCACCTTGCTGCAATGTCCTTTCAGGTGGTTATAGAGAGAATATGAAGTCCCCCCGCCAAGCCTCCTCTTCTCCAGACTAAACATGCCCTCCTCTCTCATCTGCTCTTCCTAAGACCTGTGCTCCAAACCCTTCCCCAGCTCTGTTGCTCTTCTCTGGACATGCTCTAGCCCCTCAATGTCTTTCTCATTGTGAGGGGCCCAGAACCGAACACAGAATTTGAGGTGCGGCCGCACCAGTGCTGAGTACAGGGAGACAATTCCTGCCCTGGTCCTGCTGCCCACACTGTTGCTGATCCAGGCCAGGATGCCACTGGCCTTCTTGGCCACCTGGGCACAGCTGGCTCAGGTTCAGCTGCTGTTGACCAACACCCCCAGTTCCTTTTCTGCTGGGCATCTTTCCAGCCACTCTGCCCCCAGCCTGTAGAGCTGTAGGGGGTTGTTGTTACCAAATGTTTTAATAAGTTTTGTCTTGAACAGTATAGAGGATCTATTAAACATTGTTTATATTTATATAAAGACATCCAAGACATTGCTAGGAGGAATGTATTATCCAAAGACAGGAAAAATTGAATCGATGATGATATTATTCTTCATAACTGTAACTATCAGTTATAGGTTTATTAAGATTGTGGGGGCACAGTCCAAGCTCATGAATTGTCCGTTGGATTAGGAATCCTAATATTCAGGTCTATTTTGTTTTCCTGTATTTGGGCACATTTATGTTAGATGTGGAAGTTCTTTCAGTCTTGTTAGGTATTTTTACAGAAACCATGTGCATGCAATAAAGTCTAGTAAAACTGATGGTCCCTAAAAGTCTGTGACCAAACATTCTGAAATTTTCTTTGATTTAGGAACATGAACAAGCATCAAACTTGCAACAAACTTCAATGCAATTCCCTCACAGTTTATTCAATGTGAGAAGAAAACTTTAATAACTGCTTGAGATTCACTTGGTCTCTGTCTCAACCTTTGTCTCTCATCAGGTTCATCAAAGCTTTTAGGAGATACAGAAGCTTTTTGATGAAAAGCAGACTAGGACTGAATTGATAGCAGGATGATACTGATGGGTTTTCTTGGTTTGTTGTTGTTTTGTTTGTTTGTTTGTTTGGTTTTTTTTGCAACCCTGAAGTTTTTTAAAGTAAAGTACAGTGACTTTTAACAGAAAAAAAGTGTGATCATAGACAGTTTAAAGTAGAGCGTCTAGACAGGAAAAATAATATTTCTCTTCATTCCCCCAAGCTCTTAAAAGCATCTGGTAGCTGATGAACCTTTCAGTCTAGTGGGGAAGTAGAATTCCAGTGTTAAACTGGAAATGTCATGCAAGTGTCAGATTCGTTATCTTTTGAGGTGTCTCACAGCTTCTACCTACACTCTGGCTGAGTCCTTTTCATGCCGTGGTGATGGCTCTGAAAGGCATTAATGTTTTTATTTTTGTTATCAAGAAACTTTCCCTCCCTTTCACTGCTAAGTTAAAAATAAAGATGAGGAAAACTAGCCAAGCAGTTCTCTCTCTCCTCCTAAATCACCTTGATGTTTGTTGTTTCAAACAGGCTTATTTTCCAGCTTTGCCTGGCTGTTTGGTAGGCTGGTAAAGAGGTGAAAAAATTACTTTTGTAGAGTGAGACTCAAGGAGAAAATACTGAAAACTTCTTTTAGACTATTTTCTCTTGGATTTCTGAACTTCTTTCTTTTCAGTGCAGGTATTTGGATAGCTGTTCAATCAAGCTCTTTCATAGAGGCCATTTGACAGCAGTATAGGGGTGTCTCTGCCAGGGTCACCTCAGTCCATTTTCACATTCATCCTAACAACTTCACCATCCCCCTGTATCTTACTGCAGCTCAAATCTCCATGTAGACTCCCCATAACTGCCTCTCACCTTTATCCCTTTAGGTTTTGTCTGTTCAACAAAACTCCTCCCTGCTATTTCACTCCTGACTCTTCCTCTTTTATCTTCTGGTTGTCCATATCCCTAGACAGTGAATCACAGAGTCCTAAAGGGGAAGTGAAGTGCAAAAATAGGGTGCCTGGGTAGTTACTGCTTTTGGGAGTGACTCCAGCCCCAGCAGAGCCTGTTTTTGTGCAGTCTCACCATGGAAAGTAGGCAGGAGTTGGGTGCTTCATGTCACTCCAGTGCATTTGATCCAGGTCTGAAAACAGAACCTGGCTGGCACTCAACCCTTCTCTGCCCCCCTCCTCTTCTTGCTGCCAGATGCAGTCTTTTTCTATCTTGAAAGCTATTGATCATCCTCCTTCAGTCCAATGGCCTTCAGGAAAACAGCGAATTTCAGGCATGTGGTCCGAGAAATTCCTTCATTTTCTCATGAGTTTCTGCACTGACTGCAGTAGGGCAACAACACAACTACACTTTTTCAAACAAGGCACCTAGCTGGCAGTGCCCTTAAACACAAACATTTAGAGAAAGATGCCCAAAGCATAATAAACAGGCTGGAATTATAAATCCATTGCTGTCACAGAGCTTGTAAGTTCTCAGCTGACTTGCTTGTGCATAGCTGGTTGTTTTCTTTTTGCATAGCAGCATGTAATTAAAATATTCATATGCAGATTGCAGCCCATTTAGGGCTGAATCCTTCCTAGATGCTGAGCAAAATTTGAACAGTGCTGAGAGATCTCAGCTACCAAGGAAGAGTGGAGGCTCAAAGTAGTCTGAGCTGGCCAGCATCTGGCAGACTGCCCTAACACTGATTTGTTCTTATGTTAGGATAAAACTGGCAAGGAACAGGAAAGCAGTTTAGGGCTCAATTAACAAACAGACTTTAAAAAATGTATTTCACTTTCTGCCTTAGGCTGTGCCTTAGGGCTAGCCCTGTTCACAGAGCTAAGATGAAAAGAGAAAAACTGCTTATATACATAATATCCTGTAAACAGTTATCCCCTCTATAAGGGCAATTCAAAACATCGCAGTGTCACAGCCACTCTGGTACAGGAATCAATCAGGCTGATATTAGGTCAAATTATTCAGTAAAATAGCTAAGATTTATTTGTAAAAGGTTTGTTTGTTTGTTTAAAGTTTTCATAGTGTTTGAACTGGAAAAAGTAAAATAGTATCTTTTGGATTTGGGCATAAATTAGGTTGGGCTGAAGAAATTATACGGCACAAAGAGACTATTGCTCTGTCCTGGTCCTGGAGAATATTGTGGTGGAAAAAGTAAAGCTTTTGTGCTCTTGGGACATACATTAGATAAATATATTAATTATGGCAGTGGCTACTTCTTTCCTGTTGCACTTCACAAATGTGCAGAGGGCCTATGCTGTAACTGTGGGTAGTTTTGACTAACTCACTCGTGTGTTCTTACAAAGGCTTATGTTATGGCAAAGAAGAATGGTTTTTTTGAGAAGTGTTTTTGGAAAAGCAGTGGAAGTCATCTCTGCAGAATGCCTGTGACTGGAGCCATGGTACTGTGATCCACCTTCTAGGAGCTACTGCCTGGAGAGAGGATGTCCCACTGCTGCTCTCCCTATCTGCAAATCGTCCAGCAGACTGGTGATTTGAAACTCTTCAATGCATTACAATCCTTGTACTCCCTTAATGGGGTCAACAGCCATACCATCCTTGGCTGAATTTTCTGAGGTTTTGCAGAGGTCTTTGTGCAAAAGTTAAAAGCTAAATCAATAAAATGGCAAGACAAGCATCCATCTGCTTTATCTTGTTAAATTTATTTCTGCTTATCTGATTTTATGAGACCTCTTTGCCTCTCTTTCCATTCAAGGCAAATTCAGGTGGTATCAAGAGAGAATAATTCCTTCCAGAGCAAAGTGATTCACTGTTAGTCTACATGCTGTTTGTCTATACAGTTTCCCTAAGTTGCTATGACAGTGCTGATTAAGGAGATCTACTTCACCCTTCTATGTATTTTTTTTCATTTTGGAGGATAGAGAAAGGATGTGTCTGATCACACACTTTATTTGTTTCCTTTGGAGAAGGGTGCAGAGAAATATTTCTAAATTAAGGTGATTCAAGCTTTCTTAGCACTGTAAAAAACCTGATCTTGCTGCCCACAAGATTGAGCTTGAGGCTGCTTATGTTATGGGGAAGAAAGAGATAGCAGAAAGAGTATGGGACAAGATGTTGCACAGTGAGATAATGAGCTTTGCAGAGCCAGGTGTGCTGGTTTTGCTTCTGCAGGAGGAGCAGGGTGCAGGGCTGACCTTTGGGAAGGAGACACACCAGTTCTTAGTAAGGGAAGCCTCAAGAGCCGGCCACCAGGAGTTTATACAGGCTACCATAATTCTGTGCAACAGCCAGTTGGCCTCAAAGAAATACAGCAATATCATTGCATTGTCTCTCTCTTAACAGGAGCTTCTCCACTGAACTTAGATGAAAGGGACAGCATGGGAGGTAGGCTGAGGAGTGACAGATGCCGCTCTGCTGTTCTCTGTTCACTGTTCATGTTCAAATCTGTTACAAGGAGCTGATCTAAGGGTGACAGTAAGAGAAAAACTATTCAACTAGCCTCTTATGAAGGTTTCACAAAATATCATATTGGGGTGTTTGGGTTTGGGTTTTTTTTTGTGTTTTAATTTCATATCAGCTGCATAAGTTGAGGCTTAAAAATAAGGACGATACGCTATTTTTGTAAGTCTGAAAAGTCCCTTTGAAGGTTAATTTATCATAAGCTTGTAAATGACATGCCTTTTTCATGAAAAGTTGAATAATGGCCATAAACAAGTACAGGATCTCCTAATTGTATCCAAGTGGTAGTAACTCATACAAGTATATAAAATGCTTTAATAAATAGCATGAGTAACTAGTTCTTAAAGCAAGCTTCTTTTGCAATCAGACAGTGCTTTTTTATACTCATTCTTGTTAAGGAATTGAAACTACAGTTGTTATCTAGATTATGTAAATTCAGTTTTGCAATGGAAGTTTAATTTTATTTTTTAAAGATGTATGATATGAAAAAATACTACAGTATATAAAATTTCCCCTTGAAAAGTCATTCAGCTTTTAAAGAGCAGTCACTATTAAATATTACACTTGGTTAAAGATGGATAGTAGTTTTTTCATCTTTGCTGAGACTGGATTTTTCCCTGCAGTCCAGAATACTTGAGTGTTTTGTCTTCTCTGGGAGGTGAAGTCCTTCATTTTCTTACTATGATATGTTTTAATGTGGCACCTGCTGCTGTTCTTGGAAGTCTTGGAAGACTTATTCACAATCTTGTTTTAACACAGATCAAATAACAGGGGTATTGTCTTATTTTTTTTCTCAGGTCTGTTTCATTGTCTACCCCTATCATTTCATACCTTAAGATGACAGAGCATGAAATTGTCTACCAGTTTGCTTGTGTGGTACCTGGTAGACCTGAATTCAAGTGGAATCCCTCAGTATTATGTTCATCATAATTAGCCATTCATGTTGCATCAGCAGGAACAAGTCTTCTGAAGAACTTTCAAACCCTCTTGTTTCTTGCAGCCCTTTCAGTCAAAGATTGACTACCTTATATTTTGTTAATCAGACAGAGATGTTTCGCATCCTTATCTGTAATGCCTTTTTCAGCTCTGCTTGTATAATCCATTCCTTTCATTTACCTCATTTTTTCTGCCTTTCTATTCTGCTCTGCATGTCTATTTATCCCTTCTCAAATAAATAGTTCACAACATTTTGTGATATATTCCACAGAACCCCAGCTGACAGTCTGTGTTTGGCTTTTATGCATACTTGAGTGGACCTTGTGCAACTGTCAAAAATCCTGACTAGATTTAGATGGAGTTGCTTGTGGTATAGATAAAGACGAAATTGGTTTGTTAAGTGTGTAAAGTCTCCAAAATTCAGTGCAGGATAATGAAAGGAGTGTATAAAAAGGAGATCTTCTTGATACTTTGAAAAACTTCCAGCTAGTTATTTGGTACCCTGATATTTCCAAATACTGTCTCATTTATAAACCAGAGCCACAAAGATGCCTGCAAATGAGTCAGGCTCATGAAGAAAAGAATCTTTATGACATTTCAGCTCCTCAAAAAATGATTTCTGCTGAGTGTGTGTGTAAGGATGAACTTAGGGTTAGAAAGCATAGTTTGTAATCATAACCTGTGATTCTTTTCTACCTGTACCCCAAATTGCTTGTAATTCACTTAATTTCTCCCTTTCTCAGTGGCTATAGCAATACAACTTCTTCACCTTGAAAATAAAATTATAAAGCATAATTTCATTTTTATTGAAAAGCAATGTAGTATCCATTTGCTGAGAATTAGTTTGGGATTCATGGACTGAAAGAACTTTTTTTCTTTTCCTTTCTTTTTCTCCTTCCCATAAAAAATATTTGCACTCCTGACCCCTCTTCAATCCTCCTCATATTCTAGTTGCTTGTCAATATATAAAGTCTTGGATATGGCAGTGTTTCATGCAGGGCCACTGCACTATCTGCAGCTTCTCTGTGATTAATATTCTGTCCTGGCATTTAAGTCCAGTCCTGTGTTGCTAATATCAAACTGGTTTTGTCCAATATGATCAGCAAGGTAGCATATGTTTCCATGCTGAGTCCCACTGCCATTTCTGGAGGTATCTGCCATTAATCAAGAAGGCTACTTTGTCATAGTGCAGCTAAAGTTATCACCAAACTTTAAGTACAAAGTTTGAATAATAATGACTTCTCTTTCGTTAAATGGAGTTAACACAGATGAATAGCTTCCCTGATGGTTTATTATATTAGTCTTTCAGAACATTGACTGATTTGTTTTTATTACCATGAAAGCTTTCGTTTTCTGAAAATTACTTGGGACCACAGGTCAATGTTTTTCATGTCACATCTCTATAAGAAGTCCATTGCTTTATTATACTTTGTATTCTGCCACTGCAACCTGTATGTCACTTAAATTTATTTGTCATGATACCACTGCCAGGCTGCCATTAAATTGTTAAAGGATATTCAGGAAATGTTGTTGCAATAACCTTTAGAGGAAGACATATGGAAATGGACTATATCTGTTAATTAACATTTCGAACTGCAAACCTTCCAAAGTATAAGGCCTGGTATGGATCACTACACATGAGCAGAATACTTAGAGGGGTGATGATCATGTTTTTCCTGAGACAACAGATGCTTCAAATTCAAATTGCCTATCTATCTATTTAACTAGGAGACAAAACTGTTAAAGAACAAAAATGAAGTCTGGAGAAAGATTGAAATGTGTGTCTCTCTTCTGTCCATCCACACTAGTCTCAAAAATAAAATGGCCTGTAATTCTTGTCTGTCTCAACGACGTTTAAAAATTGCAGCTCACAGAAGGCGAACAGAGAGCATAAGGGTTGCATAAGAAAGAAAATAACCCATGGGAGAAGCTCCGGAGGTGTTTCAGGTTAAACTGAACCAGGGATCCCAAGGCTTGGGTACATAACACTCCCCACTGGAGAAGGCACTGACAGAGAAGAGGTTGCTATCTCTGAGCTACCATGCTGTGATGCTTCCCAGACATGTCCTGGGGATAAAAAATTGGACTGCATGCAGATAAACTGAAGCTGGGGAGGATTAAGCTTTCCTGCTTCAGACACTGTGATCTCTAACAAGATTGGTATGTTAAGGGATATTTAGAACATTAATTGTTTGTACTTCAGGGCTGGTCAGAATTCCTGAAGTTAGAGTTCTTAGTGCTGATCCCATAATAATGTAAGTACCTGAAGATGACATAATCCAGGACAGTTGAAGAAGGAGGCTCTATGCTTTTCTGCTTGTTAAACTTTCATCTACATTGATTCCCTGACATGGTTTGGTGTGGCGCTGCACAAATCCTTGTGGTAGCATAAACTATCATAGGAACATGCTGTATTTTTGAAGGTGGCAGAAACAGGGAGCTGTGTGTACCAAAACAGGTTTGGAGTTACAGTGGGTGCAGTAGTCCCAATAGGCAGCTGCTGACAACAGGGAATAGGGATAAAAATAGAATGAGGTTGAAGCAGGACATGTGCCTGTAGCCCAAGCAAGTATGCTTAGGTGAAAATATACATAGATAAGTGTGATATGTGTGAAAAGCAAAATGATAGACAGTGAAAGGAAATCCACAGGCTAGAGAAGACAGAATTGTTTGCTCTGAAAGGAATGATGTTGTCCATCAAACCTGGCAGAAACCCCCAATTTTGCCAGGTTTGATCTAGCTGACCTCACTGTATGTAAACCAAGACCTGCACAACAATCTGAAGAGCCTAAAAGATGGGAGGCGTCAATTGAATACCAGTTTTTTCCTGTGGACATTAAGGTAACAGGAGGAAATTGAAAATTTGTGGTGAACTCAGACAAAAGACTGACGGCTAAATCAAATTTTTTGTACTTTCCCAAGCATTAGATTTCATAGATGGCACTGTGAATTCTGGTTATATACATGTGGCTAGGTAGTTATGCTCACAGCACCTCTCCAAGTATTAGCTTGTTTTCCTTCTTTTGGGTTATTGCCTGGCACAAACAGAATAAAACAGGTTGCAGGAATAAAGCTTAAAATATTCAGAGAATGCAGCTGTGGAATTACGTATTTGAGAGGAAAAACAATTGAAAAACCAGAAATATAGAACCATATAATTATTGTTTCCATTGTTCCATTGTTCACTGTTGTCTCACAAGGTGAAAACCAAAACAGAGACTTTGGAAAGAACTGCAGTGTATCTTTCATGCAGGTTGCTTCTCACTACAGTGTATTTCAGCATCCAAAATTACACTTCTGGAAAGGTTCTTCCTACTTAATCTGCTGCTTTAATTAGAGCTGTTCTTTTTCATTATTCCTCATAAGCTTAGGGCTAACCAGCAAATCTCAAAATTTCTTGCTTTTCTGAAAGTGGTTTCTCTGTTAAACAAGTGTGGATATCCACAGGTTTTTCTTGAATTTTGAGTAGCAGTAAACCCTTAACTTGTTTAAGTACTTGAAGTTTTCACTTGGCTTGGATGAAATAAAATACCCTGTAACATAGACATAGAAAAAGAGAAATTGCTTTAAGGAATATTCCAATGCAGTTCACTAACCATTAAGTATTGTTCTACTTTTCTGAGCTTAAATCTCTACTGACATGAATCTTTTATATCCTGCAGTGCAAGTTGTACTACTTGGATAACTAATACAGTTAAAGCAGTGATTTCATTAGACCTGAGAAAGTTTGGAACTGGTTGTGATTGTTGAGCAATTGAGTCTCCACTTTGTGGCAGTGGAAAGTTTTTATGTTTTAATAAACAAATATTCTTGAATGTATTCCTGAACTCGATTTTAGCCATCACTGGTTNAATACCATGCCAAATTCAGCAACTGTTTATGGAAATTATGTGTACTGAAATATGACATGGTTTACCTGGAGTAGGACAAAACAAAATTGTTGAACGTTTATTTGTTTAAAAAACATACTTGGGCCTATCCTAAAACTAATCACATTTTTATCCCAAAATGGGCCAAAAAGATACAAATTTATTTTGCTTAGAACTCCAAGGTGATACTTTGATGAACTTTATGAGGTTTCTGCTATCCTACTTCCTGTGTTTATTAAGGTCCCTAGGTATTGGATTGTGGCTTGGTATCCGTCGTAGTCATCATTCCCCTAAAATGACATGAGTTAGCCTTGTTTCTACTCATTAGGGCCCTCCTCTGATTGCTGCAGTTTTCCCCAGGTGATGGGCAGTAACCTCATAGTCATGTTGGAGACCTCTGTGGGCAACTAAAGGAGGCCCTTACACTGAGTGTGTCCAGTCTGTAAGCAGTTCCTGGACTACTGCTGCCCTGCTGATGATTTCTCCTCTTTGCAGNTAGCCATCACTGGTTCAATAAAAAGAAAGAAAATGTAATTTGAAATGAGTTTTTGAGACAGCAGTTTGAAGGTATGTTTTCTGTGTAGTAGTACGTTGGTTCCTCTTTTTATCTGTGACTTTTAATGTGAGTTTATTAGCATGGAAATTAGAATGAATGATGTTAAATAAGATTAGTAGACAATGACAGAAGAATAAAGGGGAATTGTGNGATGAACTTTATGAGGTTTCTGCTATCCTACTTCCTGTGTTTATTAAGGTCCCTAGGTATTGGATTGTGGCTTGGTATCCGTCGTAGCCATCATTCCCCTAAAATGACATGAGTTAGCCTTGTTTCTACTCATTAGGGCCCTCCTCTGATTGCTGCAGTTTTCCCCAGGTGATGGGCAGTAACCTCACAGTCGTGTTGGAGACCTCTGTGGGCAACTAAAGGAGGCCCTTACACTGAGTGTGTCCAGTCTGTAAGCAGTTCCTGGACTACTGCTGCCCTGCTGATGATTTCTCCTCTTTGCAGAAACACAAAGGTCCAGGAGCAGGTTTTGCCTATGAAGACAAAGGCAAAAAAGGCATTTAACCTTTTTAGTGCTAGTTCTTCTCTTCCCTTCAGCACACCCATGTTTTCACTGATCTTCCTCTTGCAGGCTCACGGACCCATAGAATCCTTCTTTGTGAAGTCTTTGAGCAACAGATCATTTTGTCTTTCCTGATTTTGTCCCAAAATATTAATTTGTAATTGTTTCACTCCCTTTCCTTGCTTAAATTCTTTGTATATTCACTTTTTGCATTTTAGCCATCGTCAATGACATCAGGCTTCCTAAGCCAGCTGACATTTCTCTTTTTACCTGTTTTTAAGTTCATGGTGTTTCGCCTGTTGAAAATATCTTGTAAATAACATCTTGTGCAGTTTTTTTCTCATTAATTGATTGGAAAAGAGGAAACAGTCCGAAAAATAAAATTTCAGTATAAACAATCTGTTTGACAAAATCATAATAAAATGCAAAAGGTATCAATAGAAATTGTAGGGCTACAGTCTTTAGCAAAAAATGTTTTATTGCTGTTGATAAACTGAAGTATTTTTTCTTGGTTGGTTTGTTTGTTGTTAATCTCTCCTCTCCCCACTATCCGTAGGGAATGAATACTGTCTACCCAGACAGCCATAAACCTTCAGATGCAGACCACTGACAGAAGTCTATAGACCACCAGACCAGATTGAGAAACCTCTGCTTTAAACTCTAAATGATTCAACATTTGTGTAAGTCAGATACATTCTGCTATTATGTAACTAAATAATTTTATATCCATGTTCATTGTAGTACTAAGAGGTTCAGACAGTGTATGAACTGTTTACTCTTGCAAATTGTTTCTCTAATAATTAGGTGATAAAACTGAAAGCATTTGTGAACTCTAGATATGTCCTTAAAATGTGCAGGATAAACTGTGTGCTGTTTGCAGGCTGTTAAAAAATCCTTGCTGCAGTGACACATTTTGTAGTTCTTACATGCTTTGGGTTGTTTTGGGGCTTTTTTTGTATGAATCTTTGGCTTAAAATAATATTGCTAAACAACTAACGTCCTATTATATTGGTATTTAAGGCAAGGCTCAGATATTATTGTTTATGATGGAAATGACATGTAGAAAATACAGAGCTGACAAACACTCAGAGGATTTTTTTTCCCTAACCAAGTTGAGTATTTCAGGCAAAGACAGATATTGGTATTTCTACTTCCCCTGTTGCTCTCCCCTTTTTTTTTACTTTACAATGAGAGATACTATGGAAATGCAAAAGCATTACAAGGGCGAAAAATTTGACTAATAGAGGTTGAAGTGTTTTATGAATGGAAACTGAAACACAAGCTGTAGAGAAATCACTTAAGTCGCTGCTGAGATGCATTCATCTCTGGTAGTGCATAAAAGTTAATTAACAGTGCAGTGAACTGGATGCAATTCAGAGAGAAACATTATTAGATGAGGATGGACAAAGAAAGTGAAATGTCTTTCAGTTTACTGACTAAGGATAGATGAATATCTACTAATGTCCATAAGTGACCTTGACAGCAAGGAGGAACAGTCTGACTGGAGATGTTCCTTGGGGTGCTCTCTCTGTGGGATTAATAGGATAAAAGAACAGGTGATCAGGTTGTGATGTGAAAGACTAAGGCCTTTTCCATCCTAACGTCTGGAGCTATTGAGGCTGCATCCATGTAGCCTCTATATGCTAAAAAGAAAAGAAAATATTTTTACTGATTGAGCACACTCATATAGGAGCACCTAATGTAAATTGCAGGTTTTTGTTGTATACATAGCAACTGAAAGTGGAGAACAGCAAAAGCCACTGAGGACGGGAGACTGAATTACAAACTTGGATAGATTTCAAGACAAGGAATAGTGAAGCCATTGTTTTGTGTATTTAAAGCTAAACTAGAATTACTGCTTAGAGTATTTTGAGAACAGTTCTACACTCACAAGGGGGTGGACTTAATACTCTTAATCAATCCTTTTAGACTGTATTTCTTGTTATAGGATGACAGAGTTTCCTAGTGCCAGCCCTGCATAGGCTCACAAGAGTTATTAACCTCAAGCATCTATTTGCATAGACTTTCCTGGTTTTATTCTGTTTACTCCTTTGTTGGGACAATTGTGCATAGAACACTTAGTGGACAATGGGTGATTAATTTATGCCTGCTCCTGACAGCAGAATTTTCCTATACTCAGTTTTCTTAGCATTTTCTAGATAGATTTGGGATATGGAGTTTGTGAACAGTAACAGGCTAGTACTGGTGTGATCAAGGACAACTAGGTTTCAAGAAAAACCTCAAATTTCCCTTGATTGCATGTCTTCTGCTGTCACTTTCTTCTCTCCTAGATGTTTCAAGATTTTCCCTTGCTGTAGGTTCTCCATGCATATTATATGAGTTCCTACATCACTGTCAGAATTATGGGACTTTAAAACTTTAGCCCTATTTCTTCTATTCAAATGGTAAAATGAAATGGATCTATCTGCATCTTTATTCAGGTTAAGAATAATTGATATTCTAAAAAATCATTTCCATTCCATCCATATTAATATCCAGAAGCTCTCTATTGATATCCAGAATGAAGATTAAAAAGTGCTGCATCTTATTTTGAATATAACAAAGTTGTAAAGCTATGAGCTTGCTTCTTGTTTGTTTGAACTGCACCCTTGCTGTATGCCTCATTGGCTAACCAGGCGTTCAAAGAGTTCACATACAACTTGCTGATGTTTTGATGAGTGACTGAGCTCTGCAGATGAAGGTCCAGGAGAATACCTGGGAAAGTGAGCTCTGTAGCAACTGGAAGCAAAGCTGTGGTAGCTGGATGCATTCACTTACCCATTGTTCTAGACTGTGAGCTGGCAGTCTGTGTGCAAAAGGAGACAGAAATATATTATTGAAAACATTTCTGTTCAAATGAGTAAAAGGGTAGAGTAAAAATAAAACAAGAGTGAGAGACAGGAAGATAGCATGAAAATAGCAATTTGAGTTGTCACAAGGGAGCATTACACATGGCATCACATAATGCATGAGTTAATCATCACAACACTCTTTGGAAGTGAAGCAGAAAAGTACAGAACATGACATGAATTATATTCAAATACAATAAAATCTTATTTGAAAGTTGTTTAAATTTTAAAAAGTAGATCAGTAAATTAAGGGTAGATTAAACTGGTTTGTGAAAATTCCAGGTACTTGGTAGAATTCATTCATACAGTGAAATTAATTTGAGGCTGATATATTTTCCTCCATAAGGTTGATTGCAGCAGGCTCCACCTCACTGGAGACTTGAGTTTTGTGCAGCATTCCTTAAGACAGCAATGCTGGCAAACCAGGCTCAGACACAGTGAGTCAGCTTAGCTCTTTGTACCTTACATGGTTCCTTCATGGGTGCAATTTAGAGAAGTGCTGGCAGACACAGTGGCTGGAGTTACCTGGACTGCAGTGGCGTGACAAATTATCACCAACCTGTGACACCCAAAGCAGACTCTCCCGGCAGTATTCCTCATTGCTTCTGATAAGAATGTCTTCACTTTGCTAAGACTGGATGTTGTACTTAGAAGAAAGGGGCCAAGTGGGGCTCCCCATGGGACATCCTACCCTGGGGCTAAGCTAGAAGTAACCAGGAGAGAGAGAAAAAGGAAGAAAAACAAGAGCAATAAAGGAAATGATGTGAGGAAGAAAAACATGAAAGCAAAAGAGGCAAACAAACTAAAACAAAACAAAAGAAAGGACAGGAAGGTTAAATCCACTCCCTGGGCCAGATGCATCCCTGGAGCCTCAGCAATGCAGCCCTGACTATAATGGATGTCCTGGTGGAGCTAAGGCATTCCCTGAAACATGGCTTTTGTCATGATGCATGATGACATCTTCTAAAAAGCAGTTGTGTGATGTGTGCTATCCAACCTTCCCTGAAAAACTGGGACCTTACAGTTGATATGGGTCATGATGTGGTTATGGGACTTAAGTGCTAAGAGTTACATATACCCCTGAAATTAATTTGACTGCTGTGTACCAAAATCTAATTTATTTCCTTATCATCTTCCAACCATTAAATTGCTAGGGCTGAGTTGTATAAATGCTTTAAAGAAAGGCAGCTTCTACTCACTAAGGAATATTGCAGAAAATATGCCTTCCGAGCATGGTTATGTAACGCCCACTTATTTTAATTAGACTTTAGCTCTCAAAGTCCCACTTTACCTAAGTGGCATGATCACTGAAACACAGTAGAGGTCTGTGATAGCAAACGCAGTCTATCTGCTCCTTTCAGCAGTGACTTCTCCTTTAATATTATGTCTCTCAGGCATGTGAGCCCCAAGCAGCTACTTGCAGTGTTGTCTATTATTAGTGCTTACTCAGAATGGGTCTTGTTCTCCAGCAGAAGTGCAAGAAATGTCTGTGTAAGCATTGCATAGCTTTAATTCTCCAACAGAAGAGTGGTCCTCAGGGAGGAGAGTCAAATAAACAGCAGCCTAAACTGTACTCCAGGTAGCTGAACGCTAGGAACAGGACCAAACCCAATTACTCACAAAGTGATGCTGATGTTAGTCTTTTCTGAGGAAGATACACCAAGCAAAGACGAGGATTTTTTAAAGTAAGTAAATTCCAACTAATTAAAGGTTTCCCTTCCTTCCATTCCTACTTGAAATTTTTGCTGCAATAAAGTCTTTGGCAAGCATGAAAAAAGTATCGTGATTACATCCATTAACTCCTTTAACCCTGCAGCAAACTGCCTCTTCTTCCTATGCTTTTTGTGATGTGTCCTGTTGCAGAACATGGAGACCCTTTTGACCAGGCCCTGGATAACTACAATTTCAGTGTACAAACCCAAAAAGAAGGAGAAACTGTACATCTGTCATATGCTAAAAGGATGATTTGTGCATATAGGTGGCAACAATCCCTTTCTGGTTTTTGGTTCAGTATTCTTGCACTTCTAACTGAGCAGATGAAACAATTTGTTTCCATGTAATCATGGCAAGTCTACAGGAAATTCCTGATAATTGTGCTCTGCTTTGTTATGATGATGAATTACTGCATATGTTTCTGCCATACTCATTAGTCTTACTTTGCAGTCTTCACCCTGCATGTGCGCTGAGATAAATTGGACATTGAGATTAAAAGGCAGCGTCTTCATGAACCAGATTGTTTTAAGGTCACCTTTTTAATCTTGCTTTCTGACATCAGCTGCTCTTTCAAATCTGAAAATGGAAGACATCATATTTTTTTTCTCTCACTGTCTGATTTAGAGACTGAATACTTTATAGAACATGCCATGCCTTAGTAAAAAAGCAGGAACTAATTCCAAGAATAAGTACCTTACAAAAAAATCCCCCAAATTCCAATCCTACATAAAGATAAAAGAGTCTTGGAGCGAAAAGGAAGTGTGGGCTCTGCCTGGAGAGAAGAGATATAGCTGATAAAAATTCAGGAGTGTATAGATTGGTAGGGGAATTTGAATAAACCTGTTTAGGGGAAGAGAATAAGCAAGGTAATAATCAAATGATACAACCCATAGTGAGCATTTGCAGCAGTTTGTTTTACCAGGTGGATTGTTTACCTCTCAGAGCAGTCACTGCAGTCAAGCAGGAAAAGAAATGCGGTCGAGCATCTGCTACATGTCTTCTTTCTCTCAGTGGACACTACAGTTTTTGCCAGACACGATGCATACACACAAGAGGCATGTTGGGAAGAAGCTCAAAGAACTTGCTCGGTCATCTGGCAATATCTAGTCTAAAAGAATAGCTAACCACCAAATGGATAAGTTATATCAGGAACCATACCTGTGTAAACTGCAACCATAATCACATTTATTATGGTCAATTCCTACAAAAATGCTGCAATGGAGGAGTAAAAGGAGACTAAATGCACAGAGATCACATGAGTAATAAGATTGTCTGAACTTTTTTTAAGGAAATTGGTCAGGAAGCGATATTTACAGAACATTAGGCTGTTGGAAAAATTACTATTTTTTGTTTAGATTCTCTTAATAAAAGGCAACTTCTCTTTTGTCACAAAAGGACTATCAAAAGGTGAGTATATGTTTCTACATAGATCTGGTCTCTCAGTGCTTCATGTGTCTTTCGTTGCCTGATATTAACATGTACCAAATTCGTGGTAATCTTGCAGTGAGGGGGTCAGCACTAAAGTGTCTGAATATACCTAAATACTCAAAGGTTAATATCTGATACCATCTCTGCCCAAGATTCTGCAGCACAGGCCAGTTCCAGCTTGGATCATAGCCAAGCTTGCCATCTACTGAGCCTGCATGAATAAACTGAGAGGTGTGAATTTTTAGTTCAAATGTTATCCTGTGATAATGGGTCTAAATGCGTTGCGAACCTGAGGTGACATAAAATGTGGAGTTAACTTATGACCATCTGAATCTCATCATATAGCTATGCCTTAAAATGACCCTTAAGCCCAAAATCACTCTTCTGTAACTCTTGCGAAAGTAATAGCTGGTGCTTTCTGCTTGACTGGTTCTGAAGACAGAGTGCGCAATGCATCCTTGTACTCCCAAGGAACATATACGAATGAGCTTGTGCTGTGCTTTTCTCCTGGCAGTCTCTTGAATAGGAGGGAAACTATAATAAGCCGCTTCTTATGAATGCTACGTGTACTGTGGTGGTATCATGGCCTTTCCAGATAAAGCTGTTCAAATTCCTAATTTCCAGAGATTCAGCTGACAACTGAATTACCTAAATTTGTTATGCCTACCTGCAGGAGTCTGTTTGTGGCCTAGAGGCTTGCTTCAGTCACCCCCACACAGGAACTGCTGCCTTTTCAGATGCCCTGGAGTATGCAAGGCACCTTGACAGCTCTCCAAGATGTATTGCCAACAGGACAGGCAGGTTATGCTGTCCATCTCAAATGGCACTGGCTCCTTCTGTGTGAGCAATAGATTGAGCCCTCAGTATCAAAGCCCTTATTAGAGTCAATAAAGATCAAGGCTGGAGTCACTGAAGCTGAGCGAGTGATTCAGCTCAGCAGCTGCTGGTTCCCTTGGCTGGGGTGAACTGAGTTGTGCTCTGGGTTGCATTGGCTGGATTTCTGCTGACTGCAGCAGGCAGATGAACAACTGATGAATGTGTGCATGCCTAGATGTAGATAACTGTGTTTAAATAGCCTAAACACAAAAATAGTTTGAATGGTCAAGAATTAACTTCTGGAATTTGAAAGGATAGTGGCAGTTCTTTTCAGAACCAATACAGAGCAATCGGAGTACCTGTAAAGTATATAGGCCTCGTGGGTGTTTTTCCTATGGAAGTTTATAAGGAGAAACAGTTATTTACCTGGTATACAAAAATTAGCATATAAGGCAGACCAATTAACAAATGACCTGCCATACAGGTGCCCAAAGAAAAGCAGAGTCTATTGCTTTGTGTTTTTTAAATGCTGGAAGACACACTAATGATCAGCGGGATGCTTGTAGGAGGTGAACTGGAACTAGATAACATCACCACAGTTTTTGGTTGCTCTGATCCCAGTAGCTTTGTGGGGCAAGATTTCCCATTCCTCATTAATGAAGAGCTAAAATGGAAAAGGTGTGCAATTTCTCTCAGTAATAGATTTTTCAGGGAGTAAAGGCCGAGCTTTATGTGCTGTTTCTCTGCTACAGGGCTGGCCTTGTACTAAAGACAGAGGTGCAGTAGCATTCACATGTGCAAAATTTAATTACTCTGATTTAATCAAGCAATTATTTTTCCTACTAGTTTTATTTAACTGTGGGAGAGCTCATCCTTTCTTTCAGCATAATGAGTGCATTTGCTTCGGGAAGCAATTTGCCATTCACAGATGAATTCTCTTTAACAGGGACTTTGCCTTTATTTTTCATTTTCAAATGAAATTACATTCTCAATTTGTTAGTAAATTTGAGCAGTAAATTTCTTAGTATATGGGAACAGTGAATTCTTTATTGCATGATGACAGAGCTTCTGCAGGAAAGCGATTCCCATCCAAAGCATCCTTCTAAAACTGATAAGCCATGATGGTGGAAGATGGAAATTTTGAGTTTGAACCACCAGGCTGGGGAAGATCTCATACTCAGTGTTTCTATTTCCTGCATGAGAGCACTTAACTTCTAAACTATAACATGAATTATAATCACCACTTCCATTTTTCAGCCATTTAAGGAGTGTTCTGTTTCCAAAGTACCTGATATAAATGCCAGGATCCAGGAGGTGGTTTGAGTCTCTAATTGTCAGGCTTGCACAAGCTTTTATTTCAGAGTTTCAGTAAGGGGACACCATGTCATCTTGTTACAATTACCTCTGGTTAGCATAGTGCTTGCTGTGTTTACTTGTGATTCTCACTCCCATTTAGAAGCATCTATCTCTTCGTTGCATCATGAGAAGGGTTTGTTGGCACTATCCATGTCTGTGGTTTCTTCTGAGGGATCAGATAAGTCAAAGGAGGTGAATCGTATTCTGAAAATATGGGCTCAATGGAGAAGTGGGTTAGTTAGGTTGTCCTGCTTCTGCTGTCCTGGGGATAAAGGCAAACCTTCTTTGTGAGCATATAAAAAGAACCATTACTGAAGAACCCTCATTCACAGAATGATTGGGTTTATATCTGTCAAAGATGTGACTTGCATATGACACAACTCCCGATTTCAATGGTGAGGGCCTAGAATCTGACAGCAGCCTTCACTGGGCTGTGGAAGCTGATTCCTCCTGGTTTTGCCTCCATTCTCTGTCTTTCTTTGCGCACTGAACATCTTCCAGTATTTTGTCTATTTTTCTTTTAAGCATATTCCATTGAAAACTTCTCCTTTTCTCATTTTAAATTTCATATTATCCATTCTAAACTATTGTGTTAAATTGGTCTTTATAATTTCCAGTTCGTGTGGAGCATCTCATCATGTTCTCCATTTTACCAAACTGCCTTCTACTTTTTTGTATCACTGCTTATCACATACATACAGGAAGGCATCTCACAAAGTCTGTAACTTTCACCAGATTCATTTCCCACACTCGTAACAGCAGAAAACAGCCTAATTTTCATTAGAAAAGCAATCCAGTTGGAACAAAAATAATTAGGATACACCAGAAAAAAAAAGCCATGTGGAATGTTACAGGAGAGAAAATGCTCTTCATGTGGATTTTTCTTCTTTTCATTCTTGAATGCTTCAGAGTTTTCACGCGATTCATGCTGATAAGATGCACTTAATGTAGCTGCAATCTGGAAATTACAGGATCTCACAGAATCACAAGAGCTGAAGCTAGAAGGGGCCTCTGGAGACTGTGCAGTCCAAACCAGTGCTCAAAGCAGGGTCAACTACAGCAGACTTCTCATGGCTGAAGATTCTATAACATCTCTGGGCAATGTGTTGCAGTATTCAAGAGTATTCAGTTAATCTATTTATAAGGCCTAGATGGTAAGGGCAGAAGAAAGCATTAGAACCATGTAGTTTAATCACCTTCAGAAAAAAATAATAAAGACACTGTCAGTCATTTCTGCATAAAGCCACATATATTATCTGTTGCAAGACAGTATATTTCATAGGAAGGGCTTATATCTTCAAATACAACTAGAAGTAGTTGAGACTACAACATCCATTGGTGATTTGTTCTAGTAGTTATTTTCCTCTGCAAAAACAGAGGGAACAACTGAAAGGACACAGAAAATAAAACAGGAAGACACCCAGAATGCCAGCTCCCTTAACCTGAAGCTGTGTCACTTATGCCTAAGCATTTTTTGATAGGTGTTTGTCTATCTTTTCCTTGATAAACTCCAGTGATGGAGACTGAGCTGTTTTGTGAACAACTTTGATTGTCCAAAAGTTTTTCTAAGGCCTGGCTTTGAATTTTCCATGTTGGTATTTATGTGTGAAACTTCTTGCTTTATCCCTAGTGTTCCTGGAGAATTGCTTAGTCTCTTCCTTACAGCTCCTTTTTTCGCATCTGAAAACTGTTAAAGTTCCTTTCAGATTTCTTTCTTTAGATTATATGACCCATTCAACCCTTCTTGAACAATATTTTATTGAATTCTATCATTCGTTCTGCTCTCTTAACTCCTTTCAGATGACCTAGACTATTCTCAAGGAGCATTGCTTGTAACTGAAAACCTATTCCAGTGGATGCTGCACCAGCTCTTACAGCCAGCCTTTCATCTAGGCAGTATGTTTGCTTTTGGCAATGTTATTGGCACGTGCTCAGATCTGATCCATTTTAATCCTCAGATCTTTTACAGCAGAGCAGATCTGTCATTCCCTATCCTCTATCTGTGTAGTGTAATCTAAGTGTAGAACTTTTTTTCTTTTCCCTCTAATATGAATCCTGGTTTTGCAGGAATGTTCTTTAGCCTTTTAAGATTATTTGACGTTTTATTCCCAGACCTTTCAGTGCTTGAAACTTCTGCAATTTTGGTAAGATCTCTGTATATAACTATTATATTATATCTATAATCTCATATTAAGTGATTTATGAAAATATATTATAATATCAGATTCTGCAATATGGTACTTAAACATACTTTCATTTTGAATGGACTATCCCAAAATAGTTATTGGTGCAACTTCAGCTCTGAAAGTCATAAAGTTGCATATTTGTTGAAACGAGGGCAGCCTACCACATAAAAGTTAAAGATATACTTACCATACTTCTTTCATGTTCTTCCTTGGCACCTGCTAGTGGCTTCTCTCAGAGAAAGGATACTCAAATCAGTGAAGTTTAATTTTGACTTTACAGAATCAGAGCATCATTTACAATGGAAAGGACTCCTGAGATCATTAAGTCCAGCCATCCACCTAGCACTGCCAAGCCCTCCCCTAAACCATATCCATAAGCGCCACTCCACGTCTTCTAAATACTTCCAGGAATGGTGATTACACCACCTCCCTGGGCAGCCTGTTCCAATGCTTGACCACCCTTTCAGTGAAGACGTTTTTCCTAATATCCAATCTAAACCTCCCCTCGTGCAACTGGAGGCCATTTCCTCTTGTCCTGCTACTTGTTACTTGGGAGAAGAGACCAACCCCCACCTGGCTACAGCCTCCTTTCAGGTGGTTGAAGAGAGTGATAAGGTTGCCCCTGAGCCTCCTTTTCTTCAGACTAAACACCCCCAGCTCCCTCAGCTGCTCCTCATCAGACCTGTGCTCCAGACCCTCCCCCAGCTCTGTTGCCCTTCTCTGGACACACTCCAGCCCCTCGATGTCTTTCTCATTGTGAGGGGCCCAGAACTGAACACAGGATTTGAGATGTGGCCTGACCAGTGCTGAGTACAGGGGGACAATCCCTGCCCTGGTCCTGCTGGCCACACGGTTGCTGATCCAGGCCAGGATGCCATTGGCCTTCTTGGCCACCTGGGCACAGCTGGCTCAGGTTCAGCTGCTGTTGACCAACACCTCCAGGGCCTTTTCTGCTGGGCATCTTTCCAGCCACTCTGCCTCCAGCCTGTAGAGCTGTAGGGGGTTTTTGTTGACCCAAGTGCAGGACACTTGGCCTTGTTGAACCTCATAGCACTGGCCTTGACCCACGGATCCAGCCTGTCCACATCCCTCTCCAGAGCCTTCCTACCCTTCAGCAGCATGATGCTCCCACCCAACTTCATGCTATCTTGTGACCAACAACTCATCTTGGGACCAGTTATTTTTGTCTTACTTATTTTTCATTGTTACCCCTTAGAAAATCTGATGTCATACAAAGAATTAGATTAATTTACTATGATTTTATATTGAAAGGTCCATGCAGGCAGTCATGACTTTTCTGTTTTTTAGGTGTTTGTGACTGGTTTGTTTGACTCTTCGTTGAAGGATTTTTCTAAAACTAAAGTAGGCTAAGTGGTTTTCTCTCCTCTAGCCTGTCTCTCCTCTCTTTTCCTTTTTTTTCTTAATTAGATGTAGGAGTGGCATTTCCAAGTTTTGTGGAGCCTAATTTATTTTTGACAGGTTTTCAAAACATAATCATTTATCATCTGTGGGACAAAAGGCAGGCTTAAGGAAAATACCTACAGAGAATTTCCACTGAGCCTATCTTGCCTATCTTAGAACCTCTCATTTACCTATTTTCCAATCTGTTTGTCACTGTTCTGGTTTTATTACTCATCTCTATCTCTGCAGCTCATTTTCTTAGCTGTAAGATCACAGTTGACATTTTTAGTGAAGATAGAAGCAGAGATGACATTAACACTGTGACCTTCTCAAGATTTCTCTTGAGGAACAGACCAGCATTTTTCTTAATATTCTAATACTAATAACAAAAATATGCAGTATTTTCTCCTATGTTTTACTTCGTCACAATGTTTCGCCTTTCTCATTTTATCCCTAGACTGCTGACACTCTAGTTCAGGATACTTTGTGCCTATGAATTGTCCTTTCCTTGTTCCTTTTGGTTTTGTTTGTTTTAACAGGACTACCAGCTCTCTCCGATTCCTATTTCCCTTTCTACTGACATTTTGTAAAAATCTAGCACTTCCACCTCCAAGTGTTTATTGCACTTTGCTGTCTTAAGCTCTATGATTTATGATGTTTGTGTTCTCCCTTCTAACCGTCTGAGGCTTGTTAATTCTGTCATCTATTTCATGGTCACTCTGACAGGCTGTTTTGCATCTGCACAATCTCTACCTGTTCTTCCAGGCTGGCCAGAAATACAGTCAGAGGCCCTTTCTTTTACTTGCTTTCTTTAGCTTTTGTAGAAACAGATATATCATCGTAAGATTTTGTTACCAGTAAGTTCCTGCTTCCCTCCTTTGTAAGTGGGCTGGATGATGAAAGAGTCCACCTCAAACCCATCCTGTGTTCTTCATATTTTTGCTGGTTGCCCAGAAAATGCATCGTCCGCCTTATCTTTGTGACCAGACCCAAAACATGACCATTTCCTTTTACCTTCAACATTTTAGCAGGTTTTTATTCCTACATCACCTGGGATTCAGAATAATATCAGTTATCCTTGGTACACAGAGAACATGTCCTTTTTTTTTATTTTTCAGTGAGAGCCGAACAAGATATATAGACCCATGTCTGCTAAATAATTAAATTAGGCAGTATTGAAGCATTCAAAGCCTGGTATGCTCTGAGTCAAATTATCTGTTGGTATAAATCCCATGACTTCAATGTGGTTTCTTAAGCAGAAGATGACCTAGATTTTCCCCTTGAAAATGAACAAAAAATGCATGTATTTTCTTAAAATCTGAAGTTAAGTTTTGATTTGAATTTAGGAAATCACAAAACATTTGGACATATTTTCTGACCCATGTAATTATTACTTTAAATGTTATAGCCAGGGTAGTTCATAGACCAGAAGTAGTATTGTTGCAGAGAAAAATAAACAAGACCATGAGAGCAAAGACAAAACCCAGTATAAAAAAACCCCACTTTTCAGATCTTGTGGCTAGTACATTATAAGGCAATGAGGATTTCCCTTTTATATGATTAATCCAGATTTTAATAACTAAGTTCTTCTGAAAAACTGCAGTCAATTTTTCATCATTAATGTAGAAGTTCAAAAAAAAGTTATTTCTCAAGATGAATGGAGATAAAGATATAGTATTATTGACTTCCTTAAACCTATCTCATATGATGGATTTATTAAATGAAAATAATATAGAAATTCCTTATACTGTGACAGGAAATACAAATCAAGTGAATGGAAAAGCAGTTGCACTGAAATAAAGACATTTCAGAAGATAATGGGTTCACTACAAAAGGGTCTTCTGTTAAGTACTTCCTATAATTCTGTTTTCAGTGGACAAGAGACAGGCAAAGATGCATGTGGATACATCATGGTTTTGTTCACTGGTAGCTGAAGATGTATTAGGGCTGTAGGCAAACTTAAGGCAGTGAGGGTTGGGAGGATGGAAAATTCTTTGTCCAGCCTGGAGTAGTTTCCTGGTTAGTACAAAACCAAAAGAAACCAATAAAAACCTACATAACTGACTTACTAATGCTTTAGTTCTGATTCAACTCGTTTAGCTAACGGGGAAAGATTATCCAGCCACCGTGATTAGAGACGTAATATCTAGAAAGATCAATCAGTTGTGTCTTCTGGGTCTCAAATGTGATCAGGAAAGGTCTACTAAGTTGTGTGGAGGTTTGTTTAGTTCTACATTACCTTTTTACTGTTTCAAATAAATTTTCTGGTAAAGAAAGCATTGTGCCAGGGAGAATGTTTTATGGCTTAAGGTGATCTGTTGACTGGAACTCTCAGAAACACATGGAAAGGACGACCTAGGAATCAGCCACGTCTTACCACAGCTTTGAAAGAGGTATTCACACTCAGTGCTGGTGTCCAGGCTCATGGGTTTGCACAGCATTGTGGGTTTGTACAAAGAATTATAGATGAAGACTCTTCCATTAAATTCAGTGAGCTGATATCAAAAATATTTCTCAAGGAATACAAGAGATTATCTTTAGTAATGACAGTAGGCCTAAACACATAATTACTTGTGTTCCCTTGTATTACTCCATGTGGGAATTGCTAAATGTTTCCCCTTGCTGTCAAAAAAGAAAGAAAACCCTTTGTTTTCTTGTAAAAATTTTCCCTGGCACCATTGTTTTCTTTCTTTTTAATTTAATAAAATTTGGGGCTATAATAGGAAGGAAAAGGGATGGACAGAAAATTCTGGCAATGCTATCCTTAGAATTGGTGGTTTTTTACTCTTCTTCTCTGAGATACAAATTCCCAATACCAAAGAATGAAAAAATAAGAAAAATTTCCCAAAAGTCTTAAAACTGGAGCAAACTTTCCAATGCCTGCAAAAGTATCACTTGAATTCACAGAAGTTGATCTCAAAAAACATGTTCACAGAGCAGCAGATACCAAAACTGAAAACATCTTCATAAATTCCATTTTAGAGCACTTCTGTGTTAGATCTGCATCCCTGTTCTTTTTAACTAAAGCAGATCTTATGCTTCATGTGCACTGGAAATCAAATTCAGGAATTACATAATTTGATACGAGAGAAATGAGTGGCTGCCTTAAGGGTTCATCTCCCATTCTGCTACTTCACAATAAATCTGAATGAAATCCTATTTCAATGAAAGTAGTCACTAGAGGGAAATAGAACAGAATTTCGTCTCTAAATTTTAATGCTGAGACAGGAAAACTAAAAGTCACCATTCTAAAAGTGCTTTTGATGCATCTGCCCTACTTTACAGTAATTTAGAAGTTAATATACTTCCTTAAATTGAGCAATTATAATTTTTTTTTAAATGCAAAAACCTAAAAACTCCTCTATAATAATAATTTTTGAGAGCATAGGAAATACCAGACTAGAGGAAAAAATGTTATTTATTTGCTATAATTTCCTCAAGCGTAGGCCACCAGAACTGCTAAGATGAAATTTGCTTGTTGCCTTATTCTTTGTAACATGCCCTTCTGATGGAAAACTGTACCAGATTTCCAGTTGTTGATGGGCAAGGCATCTCTGCTATGTGTTGAGTTAGGCTATGCATAATATGAGCTCTAAAACTGTTAGATTGATAGAGGGAATTTTTTTTTTTTTTAGGAGCAACTCCTTTTTTTTTTTTATTGTTATAGGAAAAATGGCAAATTTTTTTTGATATAGGAAATCCATATCAGCATTTTTAACTTTTCTTTTTTTCTTATATAATAGGTATTCTCTTATGATTTATTAAGAGGTACAGAACATGCATTCTGTTAAAACTATAGAGGAATCAAGTACTGTAACAATGAAATATTATATGAAAGAATAGAGAAATATTTATGCAGATTCTTGTGGAATTTTTATGTGTTTGCTGCATATAAATTAGCCCTATAACTTCACCAAGGAGAGACAAGAATAAATAAGTTCTTAGAGAAGAAAAAGTTGAAGTTTTAAATAACTTACTGAAGGACAAAACTGAAAAAAAGAAATAACAAAACAAAAAGTGAAAAAATAACTATTTTCTTTGGTTTAGCTATGAATACCACTGCTTTTTTTTGATATTTATGCACTTGAAAGTGTAATGTCTGTGAGCATTCTAAGAAACAGGCATATTGGAAGAAACATTTCTGTAAATTTAATATGAGTGAGGGTTCTCTCCTTGTTCTGGATTTCATCACAAAAGCTTTGTGGAATTCTGCTAAATACTAACTTATCAAGAAAATTTTGTAATACAATATAAATGAGAAAAGAATTTGCTTTATTTTTTTCAGCTTGAAACAGTTTAAATCAGAAATAAAACTCTTAATAATGATCACCCATGCAATGGTGTTGTACTTTATGAGAATTGGTTGGGAAAAGTTTGTATAGTAGATTTTAAAAAGGTAAATACCATGTCAGAGATAAAATAAATTACAGAACTAGGTATTTGTTCTTAGTAAATGTTCATACAAATTATTCTTCACTCTATGAAAGAAAATATGTTTTTGTGAAAATATTCTGAGTTGGTTCTCTTCATCTTCATGAACATGTGTATAATACATTCAATTACAAAACAAAACAACACAAAACAGTATTAGAAGACCATTAAAGTTGCAAAGGAAAAAAAACCAACCCAAACTTGGATATAGAAGATTACTGAAAGAACGTGTAAGCACCCAGAATATTACACTTCCTGATAACCTCAAAGAGAACTGTTGAGCATGCAACTTACTGTGTATTGTACTAGGGTTGCATTTATAGGCTGATGTTTTCTAGTAAATGGCACCTTCCTTGTAGATTATCAGCTCTCTAAAACATGGTTATTATCCCATGACCCCTCCAGTTCTCCCTTCTTACCCCTACCCCAACTTCACTTGCCCATACTGGAAGCTGTAATTTATTAAATATATGGGATTTCAAAAGACATGGACAAACATTTTTCCATTTCTCATAATTTATCTGTGAAAATACTACCTGGTCTTTATTTTCTGCTGAGTTTAACATATATTTTTAAAATCATAAGGAGATCCTATATTGAGGAAGTAGTATATGCAAATAGCGCTCAAAACTGCTACACTCCTGGTTGTATTAAGGTTGTATATGCAATTATAATGCTGTCACTAACTGACTTTGAGGATTTTTATCTTCCGTTGTAAGACTATTTGGTGGCAGCTGTTCGATCAAATAAGTACTCGATATATCATTTGAAAAACTTAGCAGAGAATAATATGATTATCTAAAACTGACTGCAGAAAAAATATGTGCAGTTAGAAGGAAATAAGCCTAGGTAGACAAGAAAAACTTTACAGGCTGTGTCTGCACAGGAGATAATTTTTCTTCATAGAGTATAAATATATTTTTCATCCAGTATTAGGTGTTATAATAGAGAGAAAAACTCAGAAGTGAAGTGTGGGAATTACGTTTTTACAAAAAGGTGTAGCCTTTAAACATATATCTTGTAGGACAAAGTTATTCAACATTTATGGAACTGTTTGAGTTTTCCAACAGGCCTAGGCATGTGTCTGCAAAACAAAACCTATTAAAAGTGATTTAGTGTGACACTCCTTGTGCACCAAGACAGCCAACCCCCCCTTCACTGACTGTAGACCTCACCGTGTTCAAGCTGCTGGAACAGAGCCAGCAGAGATGTGGGGCCTCCTCAGACAGGGTCACTGCCCAGAGGCTGCTGTTGGGGAGAGGCAAATAATGTTCAGCTGGGAAATTACTGTGGGACAGCAAGCCTGGATCATGGTCTCTGGTGTCTTTGCTGAATTAAGTTTTTCCAAAAACCTTTCCAAAAGCCGTAATATTCACAGAACCTTGGTCCTAATGTTTTCCCATAAATTTCAGGCTCATAATGGCATTATAAGCTAATTCAGGGACTCTGCTTACATTTTCAAGTGGCTGAAAGCATCTAGCCTTTGACCATTGTCCTTCTCTAACTAATTCAACTTAATGGTAAACAACTAAAAACATACTGTTCATTAGCTCTGCTATGCTAAAAGCAAAGAAACAAGTTTTTTCTTTCCATATGCTAAGAATTCCCACTCAGACTCTAACAAGACAGCTTATAAAAGAAGTTCTTTTCCAACATATGTAGGAGAAAAATATATAAAAAGAATAAGAAATTACCAACTGTGAAGTTAAATACAGAGTTTAGGAAAATGCTGTGTTAGCACAAGAACTTAATTCTTCAACATACAATGGCAATAGAAAAGCTTGAGCTTTTATGGCTCCTTTGAAACCAGCTGCTAAAATATTTCATGAAATTGAACTATTTAGAAGTATTTAGAATTCAAAACAACTCTTGTGTAAAATGTTCATGTTACTAAAGGCTGCCCAAAAACAGGAGCTTAAGATGGAGCACAGAGAAAAATACATTACTCAATTCAAACTGTAGAAATTATTTTATGTAGTTAGAAGGCAATTTCCTGAGTTGGATTTTGTCTAAGGTTCTGCATTTGTCACCTGAAGCTTATGGGAAAACCACACAATCTTTCATGAGCACAAGTTACCGTGACCTTTGCTTTAATGCCTCAAGACAGAAGATTCAGAATAGCTGCTCCTGACAAAGTGCTGGTACAGTACAGGTGTGGGTACCTGGGTACTATTTATTCCTTGCTTGAGTCTCTGATTTTGTTTTTCTTGGATAAACATAAGAGATACTAAAAAAAATAGAATAACTATAGAAAAAATCTGGTAGACTAGAGTCAAGTAGTGTTACTTTTCAGTGAAGATTGTGAGTTTGCAGATCTAAAACTGCCTATTTTGTAATGCATGTGGTACTAGCATTTCCAAAACTGAATTTTGCTTCCTGACTTCATAAAATGATGGGACTCTTTAAAATTCAGTATGGCAAATGTGCAAAGCATTGTGCCAGAACCAGGGTGATTCCAAGGATGAGGATAAAAGTCCAAACTAAAGACCAAACAACAGAATATTCTCTAGGAAAAAGAAACAGCAAAACAAATCAGTAGCAACCTGTGGACTGAAAAGCAAAGACTTTCTTATGAGGAGAACTGTTTGACTTCCAGCAGTGTTTTCCCTCTGTGGATTGCAAGGCATTTTATTAATTATAATGAAAACATCAGAGTATCTTCTTGTGGGATATCATGTCTGTTTTGCATGGGTAATGATGATGCTGGCCCTCATCTTCCAATACAGTTCTTGACTGCTCAACTCAAAAGCTGTAAGTTGAAATGAAATTGAGTTGCGATGATGGAAAAAATAACCAGGTTTTTGGACTGAAATCCTTTGAACCTTTCCAGATTATTTTTTATGTGACAGTCACAGGAGTGTGCTTACACAGTGAGATTGCTTATTGTGTCTAGTTAAGCCATGTTAATTAGATATAGGACTACAGACTCATTGTGCTATTATATTCCTCTTTATATGTAGCTCGATTGATATATTATAGCTCTGTCGAGTTAATGAGTCACATGAGATACAAACATTCTTTTTGTTCAAGCAAAGTTTAAAAAATGTCACTGCATGTACTCTTTCAAGCGCTCAGGAGAAAGAACTGGTCACAGGTGCTCTATAATGCAAATGTATTAATAGATGACTGGGCTGAATCTTCCACATGTGATCTTTTCTTCACAACCCTGAAAATCTTCCTCATGCAATGCATGAATCAAGACAGAAACTGATATAAGATATCTGTGGTTCATTTATTTTTATTTTATGAACCTTACAGTCTAGCTTGCAGTGAGAATTACTGTAATACATTCATAATATTTAAGCAGTCTTTTCCTGAAGGAATACAGCCAGAGAAGAATTGAGAAAAAATAAAACAAAGTCTTTCCCCTCTATTCAAGACATGCAAAAGTAAAAATCTCCTCTTACAGATAAGCTTGGAAGCGAGTTGGGTACTTCTGACAAGCAGACAAAACTGGGTCGGAGTCAAACATTGACCTCCTGAGCTTCCTTCCTACCTGAATTAACCTATAAGCTTATCTTTGTAAAATATAATAGTCCCATACTTGTTGCCCTTACACCCATGGTTGTGTTTCCTTTGGGATTCTAGTTGGACAGCACTTACACTCATGAGGCCTTGAATGAATAGCACTTGATGGAAAACAATGCATGGTATTAAAACTGAAGCAAGGGAAAATATAAACTGGTGTGGTTGAGGGAGTCAAAGGAAGTTTAAAAGCTACCACTCTCAACTTTTGTGTACTTTTGAGCTGGAAATTGCCATTCTGGTCAGATGAGACAGCGTAACCATCCATAAGATCATAGCTAGTACATATCAGTGCAGTGCAAAACTGCATAGCTTAAACAGCTCCTTTGGCAGCTTGTTGGTGGTGATTTTTAATTTGCAAAAGGCATTGAAAGCGGTATTTTCTGGGTGAGACAGTATTTTCTGAAACTGCTCCAGCTCGGAGTTCAAGAACTCGACCCAGTCCTCCATGAGAAAGTAGTTTGGTTCTAGGTATCCAGATCCCAGGCACCTATATGACATGTATAAAACACAGAAGAATTGAAAGAATTGCCCACAGTAAGAAATCTTAGTCAAATCTTAGTGCAGAAAGACTGGCTAAAACTCTTTAAAAAGATGAACAATCAAAATAATACTCACTTTTTTTTGTTTGTTTGGTTGGTTTTTTTTCTTTTTTTTCTTTTTTCAATTCTTGCCAGAGATTGGATCCTGGAGAGTAAATCAGAAGAGAATTTGACCTAGGCAGTTAATTCCATGACATGGTCAAATTTTAGTTTGGGAAATCTTCTGCCTTCTCACCTGGATTCAGGATCCCAGGCTGTTTGCTTCTCACCTTTGTCCTTTTTAGAGGAGTTTCAATGCTGTCATACATTTCCCTCTTCAGCCTATACCTGTTCTCTCTAACTCTCTTCCTACAGATCTTTTTTCCCCCCTGACATATCTATTTTTTAGCCTTGCCCTTAGCCTTTCCACCACTACTTTTATCCTTGAATTGGCCTTCAATCATCTTCTTTCTGTTTCACCTCCATTTTGTAATTTATCTTTTGTTTTTAGGGGTGATTGAGCAGTTTAGAACTTTTTTCAGGAGCTAATGGACTTAGCTCACTTCAGAGTGTAATGTACTTTTGGACCCTATAGAGTTCATGAAAGTCCGAGGAAAAAAATGGCATTATATCGATACATCCTGGCAGCTTATTTCAGTGTTACCCCATTCATCACATGCTTGATGTCTGAAAGGAATGTGTTGTAACCTTCTCTTAAAGCAGCTGAAAGACCAGAATAATTTTCCTTTGATAAAGGGTTTCTGTCTCTGAACCATGAAAAAAATTCTGCCTCTTTCTCAAGCTTGACTTAAGATATTTAGGCACTTATACTGAGCACAGGACAGTAAATAAAAAGTTGTTTGTCAGTTTAGATTCATGTTGACACGTGTTGGCATGATATAAATATGTTTAAATACAGGTTCTACTCTCTTATAGGGAGAGATACCAGATAGCCCAATGGCAGCCTGTTCAGCTCTGCAGTGTTAGAAGTGATTTCATATCTGACATTAAAGAACTGTTTGAGCTCAATCAAAATTAAACACAGTTCTTTAATTTCTTGCTGCTGCTGCTACAAGTAGAAGTGATCACAAATTTTTATTTTAAAATATGGATGAATGTAAGCCAGAACAGAACCCTGAGCTGCAGACTCAACTTCCTCAATCTCATGTACTGGGTCTTGTTCTTCAAGCACAAATAAATTTATTCCAGATATGAATATGGATATGCACAGAGTGCATCCGGATTATGTTTCTGGCTAGAAATAAAATTAATGTTATCATTAAAGACACCAGTTTCCACCTCTCTTTATCTTTGTGTTTCTTGTTTATTGTTCCTTCTCACAAAACTTTGCACCCAGGGAAGTGGTAACTTTCAGTAGTTATGTTTTTTAGTATTTTCTTTTTGGTCTTGGGACTGTTTTACCATTTGATTACATTCACCAAGGAAATTTTGTGGGATATATTATTTAGTGAAAACAACTTGCCAAGATGCAGAAAGAGAATTGCTTTGATGAGGATTTCCTGAGCAGGATACAAAGAAAAAGAATATTTGGAGGTCTTTGGTTCCTGGGGAGATGCATGTATTTCATCAAATTAAGTGATCCCAGTCTGTCAAAGGCTTTTATCGTGCTAGAACAGTATATAAGAAAATCCAGATGACACAATACAACATTATATTATGCTTTTTAGGATCCTGGCTCCTTGAGGAGCTTGTATACCCTTACTCACTCCCTTCTGACCTTCAAAAAGCACTGAAGATGCTCAGAGTCCTTCCTGGGACAGTCAGACTCTCACAGGATGAGAGGGTAATACCCATAAGGCCTCTGCAAGGGTAGAGTCACCTTCCTATGCAAAAACAACCTTTGGAACAAATTCAATTTTTCACAGTCACTAGCTGAAATGCTATGTCTCATGGAAAACTATAGATCCTCCAGTGTTATTAATATCCTACCTTTGGGACATACACACGTTGACCTCTATTCCCAAAATGTATCTTTGAGTGCTGGAAGTATTTTGTAAAGAGTATAAGGCAAATATCTTTGCACAAAGCTTATTACATCTGATGGAAGAGGGATAATTCAGACATTCAAAATAATTTCCAGAGGCAGGTGCACTTTGTAGTGTCAAAACATTGAAGTTCTTGATGCTTAACAAGATAGTGACAAATTTCATGGCCACTGACATCTGTTTCTGGAAGAAGCTACTGATATATCTGTCGTTCTAATTTTTTTTTTTCTCCTGCTGCCCAGTGTTAAAATGCACCAGTCTTTCAAAAGTTCGTTCAACATCAGATCTCTTCAAAGATTTCTCAGGCTGGTAACCCAAAATAGGCATGCTGAAAATACACAATGCATTGCAAGCATATTTAGAAGTCAAATGTGAGTTGAAAACAGGATGTGCATTGAGATTTCTGCCATATGACACCAGAAACTTTATTGCAGTGGCAGTGCTGGAGTAGGCCTTCATCTGTAGTTTCAGCCCAGTGTATGTGTGTGTGCAAAAAGCGCTGCATGCTGCACCAGTGGCGGTTTCTCTGTGGGTGGAGGGGCTGTTTGCTTGCATGTGCTGCGTTAGATGATGCAATTGCTGCTTTACTGCCTTTTCCTTGCAGGGGTGCTGCATGTGGTGCTCTGGAAAGCAGCTCTGTGCCAGTGGGAAAGCTCAAACACCCAACAAAATTGCAAAGCTGACAAGGAAGAGGGAAATTTTCTTAGGGACCTAGTAGGGTCTGAATGGAATTGATACAACTCAAGATGTCACTGAAAGTTGCTGCACTGGGCTGTGGGCTGGGATTTTCTCTGCAATGCTCAAAAAACTCTGTTCTCACTTTCTTATCTGTGGCTGTTCCAGGGCCAGTGGGGTTGCTGTGCATCTAGAAAGAGTATTTGCCTTCTACCTGGGCATCAGATATAGAAAGGGAGTAGCTAGCATATCTAATGCTTAGGGACATAAGAGCAAATGCTTCCCCTATAGGATCAGCAGCCAAAGCTCCCTCAAATGGAAGGCAGTTTTCCATGAACATGTAAGCCTAGAATACTCAGATTGCAGCAAAATGCAGAATTGTGACTATGGAAAAGAAAAGAATATACAAACTAAGTGCTACAGCATTTTGAAGCAAAGCCCTGAGCTATCAATGATTTGTTCTGTGCCAAGGATGTGGTATTTCCTGTATCTGGCATGTGCAGTTCCCCAGAAAATATGAAACATGGCTCTCTTTCTTTTCCCCATTTTTCATATTTTCAGTGTATACGCTTTGACTCCAGCCTCTCTAACAATAGGGACAGTGGAAAGAGGGGTTAATTTTTGGTTTTTTTCTAAAATATGATGTTTACACTGATTGGAAAGGGCTAGATCAAGCTCTGCTAAGGGGAAAAATGACCCAAAGTATGACAGGGTTAATAACTAGAAAGCTTTAAAGTCAAGAACGCCGTGTTCTGTAAGATTTGGTGGTGCTGCAGGTGGATGGTATGTGTGGAAAGTATGAAAGGTGACAGCTGGACAGTAAATTCATGCAGCTGAGGAGTTTCTTTGTTTTATGCTTGAATAGCATTTGGCTCAGTGGCATTTTGGTCTGTGACTGGACTCATCATACAAATGAATGGACTATTTTCTTTTTGGCCCCGAAGGGAACAGGCATGTGTTTGTGCTGCATATATTATCAGAGCAGATTCAGATCCAGCATCACACTGTCACACCCAGGACAACTTCAGGTCAGAGCAGGGTTTCAACCAGTTCCTTCCAAGTTGTTTTTGGTGACTTTGTGATCTAGCTGTGTTTTGATGCCCAGGGACAGAGGAGCCAGCTGGCAAAGGTCCTCATCCACAGCCTCTCAAAATCTATTTTCATGGGCTTCAGTGATATTTGAATTAAGGTTTTTAGGCTGAAGTTCCCATCGCTTGGTGCCAGTAATTGGGTCAGTTACCCAAAAGTGTTCAGCACTTATGATTCTTGTAAAAGCCTTCATAGTCATATTTTCCAGAGAGCCCAAAGACCTGTTATGTTTAAGCTATAGAAAGACCAGTCAAAATTTGCTGTTTGCATCTAGGGGATGCAGCATTCTTGGTTGTTTATGCTCCACATATGCTCCAGAAAATATTGATAATGATAAAATGTTCTGTGGGACTGATAAATGCTGCTTTCACATACACAGCCTCAATAGATCTAATACGTTTCTCAGGAGAGCAGAAACAATTACAGTAGTTACATATACTGAATTTTCTTTCCTCCTTCCTACCTGTTTGCTGTTAATAAACAGAAAGCTCCCAATTTCCTTTGCACACTGGCATGCCAGAAATTAATGGAGTAGATGCACATGCTGTTTTACTTTGCCAGAGACTGGCTTATACAACAGATTTTTACTCTGTAAGACAGATTTTGCTGTATTTGTGCTTTTTTCATCTCCCCCTGAGGAGTATTAACTCAAAGCAATCACAAGACACCCAACCTTGCCTGCTGCTTCTTGAACTGCTGTATCCTCTTCTTTGCTTCTTGCTTCTCTATTTGAAGCTTTTTTAATTCTTTTTTTCTTGATGAGCAAACAGCAGCAACCAAAAAACATAAAAGGCATCTCCTTTCCTAAAATAATAACTATTTGATGTGAGAAAACAGACACGTAGAACATTTCTGTTCACGTAGGATTTACTTTCACCAACTGTGTTCTTTCTACCCAAATGAAGATAGGTAGAGTGCTCTGTGAAGTACAGTATTGGGAAAGGAAGACGTGTACACGCTTGGAAAATGCTGAGCTGCTTGTGAAGCTATAGACACTGCATGTTTATGACTTGGTTTTCTAAGCAAGCTCCAGAGCTTGAACGGATTACAGTGATATTTTAACAAGGCTGCTGGCATCCATCACCAGCTTTCACTTACTGAGAAAGCTAAAAGATGGAAGAATGTAATTATTTCCACATAAGCTAAGTGCTAGTGGCTGATTGTCACGAGAATTTTGATGCTTTAAACTTCTTCATCTTCTGAAGGCAAACAGGTAAGTCTCACAGGCTTCTCTTCAAGTGCTGGTTTTGGTGAGGGAGCAGGGGCTTGCAGGGGACCGGTGTTGAAGGGAAACATGTTCGATACAAAGGCAAACTGTTTGTCTCTAAATTTTAAACATGCAGTATTGCACGTTGTCGTTTTCTGTCTGTCAGGTTACAAATCCCTTACCTATACAATAGCTATTATTTCATTCCATTGCCAAGATAGGAATCTCACTACAAATTAATCCCTAACTTTTATACATTTAATACAGTTGGAAGAGAATATGTATATCAATCATCTGGGCATACTGAAATGTCCATTTCTAAATCTCTTTCAGTCCTCCTATAATTACTTCTAGATTGATTAGTCTGGTTAAAATAATGTTATTTCATATGAAAAATGAAATAATATGTATAGGATTGTGCTTTCTAAAGATGATTTTTGTTGAACAGTTTTTCCCTGAAAACAGGATTTTCTGAACTGAGATCTTTGGGCAGCTTACTTTTCAGATGAGGTCTGCATTATTATAGAAATACTGTGGTAAACTAGGGGTTTCCTAGCTTGCAAGTGGGAATCTAACAACATCAAAAATAGATATTTCTTTCCCTTTCACCCTTGAAAGAACACTTATTCTCTTTGAGTAATGGCACTACTGTGCCTCTAGAGGTGAGGCTTCCTATTTGAAGACTTTTAATATAAAAGCCCTTATTAACATTTAGGAAGAAAAAAAAAAACCAAACTTTTGACCATAAATAGGTTTTGTCTTAATTAAGTTTTTTTGTGTCCTTTGAGAACATTTACTACCTTATATATTACTAGTATTGAAAGGCAAAAATTTTACATGGTTCTCTAAGATTTTTGTTTACAAGAATGACTGTCAGAGAAGGAAGTATTTTGAGTTAAAAATAAATATTAATACTTCTTGTTTGCTTGTTTTAAAATATGGTTGTTTACAGAAAGAATTAATTTAAGCTCCATTTCCAATCTGCCTATGATAATTGAAACAAATCCTGCTGGCAGACACAATTATAAATAAACTTCTAAGAATAATTAGAAGTGTAATTAACAGCAGACTGAGTTATTATCACTTTCTCCTCCATATAATAATTCTGCATAAAAACATGAGAAATGGCTCTCATTAAAATCTCACAGCAGAGAAATCCACAGAAGGGAGTAAGACATTAAAACAAAGCAATCAAGATGTGCAAATACTGTGATTAATTAATTAAACAGACACCAGCTCCAAGGAAAAGCCTGAAAGCAATTGGGATATTTAAGAAATAGATATATTGTAAAGAGTTAACAGGTTCAGGCTGGTTTTTTGGTTGGTTTTTTTGCATTTAGGAAGAATTGTTTTGTTTTGGTTTTTTTTTGTTTTTTTGTTTTTTTTTAAGGCAATAGCTCAGAGTACCTTGTGGATCTATATTTGTGTATTTTGCTGGTATAATTTAGCTCTGTGGAATCCTTCTGAATACCAGAACCTTATTCATCAGTAAAGCTTTCAAAATACCAATCAGTGGAGTGACTGTTTAGGAAGGACTTAAAAGACACTGGCAGAGGATTGCTGACGGAGATTCTTCCCCCACCAGCTAAGGGGCATTCTCTGTTAAACTTGAGAGACTGTCTGAGCTGTTCCCAGTGACTTTCACCAGAAAGATGCTTACAAAGATGCCTCTGCTAGTGGCAAAAAGAAAACCAGACCGGCTGCTGAGTCTTTTGTGAAGCAAAGAATGAACAGGCATTTGAATGGTTTTACCAGTCAGAATACTGGTATTCTGCAGATCAGCTGTATTCAGAATAGAAATGCCAGCAGTTACAAATCTAGCTTCTGTCAAATTGCTCAAGGTGCATTTATTCAAATACTGTGCATTATCATGACAACACCCATGCTGTATATTTTGGAGTGTTGAATAATGTTTAGGACTACTCTGGCTGCTATGCAATATTAATTCTAGCAACGTCCTGTGTAGTAATTAAGAGGTTTAGGTGTGAAACATAAATATTCAGGTTATGTTACTTTTCTTAATGCTTGGAAGTTAACCCAGGAAAGGAAACCTCCACCTCTCTTACTAAAGGGAAAAAAAAATACCCAAACAAACAATAAAAGAGAGAAGAAAAGTGAAAAAAGAAGAAAAAAAAAGAGGGGGGAGAGAGAGAGAAATTTTTCTTCTATGGTATTAAATAGTAGTATCATGTAATCCACACCCAAGAGCTTTACAGAACTGTAGTAGGACTAATTTAGCCCATGTCTGTCTAATCCTTTATTAGCATACTATTATTTTTTTGCCCAGTGGGTATATTGCCTGTTGAGAAATAATGTGAATATTTATTCAGCAGTAATAACTGTTGCTGCTTGGGAGCTTTTTGCCACTTGTGAACATGCTTATCTAGAAAAGAATTTCAGACCGATGATCACCCTTGGGATTCAATGAATTCATGCGTTGCATGTCCTATCTTACTACACGACTGTACAGCAAGATTACTGTTTTTCTAATGAGATTCCACTTTGAACACAGACGCTGCAAACACATCAGAGCCTCTCAGAAAATAGTACTTGTCTTCTGGAGTGGTTCAATGTAAGCACAGAACTAGCTCGTTTCAGAAGCATTAGAGGGGCAAATCTGCCTCTATTTGGTGCAACAGGCTAAGGAATTTCTCTCTGAGACTGGAGGAGTCTCCTAAGAACACAGCTCAGTCATCTTCCCATAAAAATCAGGGAGCATCTTTCTACCTATTTCAGAGGATTAGGATAAAACTCTCTATTTTGACATCTAACTTGTATTCAGTATCAATGACTTCCCCAAAAAATAATTGCCACTGCCTATTGTATGTACAAAATGGAAGTCTAGGTCAAGATATCAGCTTTTAAATGGGTTGAAATCTTTCATTTGTATTTTGTTTGTATCCTAAGAAGTTTATTTCAAAACAGGTTTACTTTTTCAAAAGAAGAAAAGATGCTTAGTGTATATATTTTCTGCAGTGAAAATGGCTGTGCTACTAGCCAGGTAGTCACATTTTTGTACATACATTTTTGATACAGCTGTATTGAAATGCTATTTTTAGTGCTAGGGTGATGTAAAGAAGCAGTGCTATATGGCTGGTACCTAACAAATTTAAACTGAAGCTAACTCTTCAATGAAAGAAGAAAAAAAAAACTATTTGTTCAATGAACTATTAGTACTGCAATAGATTGTACTGGCTACAGTGATGTAAATTGGGTAATTTCACTGAAATCAATGAATGTAAGAGGTTTCCTTTTCCATAAAAGAAATACAAATCAAATCCACTAATATTTGTTTCAGACTAACTTGTGAAAGTATGAACAAACCCAACAATTATCGAACACAAGCTGTAACCATTTATCATTCTTTAGTCAATTGGCAGTTAAGTTGTGGTAAAGCAGCATTTATTTAGAAAGAAAGAGAATAACAAATCTTAAATGTTTTCCATTTTACTAACTTTGTTTACAATTTACTTACCATGTACTATTTTCTTAGTGTTGCAAGGTTCTGACAACTATAGTGTCCTTGTCTGATTTGCATTGATGGAAACCAGAAAAAAAGGAGACCAGTTGCCATATACGATATGGAAAATAATTATTACAATAATATTATATTTAAAATTTGTTTAAAATAGAGGTTAGGGATGCTAAATATTCTGCAGATAGATGGAACTATGTGTACATCCTCTGTCATGCTTTGGATTTTTTTTTTATACGAAGGTCTATTTCTTATGGTTAGATTTTTCAATTAATTGCTGATGATCTGGAAATGCACTCACTGAGGCTCAGACTCTCCTGCATGTATTATGGCATTTAAACTAAAAAGGCAAGAAATCAATTCAGTTGTTTGGGCTGTAATTGACTAAATAGCAAGTGTGACACAGGATATTGAAAGCTCAAAATGAGGAACATACCCAGAACACTTATTTGCAAATAATTTTCACAAGTTTTAATCAAAATTTGGTTAATAATTGAATTACACCTTTTTATTTAATATGTTAAGCAATTTTAATGATCTGGGCACACCTTTCTATTTCTAATTAAATTACTGTATCCTTTACATACAATACTGCATTTAAAAATTTAATTCACTTTTCAAATCACAGGTACTGGAAAAATGCATCTTGCAAGGAGTTAAGTGATGGTCTTTATATTATTAAGCTGTGATTGTGATGAAGGCTAATGTTTTGGGTAATAAGCTGTTTCATCTGCTTTCAGTGTCTGGACCATGCTGTGGCAGACAGCTGGGGCAGCTGGGGAGGAGGTTTCCCGTGTCACTTGATGGCCTCTGCACTGTGCTGTGGGAAGGCACCTGCTGCTGACAGGCACTGCAGAAGCGGTCTGATCACACAAGGAGCAAGGCTGGTGCACCTCTGCTCCCAGCTCTCTGGTCTTCCCTGCTCCTGACTTGCAGGGAGATTCCTGAGAGATTTTTCTGCTTCAAATTCTTAAATGTCTGACAGGCTGTGCCCCCATCTTCCAAGTCGCCAGGGGCCTCTGCTTTGCTTCAGGTTAGAGGAGAGCAATTGCCCAGCACAGTAAGGAGCCCATCCACCCTGCCTGCCCTCTGTCCCTGCAGCACAGGCATCCACTCATGCAGGGAAAGGCGCTGTTTCCCTGGCCTCGGCCACCACTTCGTGCTTGCTGCAGCACCCACTTGCCTTTTTCAAATGCCGTCTTTCCACTTGGCCCTTACCTACACTCTGGACTAGAACATATTGACAGAAGCGTATTTTTTCTTCCCATTTGTCTCCCTGGGGAGTTTCTCTCACTATCAGGTCCTGGCAATACAGTCTAAGATCAGAAATGGGCTTTCCCCCATGGTGCCATGGCTTGTTTCATGTCCCTGTTATTTTGGCACCCAAGGTCCTGTAGTAGGGGGCACCATGGAGGGTGCTGTCAGGTTTTGATGGTTCATCAGCTGTACCATTCCCTCAGGGAATGGGTCCTAGCTTGCTCTGGTCCTTAGGCTCACAGGACACCTATTTTTTTAAAGAGGATAATGCTACTATTGAAAGGGTACAAAAGTGGGAAGAGAAAAGATACATAGAAAATGGAATAGGAATAGAACATATGCATTTTCAGCCTTTTCAATGAATAATAAAAAGCATTTATATGAGATTAAATTCAAGTCTTGTGCAAGTGAAAGGAAGATACTGTACTTGCTTTCTGTAAGAGACTGAATTTTATCTAAGCAGTTTTGTATTTTCTAAAGAAAAGGTAAAAAAGTTACACAAATGTTGACATCTCCAAACCTACCTCTCCTAAATTTTCTTTACTAATCTGATAGCTCCTTCTTACATGCTAGTTTGCTTTCATTTTGAAATCACCTGTTGTTGACTTGCTTTCATTCTATGGTTGTTTTGTTTTATTGTTTTGCCCTTCAACTGCCCTTCCCTAAGACTTCTAATGGTATTTTCTCCACTACAGGGAACTTCAACACTGTTTGGTATTCTGCCTTGTAAAAATAAAGTACAAAACAAAGCACATTAAAATATTAATACTTTATTGTCACATTTTTTAAGGATTGTACTGCTGGGGATAAAAACACACACCAGCATGAATGTAAAGGAGTAATAGCGAAAAGATAAAACAACTACAACTTATCATGCTGAAAGAAATCTTTTTTTACTATGTGTATGGTGAAATACATTCATATAGACTTAATAATTCCTTCGCAAGAATTTGTGACATCTCTGCACCTCTCTTTGTTCCCTTAGTCTAAATGTTCCCATATTTCTCTGGATGTTGTACTTGGGGGATTAGGAAATCCAGTATATGCTCATATCAATAAACATATTGGATGAATTGAATATGTTCTGCAATCTGTTTCATACAGCAGCTCTGCTAACAGGATCTAATGGTTCTTCCTGAGCTTTGAATATATGTGAAGCATATGGCTTTGCAAAGAAAATGAGGCTAAACTGTAGATCTTTCTTTATAAAGCATGAAAGCAGAGTGTGGTGCAGTTAAGCTACTGTCAGAAATGTTACTCTCTTCCTTAGGATAACCTGTCCCCTTTTCACAAAGACCTGGTCTTTGCCATTTAGGTAGTGCTGACTAGATATAGGTTGGAGTTTTTCAAGGGGAGAATTAGATAATTCCACTGTGTGACTGCAAGCTAAGGCAGTTCTCAGGGCCTTGCCCTTTAACTTATCCTATCACTGTAACAGAATAAAGAGCTGATCTAGCTCAGATCTTTGACAGTAATCATGTGTGAGCAGTTTGGCCAAGATCTAGTATTGCACTTACTGCCAGGTCATGGGGAGAGAAACCTTGAGGTCTTTTCATTTCTTACATCTTACCTGTGCAACAGAAAGACAGTTTAGTCAGTGCTGAACAAATGCCGTGATCTGACTAAGGATTTATACACCACAAGAGAAATGTCCTGTTTCAGACACTCTGGTGTTTTCGGGGTTCTTTCAGACTCTAGAGCCACAGATTGCAGAGGTCAGGCCCTGCTCAGGGTCCATCCCCTTGGCATCAACCTTGCAGAAATCCTCTGTGTTGCTCCTACTGGGCCATCAGTCGAGGCACTCTAAGAAACCCATTTGAGCTAGCTCCAGTTAGTCAGTTATCCCATCTCTTTTGTGGACCAAAACTAAATGGCCTCTTTGCTGCTTCACTCTTCCGTGGAACTTAAATGTATCAGTTAAAGCAATTAAAAGGTTTTGTTAGGGAGATCCATTTTGCAGTCTCAAAAACAAAGTGTCAAAGATACCTAGGAAATTCCTCTGCATGGTGGTTCTGATTTAGAGTGCCCCCTTTCAGCCAGACAATGGTCTGCTCTGTCTGAAGTTCAACATGATAAAGAGGTCAGGAATAAGCAATAGTAGTTACTGTTATTGCAGGGACAGAGCTTAAGTGGTCACATATTCAACTGGAAACTCACATAGGAGTGGAGCAAATGGCAGGAAGCTGTGTCAGATGAGGTTTAGATTGGATATTAGGAAGAAGTTCTTCACCCAGAGTGTGATTGGGCACTGGAAGGGGTTCCCCAGGAAAGTGGTCACAGCATCAGCCTGACAGAATTCAAGAAACATTTGGACAAGGTTCTCAGGCACATGGTGGGATTCTTGGGGATGTCCTGTGCAGGGCCAGGAGTTGGACTTGAATGATCCCTGTGGGTCCCTTCCTATTCAGGATATTTTATGTTTCTGTGATAACTGTGTGACTTTCTTGTCGTTTTAACATCTTGCAGATGATCTCTGCTTTTCAGAAGGCGGCTGCACCACCCTGATTCACCTACCTGTCGGCATAGCTGGCTGGGTTTCCCGTGGCTACCAGCCCTGCTGGCCCAGGCACCCCAAGCAGGGTGGCAGAGGGGCATTGCCATCAGTGTGAAGTGGGGCTGCTCTCCCGAGTCCTGCCAGTGCAGCGCAGGCTGGGGGAGCATCCCACCCCTTCTCCCTGCTGCACTACTGGGGGCTTCTTCCTTTTTCTTGCTAAGCTTCCCTGCAGGGCAGCTAAGGACATCCGGGTAGGGTGGCTGATCCCGGGAGGAGGAGAGAGGCGGGGGAGACCATCCCCTCTCTCTGCTGCAGCTGCTGAAGCTGTGCTGGAACCGGAGCCGTCGATGTGGCTCCACAGAGTTAGTTGCTCAGCAACCAGGATCAATTAATATGCTTTGCAGAAAGTGCAGGGGAAGCCCGAGCTGCTGTCAGCGAGCAGGCAGGAGGCTGAGGGTGACTCAGGATCCCGCTCCTGCCTGACACCCATTTGGTCCCACCCCATCTTCTCCAAACACTCCGTTAGCTACCGTTCTTTTCCCCTCTCTCCTTCCCTAAGGTACTTAATGTGTGTGTCCCCAAATTCTTCAGGCAAAGTATCTCGTTGCTCAAGGAGCCTCCTGCTTCAAGGGTTTTGCTTTTAGATCTGATTTGTATTTTTGGGCTATTTGTCAGACCTTCTTCCACACTTTTCTAGAAATTCTAATATTCATGGTCTTTGGGAAGGGAAAGGGATAGCTGGTGTTTTTGTCAGATGGTTTTAAAGATGCCTCAGGATGAAAAGGGTTGTTTGGTAGTACACAGCTGAGCAGCAGCAATGAAAATGGATCATGTGTAAATTGGGAAAGTTTTTGCCTCTTCCTTTGTTACAAATGATCAGCACTGCATATAGGAGACCAAAGAGGTAGTACTGATTGTTGTGAAACACCTAGATAATAGAGTAAATGAGGGGGTCTTGTGGGATTTTTATATCTTCTCTTTTTCAGTATAGTAATTTCAGGGCTTTGGTAAGGTATCTTTTTTTCTTTCTTTCTTTGATTTTCTTTGGAGTCCCTCTGATGACACCGCGAATCTGGGAATGAAGAACTTCTTAGAGCTGATTGGAAATGGCATTGCGGAGCTGAAACTTAACTGGAGGAAATATATCTCCTGAAGAAGAAAATATAATGCACTGTAAGGATCTGTCTTCTGGTGAAAAATTCAAGCCTAGAGAAAACTTGTCCCCTTTGTTAGGAAGAATGGGTTGGACAATTTTCTTCAATTCCAAAGGATATCTGAATGCCATGCTGAGCTTAATCTCTGCAGCATGCTCTGTGCTTCTCATCTCTTCCTGATGCACTGCATGGTAAGGCCTTTTTCCTTCCTTTTAATAATAACCATCTTTCTGATAGGGTGAAAGGTATAATATAATAGCAATAGTGAAATGAAAATTGAAAAAAATGTGGAAAGATAACAAAGAATGTTTTTTTGCATGGTTGTTTTCAGGAGCAAGTGTCCTGATTACTGCAGCAGCTTTGTAAGATAATTTCTGTCTTTCTCCCTTGCTTTGTGACAGTGTGTGTGTGCATGTGTGTGTTTGTGCACACCTGCACTGTCATTAGCACTTGGGCTGGAACATCTGCAGCTGGAACATCTGCAGAAATATGTACTGTACATATTTCCACGCTAAAGAGGATGTTTAGGAATTCGCTTTGATATTTCTCTCTCTTTTTCCTTCCCTCCCTCCATTACCCTCCTCCTGCCTCCTCTTTTTCTTGCTCTGTCTGTTTCTCTGGGGTCATGGTTCTATACCTTCCCTGCACCTTAGTCATGCACTGACCACTAGAAGGCAAAAATGGGAGGTAAAAGAAATCCTAGATCAATGCAAGAATGGTCATGAATGGTATTATTTTAGTAAATGAAAGCTACAGAAAGGTTTTGAATGTCTGCAATACTGGCAGGTACGAAAGATTTATTCTGTTTTGTTTCCATGGGAAACAACTATCAAGTGCAGACTTGGACGCTGTGTTTTAGAAACAGTGGGCGACAGATTCTCTTACACGTCAGAAAGCTGAAAATTACTAGTGTGAATTATTATCCAGGTCATAAAATAAACAAATCCAGTATGGGATGTTCTCATACCAAGTAATTTTTGCTATGTATTAGGAGAGTGTTGAGAATTATTAGAAATATCTTCAGTGGGCATTGCAAGATATTTTTTGTTAACAGCTGTAACGTGGTTTCATCTTTGTGGATGAAAGGTGCTAGAGGAGTGCAAGATGTTATTAACTACCTGACTTACAAATACTTCAGGTCACTGTCAAGAAATTGCCAAGCAGATCAGGTATTGCACAATGAATGTACTGAGTTGGAAGAACAGGTTTCTTTTCCAGGAAGACTGGTTTATTTGGGTCTCTGTTTCAGAAATTAGGGTAGAACTAAAAGGTGGTATGTTGGCGATGTGAAACATATGTATTTTCTTACGCATCCTGGTTGATCACTGAGTTTGGAAAAGTTGAGTGGTTCTTGAGTAAACTGTGGTAAGGGCCTGCCTCCACTCTGAGGGCAAACCCTTGGAAATCTGACTGCTTTTGATGGAGCTGGAAAAATATCAGGAGCAGGTTTGTGTGGCAGCTGTCATGGACTGTGCAGCTGAGTATGGAGATGACAGGCTCCTGGCAGCAGGTTTTCAGGGTGGGAAGGATGAATAAAGCCAAAGCACAAAAGCCAGGCCACAACAGGACTTGTGAACAAGAATCAGAGCTTAAATACTATTTAAAAGATGTAATTTTGTGGTAGTTCCCAATAAACCTCCTTGTATGATGAAGGACTCCATAAGGCAGTTTTAAAAGAGAGAATAGTAATATAACTTCTTCAAATCACTGCAGCAGGAAGAAGCACAGATGAAAAAACACATTGTAGTGTGACAATATTTCAGTAGGGTAGAGAGGAATCAGCCTTGATTTTAGGAGTAAAGGTTCAAAATACATATACCTGTGCATTGAAGCAGAATTTTTGTGTATTTTACTATCTAAAATGTGTGTATTGGTAGTGCAAGGACCAATAAGCAAAACTGAGGAAGGACAACACAACCCATAAATGTCATCTTCACTGCCAGAAAGAATCTCTTACTTGTGGAAGCCATCCCCTCAATTCTCTATGTGAACAAGGACTAAATTCAAGTTGCCCATTGCAAACCGTTCCTCACATCAGCAGTCCTATGTCATCAGTGGGACAACTTGCATGAATGTCATTGTTTAACCCCAGCTGGCAACTAAACACTGCAGGGCTGATCACTCACTCCCCCCTGGTGGGATGGGAGAGAGAACAAGAAAAGTAAAAGTGAGAAAACGCATGGGTGAGACAAAGACTGATTAATAGGTAATGCAAAAGCCACAGCCACTCAAGCAAAGCAAAACAAGGAATTCATTCACCGCTTCCCATGGGCAGGCAGGTGTTCAGCCATCTCTGGGAAAGCCAAGCTCCATTGTGTGTTACTTGGGAAGAAAATGCCATCATTCTGAACATTCCTTCTCCACCTTTCCTTTGTCTTTCCCCTGTTTTGTATGCTGTTTTACATGTTTTATATGACACCATATAGTTCAGAGTATCCCTTGGATCTGTTGGGATCAGCTGTCCCAACTGTGTTCTCCCCCCAGTTCCTTGTGCACCCCCAGCCCACTCTCTGGTGGGGTGGGATGAGAGGCACCAAAGGCCTTGGCGCTGTGGAAGCTCTGCTCAGCAAGAGCTAAAACATCTTTGTATTGTAGATACTGTTTCTAGCACCAAATATAGCCTCAAACTAATTACTAGAAAGAAAATTAACTCTATCCCAGCTAAACCCAGCACATTCTCTATTCCTTACGTACCATTCACATCATGCTCAGGTCCCACACTATCCAAAACATCCTCATTAATCAACCCCCCTTCCCATGTTTATTTATAACATGCAGATATCATTCCCTTAGTCTATGGACCACCCTTGTAAAATGTCTAGAAATGTTCAAAAAATGTCCATTGAGTTCGTTTATTCCACAACTTTGGGCTCCATCTCTTACTGCGGTCACTCAGAACAGGAGAGGTCAAAACTAGCACAGTGAGCAAGAACTACTCATGTGAATAAATTCTGAAAGATTTTATAAGACAAGGCTCTTTGATTGTCATGGCAACAGATTTATTGGGTTTCAGGCATAATTTGGATTTCCCTTCTAAACAAAATCATTTTTCTTTTTACTTATGTGAATCTTTTGCCTTGTAATTAGAGCAAGAAAAATAGGTTAATTACATTCTTAAAGATCATGCAACTGTACAGATACATTGTTAGTGAAAAATGATCAGAATATACAAAAATTTACCTTTATTAGTGGCCTCCAAATTGAAGCAAAGTGTATTCTTATTGGAATCATTCATTGCCTTATTATTTTTCTGACAGTATTAACATTGCTGCTAGGTATCATCAATTTTTCCAGGAACCCATCCCGGGTTCATTTGAAACATCACTGATCTTACAAAATACTCATTACTATTAGGTTTAAGGATACCTACCCAGCACTTTACTACATTATATATGTTCATTTTTTAGTTAATACATGATGTTTAGCTCTTTAGTTGATCCAGGAACATTTATCTTTATGGTTTAGAAACACAATATGAAATCATAATTTTAGTAAACTTCCTACAGAATATAGATATGTATTGAAATAGGAAGGATAAAATCACCTGGATTTTATTTCTCTGTGCAATTTTGCATGCTTATAAATGTCTATATTATTAGGATACATATTATATAACAAGCAATATTTAATTAATTGTCATTTGTAAAGAATAGTTCCTTTTTGCATAGGATTTTTTTTACCACAAGGTTATGCATTACGGTAGAAAGAAAAATATTACAAAAAGCAAGCATAGCAGCTTAATGTGTATCCAGTTCACTAATGCAGTAATAGGTTCATTTGTTTATTTTAGCCCTATAATAACATAGCGAGAACAGCAGATTCTTTTCTAAAGAGTGTGCTATTTTGAGAGGGAAGGGTTTGCATGACACAGGGCGTTCATTGTCTTTAGCATACATTTCTGTCAATGATTTGCTGTGATTTAAGACTCTTTAGTGACATTTTAAATAATTTAAAAACTTGTACAACAGCTGCATTTGGCTTTCTCTGTCAGTTCTAAAGCAAGTAAAATTAGTAATTTCCTTTTCTTCTAGGGTACTGATCAATAAAGGTTTGATGCTGTGAACACCTGTATTTCATTTCAGTCCATTGAACTGTTTCTTTATATAAATAATGTGAATTAAACCATCTGCATTGTCAGGGAAGTTATACTGAGCAGTGGAAATATTTTCCACACCTGCAGCAACTATTTCTAGTCAAGAAAAATGTGGCATATAAGCAGTTCCTGTACTCAGAATGCCTTGAGCTCTCTTGATTCAAGATCCAGCAGAAACCTGATTTTTGAAGGGCCTGCAAAAAAATCGAAAACAAAGCACAAATTAATCTTAAAATTTTGTTCTTTAAGTGTAAATGTCCATAGAAAGAATATTTCTTGGTCAAATAATTTCTGTAGATCAGCATCTGTGTTTTTCATAAACCAGGATAAAAAAATTAAAATGTTTTTTAAAAATGAAAGGTTCTAAAAATCAGTAAGTTTGGAAATACTGATCAGACTTCCATTTTAATCAGACTTCCATTTGTTACAAGAAATTGTACTGTTATCTGTTTATCTGTTTTTCTCAGTGAAATTTTGCAACTTTTTTCTTTTTTTAAACAGGGAAGTGTTTGGTGGTGAATTTTTTCACTAGATATTTTATAGCTGTCCCAATATTTGTTGGCTCTCACAAGTCAGTTCTTTAACTAGAAGCTTTCTGAAGGGTCGTCTTTAGCACTACATATTGCATTGCCCCATGTTATTGATACTGAGCAGCAGTTCTCACCAGGTCTATGGCAGAACAGAATCCCTAATGGCAATTCCCTCCTTTAATTCTTCTTCCGTCTTCAACAAAAAGCAGGCCTCTGTTTTTCTGAGTTTTACAATTACCAGAAGTAGTACTTTTTACTACAAAAACCTCCAAGAGGTCTTCAAAAGGCATGCAGGCAAGAAGTAGAATAATCGAGTACTAATATCCTTATTAAATAGGTAAGGAACTGAGGAACAAAGAAACTGCCCAAAGCTATACTGGCAAGGGAAGAGTTCGGAATTGAACCCAAATGTCCTTATTCTCAGTTCATCACTGTCCCTGCAAGGTTGCTCTTCATTTTGTTCATTTTTTTGCTTAATGACTTGAATTTGGACTTTTAAGTTAATACTAGCTGAAGTATCAAATGTGAAAGGGAATTACTGATGCGTACTTCCTTTCCAGTCTGACACAGTTGTCCTAAAAATTCTTTTTTCTCTCCTGAGCCATTCTTTTTGAATTTAACCATTAATTATGTAATTGCTTTTCTACACAGGGGAAGTAGATCCTATATTAAACAGAAAATTACTACACAGAAATATCCTAAACATGCCATACAGATTCTGGGGGATGTACATATGTAACTGATTATGCTGTCAGGGTTTAGGGGCAGCTGTGGGGCTGTGTAATGGTTTTGAAGGCTCTTGGTAAATTAATCAAATTTCAACACTGAAAAAAATCTGGTTAAAACATAAAAAGGCTGATGATTTTCTATCTAGGTTTCACACAGGTCATTATGAATACAGCATTTGTGGGGAAAACAGGTGAAAGAGAGAATATAAGATCTAACAGGGATTCTTATTAACTCTGGTATGCCTCCGCTGTCCAAGGTAATCTTTCAGTTTTGTATCCTCTTTATGAAAAAGGAAAATATGGTTTGTATGGAAAGTACTTAGCTGCTAAAATTACATCTCAAATTGGGGAAAAAAATCTGACTTGTCACATTAATACAAACTCAGAAAAATTTTGTACATGTCAAGAAGGAAAAACAGCTTTTTGCAAATGTGCCAGAGTTTTGGAATCAGTTCCAAATTCCAGCAGAATATCCCAGAAGCTTAAGTGGTATCTGCCTTACTTTGTGCAGCTCCAGGTGTTCCATGCCTCTGGATGCTGACAAGTACAGTACTTACACAATTACCCAACGACATATTAATATAGAAGAATATGAAAGTCTGATTAAAAACAGTACTTTACTGGAAATCTCATCTCAGTTTGGTTTTATTCCTGAGAAGTGGTAAGAAAAGAACTTAAAATGGACCCTACTGCACCAAGTATGCTCTCTTATTTTTTCTGACATTCTTTTATTTTTACTGGCTTATAATGGAAAAATGTTAGAAAGGAATGCTTTTGTCAATACATACTCCATTATAGTAAGGAATTACACAACTTGCTTCAAAATATTGTTCTCCAGTGCAGAGAGCTCAGGGCAGCCAGGAGGATCACCTGCAATCTAATTTCATCCACAGTGGTGGTGCAGAGGGTCATCCTCAGCCTACCTCAGCCTTCCATAATAAACTAGACCTAATGTTGTCTGTAAATATCATAAAAGAAGTTCTGAGTCTTTTCTAGCTAAGCTGGCAATTTTTTCCCTGGAACCTTGGATATTAGAGTACATAAAGGTGTTTAATGTTAAAGACATACTGGTGCTTAAGAACTTAACATATCACATGGCCTCTACTTATATTTTAAATCAGAGGGAGTAAGGGATCCAAATACCTTTGAGGATCTGACCATGGGATTTATAATATATGCCTATTTTCTACAACATTAAGAGTCAGGAAAGTAAACTTAATTATTGTAGTTGGGTAATTACTGAACTTTGACAGGTCAAGTGGTTTTTACTTAGCTAAGAAATATTGGAGAACTGAAGCCCATCAGCATAAATAATGAAAAATAAATAACGAATTTCATTCATTGTAAGAGCCCCAGAGGATGTTAATGCAGTCCATATTCTAAACTTCTGACTTCTGAAAATTTGAGATTAATAATTTCATGCATATGTCTTTAGATACTGAAAAGCAACACTTTCTCCTCCATGTGAAAGAGTGATGCATTTGATGAAAAATTTAGGACTTTATTTTGGCACATCCCAAAACCTAGCAATACTGTCTGTAAAGTGAGATATTACTGAACTACTAAGAATGCCAGAAACTTTCCTTTAAGGAAGACAAGCCTAATGTTTGAAAACAAAACCATGTACCTTTTTAAATGGGAAAGCTGATGACAAGACTGTCTAAGAGCTGCGTGTTGGAATTCTTTTTTTTAGCTTGCATCTAAACAAAACACTGGGTAAAAGGGTTTTTGTTGAGGTTTTCACAGTAAATGTAACTCTTCATTGAATACAGAAGCACTACAAAATACTTAGCAGGAGAAGGTAGGATTTCAGAAGGGCTTTTAAAACATTCTTGGAAGCGGCTCTTAAAGGATGATCACAATGGGCCTTAGGATAGTATTGTTTCTGTGCTGCTGAACACAGTACTCCTCCTCTATATGTATTAATGAAAGCTAGAAAACAAACCTTTCCTATAAGGAAGAATTTCAGTGGTGTCATATCAATTTGTTTTGGGTTCCTGTGGCCTCATTCCATAGCAAATGCCTTATGTTGCACCAAAATGCTCTGAAGCCTGGCACAGCTGGATGAGTTCTGAAAACACGGCTGTGAAAATGTATGAAAATCTACATGTTACCTGCTCCTCTGGAGCCATTTTGAAGTATTATTGGCTCAGCATAAAGGTAATGACAACTTTGACATTACTTCATGTAATGCTCAGCATGTTTTAACGTGTCATATCACTGGGAACACCCCGACTGTGTAATGTGATGCACCTCATTGCATGCTTTTAATATCATGAGCACTTTAGAGGGGATTGAGGAGGGCCTTGTCTATTACTTCTGTTCCTAATTGTTATCCCACAAATTCTGCATTTCTTCATGTGCTTTCCAAAGGAATTTTCAGGGATGACTGTTCTCTGTCAGTCTAGTTGTTGTCCCCACCCTGAAAACCATGCAATGGACATTTAATGATGAAGGGTCCAGAGTATCTGCTCCATTCCTCACTGAATTTCAGTCAACTAGTAGAAGACCAAAAGTCACATCTGCAGTGTCTCAAAATAGGAGATAGATCAAAAGCATCACTAAAAAACCCCCAAAAAACATAAGTAGACCATGTGTAATGGTACAGAGAGAATCCCACAATGCTTTTGCTGAATCTATCTCCAAATCTGTTTGTGACCTCTCATCTGGCTTTCAGTAGATATTTTAAGTACATGAAGAAGGCACACCAAATGGGCATCACAGGGATTTCAATATCAGGAACACTAACGTTCCCTACCTCACAAACTCTTCCTACCCACAGCCCTCGGCTGGAGCCTCACATAGAGGTGCCGCGTCTCCCTGCAGAAGTCAAGTTGCATATGAAGAGAAACCTTTCTGAGTCCCTCCAGGTTAAGTATGTGAATAGCACAGTGTGAATATGATGCAAACAGACAGGATCAATAAGAAATTTCCTTCATAAAACAGAGACCTTCAGTTAAAATCAGTTAAAAATTTTTACCAAGTTACAGCACATGAGTTACTGTATATCTAAATCTGGTGTCCTGTCCTCCTTGCCCACGTGTCTCTAGAATATGCCTGTACAGATTAATTTTCCCTTGATCCTTTTTGTGTCTATCCCAGTCCATATGGGCACACATGGCTAAACCCCATGACAGTGCATCTGGGTACATCCATGCATTGCATGTGGGTATAAACCAGGATTCTCACCCCTTCAGTGCATACATGCACATGTCCCTCCTGTGAGAGGTCACACCTCTGGGATCACACCCTGTCCTGCCTCACCAGGGTGTGATCTCCCAGTCCCCTGTGGCTTACAGACAGCTCCTCAGCCCTCAGTGGTACTGCTAAGACCAGACCTCTCAGCTGCATAAATGATGTGTGACAAATCATGTCTCTCAGGAAATTAAAAAAACCAGGCAGCATGGCCTCCTGGGCCACCTAGTCTCTAGGTCTATGAGCTCTGTCAGTATGATCTTGTGGGCCGTATCCATCGTAGATCTTCCCTCCTCCTCAATGCAAAGCCCAAGCTCTGTGCTTAGAATTCAGTTTTCACTCATATGATGACTGCTACTACTTTTATAAAATGATCCCATTGAGATGAGCTGAGATGCTTTGGGGAGCTGCTTGGGTAGGGAAATTGCAACCAGGTAGGACTTTTCCACTTCAGCTGCTTGGTTTGCTTTACGCTTTGGGCGTGAAAGGCAGCACTTTGCACATGAACGCGCCCGTGTCCTCAGTGCTGGGGTGAGAGCTACCATCCTGCTTGTGACTGTCACAGCTGGTGTGAACTGAACACGAGCAAGGATAGAGCACTTAAGAAAGTCCCTACAGCCCCAGTTCCCCTCAAACACAAGAGGTTGGCCCAAAGTTGCTACCTGCTTCACACTTCTTTCTCTCCTCGTCTGGAGGTATGAAGTCCCATCCTCTTTGCTTTTACAAGATGTAAAGATGTTGATCCTCCTGGAAATCAGGTTACAATCACTGTGGGAGACAGCTTCCAGATCTGTTTGTCAGGCCTACTGAACCTTGCTTGTGTGTCCCAAGGTGAGGATTAATCTGTTAATGTTTGTAAAAAGCTATGTAAATGATCTGTATCATGCTGACAGGTCAAGTACTGCATTGCTCACTGACTGCTCTTCCTGACAGCTTAAGATACATGCCAAACAATGCCTACCCTGTCAGACTGTGTTCACTGATGTAGTTTGACTGGCTTAACCCTCTCAGGATTTGGACTTACTACTTCTAGCCTACTGATTGGGTGATAAAGCACAATTATGCAAAGCTGGTGCTTTTCACATAACCTAGAATCCAACACAGACATTGATTTATGCTTGTACAGACCATGGGCTCAAAGAAAACCTCTTGGATCTATTACAGTACACATGCAGTTCAGGTCCTGAAGGACACGTGGAAAGCAGTGAGGGCAAGCAGAGCTCTGTGCTGTCCTTGGCTGTGGGCAGGAGGTAGCAGCAGAGGCTCCTTTTGTGAGCCACTGGCAGGATTCGGCCTTGCTGCAGCTGCAGAAGCTGCAGAAGTTCCAAATGACTGTGAGGCTCAGCACAAGCTCATCCGAGAATGTGAATCCTACCAAGAGGAGGGTGTGCTTGAATTTGGGAACCTTTTTGTCCTGTGCTCATCACATAGATTGCAGCTAATACCAGTTATTGAGATCAGGATCTGACAGGGGTTGATATTGAAGAAATGATAAGAGAAACAGCCTCTTCTAGAGAATTAAATTCTGAGTGAATGCAACTCCCATAACTAATTCTGCAAGCACACAGAATGCCAAAAAGATAGTAACTAATTTCACTGGCTGCTTTACTACATACTTGATCCTAGTTACCAGAGCTACATGTGGATTTTTATGTTGATTTTTGGTATTAATGATTAATACTTTCATTATCTTTAAAGACTTTTGCAGAGAGGATCACTTGCCACTGATCTTTACTGATGTTTCTCTGGGTGTGACTGTACTTTTCCTTAAGTACCTAAGCTAGAAGGCTGTGCTGTGGCCTGATGCAGGGGCTGTTCTCTATCTAAGCTGTTACTAAACAAGAGTAGGACTGACGAGAGAATGGGACTTCCTGTGAATCTTCAGTGTTGCATGGTCTTACTCTTTGTGGTTACTGGAGCTGGTAACTTACTAGGTGGGTCATTTTCAGGACTAACACAGGGCTGTAGGGTACATACACTTGCAATTTGGGTGACTAGGTTACAACAAACTATATTTTGTTTCTCTCACCATTGCTCATCTTTTGATGGGCAACTTTTGATTTCAAAGCCTAATCCAATAACTGGTGGTCAGTGAGAATTTCTTCCACAGCTGGATCACATCACTGGTTTCACCTTCACCACTGGTACAAATTGCTGTGGTAGAAAATACGAATATATCTTGGCTTTGCACTTTGTTTCTTTATTTGAAACTTACTTTCCAGTCCTTTCCTGTTTCTGGTATTTATCTGCCACATACCTGGGGCCTTCAGCAAATGTTCAGGGCATATCTCTGTGTCTCTGCACAATGCCTTTGCACACACATCTCCACTGGTTTCAGAACTGCTGCTCAACAGGTAGCTAGGTATCTCCAAGATTTAACATACGTCCTGTTTTGTTTCTCTCAAGCAGCCTGTTTGTCAGCCACAAAACTCCATGAAACTCTAGGCCTTTTATTTTCTAGGAGACTTCTGCTCCCACCTGACTGGGTGGGAGTTACCTTGGGTACGGTTCTGTGTGCAGCAGTCCTGTAACTGTAGCAGAGAAATAGCTGATGTCAATTATAAGTGACTGCAAGTTGGAAAAGTTGGAAGGGGATGAATTTATAAGCCTTGTTTGGGAAGTTTTAAATATCTTGTTTACTGTGCTGTTAAAAAAAGGTAAAATTTTAAAGAACAATGAAGACCAATCATCTGTAAATCTTCCTTTTATGCGATGCCTAGTAATATTCTAGTGTTTACAGTTTTGACAGTAAAGTGACACGGGAAAAAATAAAAATTAACATTTACAAGAAGTCAGAAATGAGAAAACAGAAGGAAGGCAACAGAGATTTGTGCTAACAGAGGGATTATGGCTTTTGAGAAACGGCAATGTGCTGTCTGTAAAGCACAGTTATTTTTGCAAATCCCTGTTTTCCTGGCTGCCAATTACCACCTGCCAGCAGTGAGGAAGAGGCAGCCCATACACAGCCTTGACAAGATGGCAACCATGTGCTTTAATAAAATGTTTAGTAGCTCTGCATAGCATTGTCCCAGCAGCATTTAACTGGGGAGAGAGTGCTAACATTAAGGGAGGACAAAGACAGTTTCTCAGAACCAGAATTGTTCATGCTGACCAACTTCCCGACTGCAAAAGGTGTCCCTGTGCTCATGAAGGTGCCCTTAGGACCCCAGAGGCCCTGACTCTCCAGTCCCCACCTGATGTTCTGACCACTCAAACATCCTTCCTGTGACAGGCAACAGGATCCACCAAAATTGTAATTATAAGTGCAGTGTAGGAGAGTTTGTTCTTAACTGGTTGTGCAGTGTACAGAAGGTGGCACATGTTGGTTAAGCATGGTGTACATGCAAGCACCTGTGAGAAAGCTATTCTGTTCTTAAATATTTGCAAATTTCTGAATGTGGTGAAGTGTTGTGGATTTGTAAGTCATGCACATTTTCTCCTCAGTAATGTTTACTTTAGCCCTAGGGACAGTGCAGAGTGTAGCTGTGACCAGAATGGATGGCTTCACAAGGGGAGGGAACTTACCCAGCCTCACTGACAGATTTTTATGAAGGGTTTCCCAAAGCCAGCCTGCAGCAGCGCATCACTACAGATAAGCTTCTGACATTTGTAGTTCAAGAAGCAGCAGTATGAAAAGTAAAACACTGCCAGTGGGTTTTCATAAAAAGCCTGATTCTTGGATTATTTCTGGGGGTTTCAGTGTAGCTATGAGCTGTACGACCCTAAGCTCTCTCTTGGAAGGACTCAACCAGCCTGCATCTGTCTTCCTTTCCACCCGTGCCAAACAGAGTGAGCTGCAGCAGTGCTGCAAGCTCCAGGGAAGCAAGGACTGGAGAAAGGAACAAGAATTTGGGAGCAACTGGAAGAAAGAGACCGAAGAACTCAAGAAAAAAGACTCAGGAGTCCTCTGAATGTTTATTTTCAGAAACAAGCCCAAAACTTCTCCTGACAAAACCTTAACTTCCCGAACAATTAACAAAGTTAATTTATTATCTGTCGTGGCAGGCTTTCTGGTGGGGTGCTGCAACCTTCCGAAAATGTCTCCAGCAGAAAGCCGCTCGGCAAAGCCGCTACACTCACACACACACGCACACCAGATAGCTTCTTCGACAAGTCGACGGCAAAGAGAAGGGGAAGGTCTTTGTGTAGAGTTCCACAAGAGAGGTTTCTTCAGCCACGCGTGTGAAGGGTTCCATCGACGAAAAGACCCAGAACAATGGTNTGGTGGGGGGGTGTCTAAGATTATATACGGGGGCAGAGAGATCATCAGAGACCAATGGTCTGAGGGCACGGGGGTGGCACACAGGCGGGACTGGGGTACAGGACCCAGTGGGGACACTGTGAGGGAGTGGCGAGGAACAAGGGCCAGTGGGAGAGTGGGGAAGGGAAAGGTTTCTAGGGCAGGGACGTATAGGGTATAAGGGGGCAGGGGGGCCAACGGGCCAACCGGGCAAGCAGAACTGGGCTACATTAACATAATGAAACAAAGCATCCTGGGAGAGGCCTTTTCTATTTCCATAACCTGGGGAGGATATCTATCCCTAGGGATGGTCCCACCAATGGACTCCCTTGGTTCTTTCTGCTATGGGCTCACTGGCCCCCACAGTTATCCATAAAATAGATTATCCTTTTGGAAAAATACCTGGAGTCTTTCTTATCCATGCAGAATAGATTGCCCAGTATTCCTATGGCTTCTGCCATAGGTCCTAGTCTGATTACAGACATGAAATGTAATTATGATACAGGCAGATTTATGTGTCCCCAGGCAGGTTTAAAAAAAACCAAGAGTATAAATATTCGATCTATGGAAAGAAAATGTCGATTATTAAAATCAATCCACAAGCTAGTACTGTGAAAGGCTTTCTTCTTCAACACAGCTGTCAGCCCCGCTGAGATTTTAAATTGGAGTTTGTCTAGTGTAACTCTCACTTTCTATTTAAAAAGCAAAGCCAGAAACATTAAACTTTTGTCTTGAGTTTTTAAAGTACAGGAAAGCTAATATAATTGCTGCACTAATACAGAGTTATGAGCTTTTAGGCTCCCCAGTTTTTGGCAAAGAAGGGTTGCATCTTTTGATTCATGGAATAAGATAGTTCCCAATACAAATTTGCTATACTCTTTCTCTTAACAAAAATATCTGCCTCCCTTCATCTCCTCTGGACCATTTGGCATGGCTCTCTGGTTTGTAACTGCCTGTACTTCACTCCAAAACTGGCTGCACTTCAGTCACCAGTCACTGTGCAGAATTCCATGTGAATTATTGGAGTGTGCTTGACATCTGGAGTTCTAAGGAAATGAGAAGTGTGGTTCAAATCTCAGACAGCAGCTTGAAAGGCTCACAGAGAGGCAGAGCCAGGTCTGTGGTCTGGCTGAGGAAATGCCCATGCCAAACTCAACAGAAAAAGTCCCTGGGTGACAAAAGCTGTCTCCCCTTGGACCTGTGGCATGCACAACACAGCTTTTGGAGTCAGGTTAAAAAAGGATGTTGTAGAGGGTGACACAAAATCCCTGCAAGGAGCACAAGGGTCAGATACGCCATCTTGTGTCAGTGAAGTTTGGAGCTAAGGACGGAGAGGACAAGCAAAGTAGGACTTATCTTGACTTCTTAGGTTAGACAGGCTTGTGTGAAAGCAATTAACCAGCTGGGAATTCTTTGGAGAAAAAAATACTTCAAACAAAGAGAAATCTTTGGAAAGTTGTCTTAGGAGGAAATAGGAATTTTAAGGATGTTTTCCTGAGTTTTATTAATTTATTTTCATTCATCATTGGCATTGATTAACACTGGATTGGCAGGACAGTGTCATTATTAAGGCTTTATTTATCATCTTCAGCAAAGTAGTCTGTGTAATAGCAAAAAGAAACCTGCACATTTTATTTGGTGGTTTTTTGTGCCCCTCCTTGGAGTCTCTAGAGCCACAGATCAATTGCTAGTGTTTAGTGACCTGCCCAAGAGTGTAGGGCCTGTGGGTGGTTCTTTTATGGCTGGCACTTGTACAGTGCATAATCTGAGATGACACTGACCCTTTCAGCCTTATAGGAATAATATTCTCAGCACGATGAATTGTTCTTGAATGTTTTCTCCAGTGTACTGTGTTACATGCCCAAACATTTTTTTTTTGTCTTGAGTACATGTCCAACATTTCCCCTTGTTGCTCTCCTTGTTGCATAGGTTTGATTGTAGCCAACAGCAAAGGTCAAAAGACATTTTACTGTTTCTATTTCTGTGTTTCTGTTAAGCTGAATTAAATTGTTGGTGCTGCAAAGCGACTTCTTAAAAAGCTTATGCTGCAAGTCTTCAACCAGTATAAACCTAAGCTGAGCTGCATCAGTTTAAACCAGATGGTGCAGAGACAAAATGTGGTCCAAAGAACAGGGTGCTGATCTGGAAACCAAGAAAAAGGGTTTGCTTCTCTGGAGCTTTAGTGGGCAGCTTCATGAATTTAGATAAAATTTTTCATCTTCTTCTGCCTCAGGTTTTCTGTGTGGGCAGTAGAGTGACACTGTATTTTAAAGCACTTTACACATTCAATTTTTCAGTCGTGTAATCTTTTTCCTTTCACATCTAACATTTATTGGTATGACTGCCTGCTTAATCTATGTTACAGATAGGTTATAAAATCATAATATCTAGAAATTCTATGGTGTCCTCAAATAGCTTATGTTTATCAGTGTCTGTGAGTATTCACTAGAAGGTGCCTTTTCTCAGTCCAGATTTGGAGCAGTACTGTTTTTTGTCCATCAAGCAGCCTTCCATTTCTTTCCTACATAGTGAAGAAAATCCAAACATTCACTTAGAGTATGAATGATTCTGATCAGCATTTTCAGATTAACCTGAATTGATATTTAGTTCAGCCTTCAAATACCCTTTGGAGAAGTCTGGCCCTAAGTGGTTGGGGTTTTTTTTAATCTTTGATTTTTTCCTACTTGTTAAAATTTCTTCGACTGTCATGAACTGAAAACACCTGAATATCTCTGCTATGACAAGCGTTCACTTCCCAGCTTTGTTTCCTGAGGAAAGTCCTTTTTCTCACCAGAGCCTGAAGAACAGGGCTACCATTTTCCACGGGTTTTAGATGGTCCATTACCATAAGCTTTTTTTTCCACTAGTATGGTCAGTTCTCCAAGGCAGCTCATCCCAGCACTCCTTGATGCTGCCTTAGAGCATGAAAGGAAAATAAATGGATCAAAATCTCCCAAGAGGTTCATTTGACTTTAAAAATACAAGTAAAGCCAAATGGATACTTTACAAATGTGAGCAAAGTATCTTAATGGAGAAAGCATCATTCCTATAGGGATGATATGACAGCTGCTAGAATAAAACCCTGGTCTGTGTGAACATACAGAACATCTTGGGCAACAATTCATAACACGTAAACACTTTATTTTGAAAATAAAGTTTAAAGAAGCATTATCCAATCTACTGTTTCCACGCAAGTTGCTATTTATTTACTTATCACACTGCTTCAGTGGGACTCAGTGCTTTCTCTATGGGTTATAAGGATTCTGAGATTTAAACATAATCATTTCCAATGACCAGTTTTGCATAATTCAGATACTATGAATATTTTATTTATTGTTAGCAGCCTCTTTATTGCAAGCAATATTTGTAATGAATCCATTATATGTTAAAAAAAATCAAGATTAAACTTGGCTCTCTGTTCTGGGATCATAAATCCAGATTAGCTTTCTTTTTAGCCGTAATTTTACTCAAAGTTTTGTGAATGGGATTTGGTGTCCACTGAAGAAAAATGTGGCAAAATATACTTTCTTTATTCTAAATCCGTATGAAGATTTACCAATATGCTAGTGAATACTCCTAATACAGAAAGTCAGTGAAATTTGTGGCTATGTTCTTGGTCTTATTCATATTTTATATGGTCACTGTTTTAAATTACTAGCACTACATTAGAGAATGTCAAGATGCATCATATAAACAGATACAATTTACCATGACCTTGAGGCAACATGATGTGTACGTTGCATTACATTAGCTATCCAAATATGTTCCTTATATAGTACAGTACCCACTGCAGACAGAAATTTGGGTTGTTAGGCATACTGTACAGAGTTGGAAAATATATGCAAATAATCTCTCCAGATCTATGGCCACATCAGTTGTATCTTTTTAAAGAGAATAAGAATAAGTTATAAGAAAAAAGAAATGAATCCAAGTGTCTTTGCTCCATAGGCAAGGTGAAATCTTTTGCTAAACTCTGGGAACTTCTGCACCTCGGGAAGCACGTAACCCTAAGGGTGACCAAGCAGGGTAACTGGTTGCACAGAGAGGCTGCGGCGTCTCCCTCTTTGAGATATTGAAAAACTTCCTGGACGAGGTCCTGGGCAACTGGTTGTCAGTGATCCCGCCTAACCAAGGGGTTGGACCAGGTGACCTGCAGAGGTCCCTCCCAACCTCAGCCATTCTGTGACCCTGTGATACCCACAACTCCCAACAGCAAACACTTGCTGCCAGTGCAAAAGCAATGCGCCAGTGCACAGGGGTTAGGAAAACCAGCACTTCCCATGATATTTTCTTCACTGCTCATCCCAGTGGCCTTTCCACAGTATTGTGACCTTTTCATTCCCAAATCCCCACAGTTCTCTGCTGTGTCACAGAGCTCTACCCCAAGACCTGAGGAGATGTGTCACCTTGCCCTTGTGTTTTCCCGAATGTGTTAACTCCCAGTACAACCAGCTCATTTCCCCAGGAGCAGGGGACCTGCACAAGTCAAGCTACCATCTCTCTCCCATGCCATGCTCACTCAGAGCATGAGCCAGAGGGGCAGCTGTTCCCATGGATAGAGGCCCTGACTCTCCCAGCTGTGCCAGGTTTGTGCAAATCGACCTTCAGAAACCCACTTCAACCTTCTGTTCTTCCTCCCTCCCTTTCTTTTACTTCTTACTGTTGTAATTTTGCAAGCTGCTTGGGCTAGGTATAATTCTCACTATCTGTGTCTGGTTTCTAGCCCAGACGTCAGCAGGGGTTGCTGCATGCTGCTGCAATATAAATGACTAATGATGATGATAAAAGGTGTGGGAGTTGGTTGCCTGGAGTGTTACCCTACTTTGATAACTTTGTTTTAGAAACTAGCTTCTTCCGCAAATTATCTGCTATTTTATCTTGTTACATCTAACATTTTACAAGTGGCAAGGGGCTCTCGGCTGCCTCCATTTTAGAGTGCTCATCCAAGGGCTTTGAAAGAGGCTTTGAAATTTTCAGAGTTTGGATGGTGTTGCTGTGACAGTGCCAGTAGCCTTCAGCCTGAGTTGCAGGGTATTGGAACCTTTAAAAGTCAGCTGCAACTGTGTCCTAAAAGAGGCATTCAATATAGAAGTGCTCTATTTTTAAATTTGGGCTGATACAGGTAATAATTACACACTAAACAGTATGTGAAAAGAACATTATCAAGGTTGCACAGCTCAGCACTTGAAACTAAGAAATGCTGTAAGCAAAATTGTCTCTACTCCATTAATTTGCCACCTTGCACAGGTGCATCAGTCACAGACTATTTTTGTGCAGGATCCGAGCCTCACTTGGTGTGCATAATAAATGACTCAGTCTGTGAGTTCAATACTTGATTTTCTTTTCAAGGCATAGTTCACACTCTGCTGTGAAGGCAAAATTATTTCCTGCTGGGGCATTCCAGGGTGTTCCACCATGCAGGTCCTTGCCACATGCAAACACTGACTAATTTCCATTTATAGCATCTTAATAGCAATTCTGAGTATCCTTGCTCCTTAGTACCACTGGAAACCTAAGGCAAAAAAAAAAAAAGAGCAAGATTACAAGTATCCACAAATGTAAATTTTTCAGAGGTTCTGGCAGCACATCCTGCAGCTGCTATTACCTTCGCCTGCACTACTGGCCAGTAGTTGCCACTTTCAGATATTCCAACCCCCCAGGCCCAAGGCAGGCTCCCAGAAACACAGACCAGGGCACAGATTTGAAAAGCATGGTGTGAGCAACTTGTCCTGTTCCTCAGAGCAGCATCTAACATTTGCAGACAAAAGACTGCTGTTCCTCTTCTCAGATTCTCCTGACACCTTTAAATTCTGACCAAAACCAACCAACCAACCAACCAACCAACCAACCAACCAACCAACCAACCAACCAACAAACAAACAAACAAAACCAAACCAAACAAAAAACATTCTACAAGAAAAAGGTTTTTTTTTTTTCCTCCTCTTCTATGGCAAACGTGTGGTGCTCTGACTAAAGCTGAAATCTGGTGCTTTGCTAAAGCCTACCTTATAACACATGAACAGATGGAGGCTGAATTCATTCTGGATCACCTTTAATTGTGGCATTTTTGGGTGATCTTTGTAAATTAATTACAAAAAACCCCCCCAAATATTTGCTTTTAAAAGCAAAATGAAAACCTTCTGCTGTTCAAATTTTCTTACTGAAAACTATCAGTGTCATTTCAACCTATTGGAGTGCTGCAAGGATGGATCAAGCTAGGAGAATAATTAAACAGGAAAAGGAATTAGAAGAGAGGTAATTTCTTTTACAAAACTTATCACTTAAACATATTTTCAGACACACAAAACCTTCTTCAGCACTTATATAAAGCCATCTCAGCCACAATAAAAATGAGAATGTAGTCCTCGCTTCGAAGTAAAGATATTTGAGTATTTCACAGAAATAGTTGTCAGGTTTTTATAGGGATAAAACAAATGGTTTACAAATATCACTCTTATAAACAGCAAAACTGGGAGATTTTTTCCAAAAAAATGTTTTTCCTGAGACAAATGGCTGGTGAGTATAATTTCAAACTAAACAGTTATAATTTTAAAATTATAAAAAAAACCCCTGAACACAACTTTCCTAAATCAGAAAGTGTTGGTTAGATTTATTTGCAGTGTCCCTTAATGTAGCCATAATTAATAATCAATTTTGGAATAAAAATATAGATGGAAGTAAAAGCAGAGATTTTAGACTTCATAGATTGTTGTTTTACCCACACACTAGCAGCTCTTTCCTAGAGAAACTCTGCTTCTTTATCCCTCAGGAATCAGAATGCTCTTCTGGTGCACATTTGTTTTGTAAGGAGGGGACACATCTGAGCTAAAGGTAGTTTGATCCATTACAGGCCAAATTATCTTCTGGCCTTGGCTGAACTTGGAGATATTATATAGCAACAAATTAATATAAATTTATGTCACTTCCCTTCTCTTAATATTTCTTAAATGTCTTTGAAGCAGCTCAGTTTCCATTCCAACATGCAGTGGTGAGGGCAGATCTTCAAATTGCTTATGACAGAGGTTATGTGCCTTCTGGCAGATAACGGAGACCTATCTTTCTCTGAGACTTGGATATTGCATCTTTTCTTGCACAGGGCTTCAATGTATTTTTGCTCCTAAAAGAGAAGCCTGGAGATGCCCTTGAAATAGAAAAATAGGTCTAAAATTATAGAGATACTTTAGCATCTCATTCTTTCACAAAGATTTTTCAGCGAATACTACTTTCATCTGGAAAAATGTTGCAAATTTTAGAACTTCTACAGATTTTATTTGTTTGTTCATTTATTCATTTATTTATTTTTTTATTTCTGAACTTTTCAGCATACAGATGTACTCATGGTAGATTTTTATTGTTCTGCTTTGTTAATCTCAGGAAAGATGGGCAGAAGACTAGGAGAGAGAGCTTTGGCTTCAAACTTCAAATCTTTATAATAAATTCTGTTGTGTAGGAGGGAGAAATGGTAGCTTTATTTTCTTTTCTTTTCTTTTCTTTTCTCTTTTCTTTTCTTTTCTTTTCTTTTCTTTTCTTTTCTTCTTTGAATGAAAAGTGTCCTTTCTGCCAACCTTAATATGTGTAAAGGACAAAACTACATCTTCAGGTCACGGGCTGGACATTAATACCTGAAGCCCAGAAAGGTTCTGCTATCTTGTGCTTAAAACTCCTTCATATTAATAGAAAAGCTAGCAAGAAAGGCAAGAAAAATAATCAAAAACATGGAATGGCTTCTGTATGGGGATACCACTAGACAGACTGGGTTTTGTCAGGCTTGAAAAAAGATGGCTACAGGGATATGGTAAGACACTTACAGCATTATAGGTGGCCTGAAGAATGAAAGCCAATTACTCATTTTGTCCTGAATTGCCTAATGAGGAATGAAAAGCAAGTTCAAGTAACAAGTGGATACTTTTTCAGATGTCCCTTAATTATCTTTTGACCTCGTTGCTAGAAGACACTGTAGTGACAGGTTCACTGAAGGGTCTGGATTGCAAAATACCAAACCAGAAAGACAACAATATCAGGTACCAAAGTCAAACAATAAGATGCTACTAAAAATAGCTGCATTCATGCACTAATTTAACTACTGACTACTTCTGGCATAAAGTTGTTCCTTGCTTTTTTCATTTATTCAATCAATTTTTGTATTTATTCAGCTTAAAGACTTTATTGTTTCCTCCTAAAGTGAAAGGCAGCCCATGAATTCTGATTTCAATGAATGTGAGAGAATATTGCCACTAACTTCCAACAAGCCAGGATTTAATTTTCCTCTTAGTGAGCAACAAATAGAAGCAGAAGTTGGACCATCTGACTTTTTCTAATAAAACTGAGCAATACTTGCACAAGTATTACTGTGGAAATCTAAAGGTCTGAAAAGAAATGATGAGTATGTAAAAGGAGGAAAATGGCGTGTGCTACAGTACCACTGAGAGTAAAACACTTCTGCTTCTGAGCATTAGCACTGAGCAACCAAGCAAAGTGCTATCAGTAACATGGGTTGTGAACACAAAATAGGCCAGTCTAAACCAAACAGAAGCTCACTGAATTTTCACCACTCTTTAGGCTGAACTATAAAATGAATAGCCTCTGGACTTGTTAAATTTGGACTTTTAATCATAAACACTTCCTCCAGCTGTGTTTTATATAGACTGTTAATTTTGATATGTGACAATTCATTCTTCATAGTGCATCTCATACCAAAGGGGAAAGGGCTGTGGGTTAAAGGGTAACTTGCTCTCCCTTTGGTCAGGTTTTTTCCTTTCACAATCTAGGAAACCAGGACTTGTGAAGCCTTATGAATGCTGACATGGGAAGCCTTGCTGGAGGTGGAGGAACCAAAGGCTGTCAGTGAGTCTAAGGATGGCACTGCCTGCACAGTAGTAACAGCTTGGTGCTGGAGAATCATTATTCTACTATGGATCACAGCTTTGTTTCTAAGATAAGGATATTTGTACTGAAAATATTTGGTTTCTTTACAATAGAGCTTAGGTATCCTCAACATATCAGGACTGTGAGTAGTCCCAGAAACATAAAGGCAGAGAAGGAAGGTACAACTGTAAAACTGGCTGCAAGTCCTTTCCACCCCTGAGTTCTAAGCTGCCTGGGGGACAAAAACTGCTGCCAGAACAACCTGGATCAGACCCAAGGTGGAGAGCAGGATGAGCCCTGTAGTACATTACTTATTTAAATTCTGACCTCTCAGAATAACCTCTTTGCTGCTGAGTGCTTCCCTTTATTCTAGAGGGGGTCTCACATTGCTGAGACCTTTGGAAATATCCTGACTGTAGTGCTATAAATAGCAAGTGTTTCCCCACTGACTAAAACCTGCAGCATAGCAGCAGTCTGATGTGGATTTATTTTCCTGCTTGAGGACTACATAAGTGCTTGTGTCCTCTCTCTGCCGAGACATCCCTTTGCTTTAGGCACTGGTCTCTCTCCCCACTGCTGGGGAGTGTTATTGAACCTGGCTCACATTCCTGCTTTTTCTGATCTTTTTTTTCTCTAATGAAAGACCTCCCCATGGGCATCTTTCCTAGTTTCCCCTCTTCCTTCTCTTATGGCAGGTCTTTGCTTCTCTTGGGTATACTGATTTCTACTGTTTATTAATTTCTGCTCATTCAATTTCAATTCCTCTGCTATTCATACATACTGTGCACTGCCTGTGCACACTGCTGTGTCTGAATGAGCTTTTAGTCAAGCTTCTTATGACCCCAGAGCTTCTCTTGGCCTTATCTTGAATTTATGTGATGCCTTTCAGTTCCCTGAAATCCAACTCTAAGAATAAATGCAAATGTGTTTCCCTGCACCTACCTTCTCTGGTAGGAGCTTCTCTGAGCAGGATCCTTACTGATAGCTGACAGCAGCCTGTGTTACTGGAGTTTAGGAGGGGACTGTCCAGTAAAAACAGCACAACGATCAAGAGCAGTTACGAAGTTGTTACAGAAGTGAGAATGTGACAATGTAATCCCTAGAAAAAGAACAGCAAACAAGCACAAATGTGTGTGCCAAGGGTGCCTTCCTCCTGCACATCACAAGCAGCAGCACTTAATGCCCTGCTCAGCATCTTGCCTGGGGACTGTCCAGGATTTGAGCCAAGCACCCAACTTCCCAAGTTTGCCCTTGGAGGAAAAGGAGGTTAGAAGTACTTATAAGGAAGAAAGGAACAAAACTGCACTTGGCTGTGATGTTCAAGGGGGGTTAAATACTCAAGGAGCCTCTCCTCCCTGTTTGGTAGTTCCTGCACTTGTTTGCGAGATAAGGGAAGGTGTCAGCTGCAGCAGCATCTGAACTCACACTCCGCTTTGTATGATTTCTGTGCCCTCTTCAGTTTGCTAATCAAAACAAGTTTCCGCTTCGTGTTTCTTATCCCCAGAGGGTGGAACTATCCTCAGAAAATTAAAGTTCTCTTATCTCTTAATGTGTCATCACAACTAATAGCCTGGGGACTGTAAACAAGTTTAAATATCAAAACAATTTGGCTGGTGATTGTCTGTGATTATGGATTAAGAATACAAAATTTGTGCTCGCTGATATTCAAGGTAGATTGAAAGCAAGGAGCCAGATCCTCAGCCAGTGTAAATGGAGGTGGCTGAGCTGAACTGGGAAAAGAAGGCTGCTTTGTACCAGCTCAGCATCTGACCCTGGGAGGTTTTCAGAAGTTTCCATTCTTGTTTTTCAAGGTTTTCAAGATAATACATGACAGCAAGGGGCTGATCAGGAGGAGCACTGGGGGTCCCCGGGAGAGCCTGGACAATCTCCCCCTTCTGTGAGTTCCCAGTAGCTCAGACTGTGCTGGCTGAGCCCTCCACTCACAGCCTCTTTGGGGAGCTCGTAAATAATGACTTAGAGGAGAAATGATTTAAGATTACGGAACTTTTTCAAGATCAAGTCAAGGTGCCAGCATACTCAAAAGCTGTCAGATATGTCAGGGCAGGTGCTTTGTGAGGGATGTGCTTTGTATCTTTGGTGTGACAAACATACTGCAGTAAATTCACAAATGTGCACTTGCTGCTGCCTTTTTCAAAGCCCTGCCATCAAGCCATCACCTTTAGATCAGTCACACTGAGTGAAGAGATGCAAAAGGATCTTTTGCTAGAAATGCTGTTCCTGGTTCATCGAACTGTTTGCAATGGCAGTGATGTGCAGCATGTTCCACAGATTTGGGGAGATAGTAGTGGGTCTATTTCATAGCACAGCTGGATTTGAAACTTTTCATATTAGCTTGTCCCTCTCTTGAAAATATTTGTGAGGCCTCACTTCTGTTATGGACCATTTTCTGCTGTAGGCTGAAAAACCTATTCTTTAAAGAATCCCACAGATGAAAAACTGAGACACAGAGAAACTAAGTGGATTTCCTGTAGATATATAAGAAGTCAGCAGAAGTGCAAGGAGATGAATAGTGCAAGGAGTGTCCTAACCACTGAACTGTCCTTGTCTCCCATGTGCAGTGCAGAATACAGAGAATATGTATCTTTTAATGGGTAGCTTTTTGGAATACATATCTTTTCAAAAGGCTGGTGTTAGGGCAATGATGAATCTTACAAAATGAAGTAGGAAAGACATTAATTTTGATGTGGCAGGAAAGTGCTTTCCTAATGAGGTAGTAATTAAATAAGAAGGACAGTTATTTAAAAAAATGGTAAATTTAGGGTTCTCTAGCCCTCCTATCGCAGCAGTTATAGCAGCGGTTCTGGGTAAGGAAAAGGAATGTGTCTGTCAAGCATGAAGTACCACCAGAAAAATATAAAAGGAAGAATGTGTCATAAGAATCATAAAAATATTAAATAATGTCAAATAAATGAAATCAATTTCTAGAAGAGAATAATAAAGATTGAGAAAAGATGCCCAGAAAGCCAGATGACTTCTATTTTCTTAATTGGGGTAATTGTACTAAAACTGACAGCAAGTATTTCCCCAGCAGCAAAAAATACTCACAAACCCCAGCCAGCAAAAATACCACTCTGAGCATAAGATCTGTGAAGGTTAAAGGCTTCAGTCTGCCATTAGGAGAGTGCTACTCTTCTCCCAAGGTCAGTCCTCCCATATGGAGAAGTAATTTTGATTCTAGTCTCCTCACTGTACAAAGTCAACGCTCACCTTGATTTCAACAGTGCTATATTTGGCAAAGTACTAATATAATTGTATTTGGTCCCAGTCATGTCCTGTTTGAATGTTAAATTCCTCTTAATTCCAAGCCATTGTGGGCTCCCTCACATAGCTTAGGTGGTGTATAAGATAGCGAGCAGTGCAGACCCGCTGGAGCAATCCCTCCAGGGAAACCAGTGCTGCCAGTGCCCACACTACGTGTATTTTGGGTTTTACTTCATACTAGCTTTTGTCCAGAACCCTACTGCCATGGGCTGAAATTTCTTTCATTCTTCTTATGGCACACAAAGAGCTCCTGCAGCACTTTTTTGAGTGTAGTTTCATCCAAAAAAGATGCAGTTTATGCAGTCCCAGGCTACACCATAGCTTGAGCCAAATACAGCACATAGGCACATAGAGATGACCTCCAAAAAATCACACTGTGCATCAGCCCATATATAAACTCTCAGCTGCTGATGCCCCCTTGTTGTTCCTTCATGTTCATCGTGTTCCAGCCACCAGCTTCTCTGTGCATATTTCATTGCATCACACTGAAGACTTCTCTCTCAGTTAAGGCCTCTTAGTGGGACAGAAATAACCTGGCAGTCTGATTCATCTTACCTGATTTGAAACCACCCACTATCTCCTTGCTAATAAATACAACTTGCGAAGAGGAAAAATGTGATTGTACAACCTCAGATCAGAGACTGTGCAGCCCAAGGACCTCTGCCTTTCTCATTATCCAGTAATGGGTGCCTGGGAGAGACTTTAATAATAAGGCAAAGATGAGGTGTTACTTCCCCAGAATAATTTCTTATCTCACAAAAAATTCATTACTCAAGGATTTGCTAAGCCAGAGGCTTTGTCTTTATATCTAATAGCCTTTTATATGTCTCCTTCATTTGTGAATTATTTTGCTACTTTTTAGATTGATGTTAATTTTAGGATCTTGCGTTCTGCAGGAGAGAATTTGATATTGACTTCACGCTGCACAGTTTATTAATAAAAGAATGGGGATGTTAATAAAAGGAGATCAGATGCTGTCTGAGCCCCCACCCTGCCTCTGTTCACATTGATCCTGGAATCAGGATTTCCTAGTCCATGTGGTGCAGGGTCACTGTACCAAAGTTAAGAGTGCCAGTGGCTGCAGTGCAAGGCCACCCCAGCTGGGGCTCTGCACCACTCTCTGTGGGTTTTTTGATGTGAATGGGAAACTCTGCCCAAACCACAGGATGCAGAGTCAAATTGTACCTTCTCTGGCTTTTTACAAGCCAGAAAGGCTTGACCCACAAAATGCTTGGGTATGATCATATTTCTGTGGGAACCAGAGTGCTGAATCAAGAGTGTTCAGCTCTCATGGGAACCAGCCAGAAAGAAACTTACTCTCCCCTGAAATCCTTGCATTCCAGGCCTGGGATTTTATCAGACTATATTTGTAATCCTACTTGATTTCTCAAATAAACAATGAAATGCAAAGAGTTGGCCAGAGGGAAAACCTTCCAGTTACTGAAGGAGAAAAGAACACAATATCCAAATGACTCATGGCTCTGTGGGTGAAGTAATGGCTGCATGTCATAGCCTGGGATGTGGGTTTGTGGTCTGATGCCACATGGAGTGGATGCACTTAGATTGTGATGTTAATGAAATGGCTTTGATAGGAATTCTGTGATTTCCCAGAGAAAAGTTGCTTGTTAGGATACCATTGACTGCATGGTGGCAATTAACAAGATAGGGAGGACACCCACCAGGTGCAGCCAAACCCTCCTCTGGACACCAGCTGGGGCAAATACGACAAAACCCTTCTGCTGCTAGAAGGGGTAGGTCCTGCAGGAAGGGTTGGAGATGGCTGTGGCTGAAGGAACTCTGGAGACAGAGTTTCTGAGGGCTGGAAGGGAATCTGGAGAGGGACAGCAGGAGCCATATCCCTGTGAGGTACCTGGTGAAGCTTTGCTTTCCTGGGGCAGGTTATCCAAAGCACTTCTGGATGATCATGCTCTGATGTTTGATGCTCTGAGGTTTGATGCCCTTCTCCCTGGTGCCCCCTGCTCCTGCTGACTGCTGCCTGCTGTGGGTACCCTCAGGTTACTGACTCCCTTATTATTTTTTCCTCTGATCCACTGGTTACAATAGGACAAAACACATAAATTCTAATGCACGTATAAGTACAAAGGCCTCTGCAGAGCCCGACTTCTGCCTTACTTGCCACTAATCGCTTGTACCTCCTGGGAATCAAACATTTCCTAGAAAGTTGCCAGAAGTTACTCGCTGTCCTATATATGAACAACTTGCAGATGTGACAAAAATACAGGTTGTTTTGTCTGGATCCTCAGTTTTTTCTCTCAGTCTCTCCATTGCAGGATTTCCTTACCTCTCCATCCTTTCAGTACTCTGGCTGCTGCTCTGTGGCTGTGCAGTGCAGGAGCAGCTCAGAGGAGCTGCAGGTCAGGACTCTGCTCTGATGATACCTGATGGAGGGGACATACCCACAGAGGTGGTGGTGCATTCCTGGGGAGCCCTCACCACCCTGAACGTATACACTGCCTGGGAGCTACTGGTTCTGCTCTGTGAGTTAGAGGAGGGAGGAATTAGGGTCCACTAAAGGACCAAATTAAATCCCTGCTTTAGGCAGGAGCTGTTGGGGAAGAATTTTTTTTCCTACATCCTACCACTGCTTTCTGCTGCAGAAACACAATGGGGTATGGTTTGCAGCTTGGGAGACAGCAGCAGGGCATTGCCTGAACCCAGATGTTGGCAGATCAGTTGGCGCTGGGAAACCAGCCAACCTTTTTCGGTTTTCTGGGACACTCTGGTTTTCCCATGTGATTAAAATTTGCAGTGTTAGATGAACACAGATACATAGAATTTACCCATTTCTAATTTGAACAATCAGATGTTTACCCATGGAGGGAAGACCAAGGGAGCTTCTGTGTTTGTGGCTTCAGCTGTGCTGGGAGTCAGGGCTCGTCCCACATTTGAAGAATCTTCTTTTTTTAGGCTGGGGCTGTTGCTTGGGAAATGGCTGTATTCTCCCTGCAGGCAGATCGATACATTTCAGCTCAGTGCACTGCAAGTAACTTTTCATCGTACATTAAGAATGAGGAAAATAAAAGCCAAGATGGATGTTATTTTGGTTTCACTTTTATTTTGAATTATTTATTAAGAAGTCACTGCTGTCTTCCTTCTCGTTGGGAGACAAAATGCCTTTGTCTTTAATGATTTTTTTCCTATTAAAAAGAAGCAAGGTCTTCCCAGTTTTATCTCCCTCCCTCACTTCTTGGTACCGAAGTGTAAATCTGGGGTCTCCACAGCACAGCAAGATGATCTCCTGCAGTCCCAGTGCAGGCAAAGTCCCCACTGATGCTGGAGGAGTCACACCTCGTGGTACTTTTCTGACCAGTTTTATAATGACGTTGCAGATGAGTTGTGTGTGCTAGGAGGGATTGCTGGCACGTAAGCAGAGGCTTATAAGTAAACCACAGGGAAGCTGAACTATCATTTTAATAAAGTATTTACTAAAAAGCTAATAAAAATATTAATCTTTTTCAAGTCAATTCTTAATAAAATGTGTTATGGGGCAAAAATTCTGCAATTGGCTCCACTATTAATATGAGTTTGGATCTTCTAACTGATAATCCATGTTAATTTTTTTGTTCCTAAATCTAGGTTATCCTGAAGGGGAGGATAAAGAAACTGGCCACCAAGATGGTAATCACTAGTGGAAATGAAGAAGATAAAGGCAGTCAAGAAAAGGAAAGCAAAGAAGAAACCATCTTGGCAATGCTTGGAATTATTGGGACAATTCTGAACCTCATTGTGATCATTTTTGTGTATATTTACACAACGTTGTAAACTAGAAGGCATGCAAATAGACCACATAAAACGGCCATTAAGAGTGACAGCAAACATTGCTGACTATTGACAAGTTCTTTAATCAGAATTGACTCTGTATTATATTAACACATCATAAAAGCACTGCCTGCAGGCAACGAAGACTGAAGCACAATTAATTTAACAAGACTCTTTCACACAGTAATAAGCTTAAATCTTCTCTCCTGCCCTCTCCCTTTCGGTTTGGTTTTCAGTTTGTGGGAGAATGACTGCAGTTATATAAGTTGTAGCTTTGAAGAAATCCACCAGGGAGATGTTGTTTTAACACAATTATTAAAAAAAAAAAAAAAAAAAAGGAAAAAAAAAGAAAGGAAAAAAAAGGAAAAGAACGAAACTGTACACTATATATAATTAGAAATGTATGCTGTATACCCGCAAAGATTGAACTCAAAGATAGCTCCATAGCACAGATCACGTGTCTGTTAGGTCAAATGGTTTTTTTCTCTTGGTTTTTGCTTTTACTTACATTGAATCTGACAAGCTTTTTATTTAGAATGAACATATGGTGCAAACATGAAAAAAACAATCCCATTGAGCAAGGTCTGCCTAAACCTGATAAAATGTTGGGAGAAATACATTACATGGTTGTTTTTCCTTTCTCATTTGCTTAACATCTGTGTCTGTTCATATCAATGTTTATAAATATATATTTTTAATAAATGTGCTATATTTTTAGCATGAACCAAATATTTGGAGACACTTGTATTCATGCAGCTAAATTTTGTTTGATGAAGTGCCCCTTTTGACAATGGATGTTATTTTTCTCAGCAATTATACAGCAGTCTTGTTTGCAGCTCTCTCACTGTGGTCTGAAGCAAGCTCACATCACGCTCATATGCATGACTTGAAGTTGGAATGTCAGCTGAAAAGCATTGCTGCTTAATATGGGAAATAGCAAAACATCGTAAGGTGACCTTTGGAGACTGGTTGCAGAAAGAAGACTATTTATAGTTTAAAAAAGAAAAAGCAGATGAAAGGAATATTGAGGCATCTCACAAAATATTGCAAAATTCATAGAATTTATGGCTTTCAAAATCTGGTCACGCTCTCTAAGTACTTGTGCTGAGAGAAGCGAGCAGAGGTTTATACAGCTGAAAAGAGAAATTTATAGAGACTATAGTGAGGGGCTTAAGTGAAATCCAGATTGTAAATACAGAGTGTATTTTAAATGTGAGGATCATTAACTCTTTACGCTTCTCTGACATGTGCTTTAACTGAGTTGGTGCGGTGAAATTCTCTGACTTGTGTTTTTGACAGGAATGTACAATGATGATGATCACAATTTTTCTTCAGAGTTCAATACCTATAAATATACTCATCATTAAAAATATGAGATCTCAATTCTGCCTCAAGCTGCCTAAGTACATTGACCACTAACTCTGACATATCCTCTTAAAAAATAGGTCAATTAATTGTTTACTGACTTGTGGTTTGGATTGTGTCCTCAGATGCACAAGGAGGATTGGTATTGAAGTCAGCTAGAGCTGTGAAAATTTTGACTCTAGAGTCTCATTAATTTTAGTGATCAGACCTGTCCCTCTGGAATCAATGATGAGTTTTTCACCATTTTCCAGGGTCTAGGAACGGTCTCAAAAATACAGAATTTCATTGCAGGATCTAAAAGCAAACCTGGAAAATCCTGAGGGGCACCTCTTATAAACAGAGGTGTGTAGTCTCTTGTGGTATCGTACAGTCAATAACAAAACCATTAGGAGTAGAAAAAAGGTCAGTAAATAAATTACAATGAAATCCAATATGAAGACTGAAGGAAAGCAGAGCAAAAATAATCTCATGTTAATGAAAACATGCCAGGGTGAGAGAGGTGAGAAAATGAGCAGAGATTTGAAGCAGAAAACAGCACAGAAAGCCAGTGCCATGCACACCAGCATGGCTGAGGAAACATTTGTGTTTTGCACGGTGCTGGTAGAGCTGCAGGTCTCAAAGAGGACAAGAAACAGTAGTGGCACAGGTTAATGTAGCTCAGTGAAGGTGATCTTGCTTTTTAATTTATAGTTATTTGTTCATAATTTTAAGGAATCAGCAAACTCTACTTTTTGATCATCCTGATGGCTAAAAGATAGTTTACTCCACTATGCATTTTTTCTTCTGTTTAAACTACTGCTGCTCACAGCCTGTGGCTCTGAGCACCTGCACATGCTCCAGGCACCAGTCTAACTTCAGCCTGCTCCTTGCCTGCCAGGATCTTCTCTGCAGATATTTCTCTTGAACTTTTCCCCTTCCTTCTCCAACAAACACCGTAGCAATCTGCCCGAGGCTCATGCTCATCTTCTAGAGGGCCAGCCTCTGAGTCAAAAGATGAGCTCTCATGCCAGATCCTTCTTTGCCTCCCTCTGCTTCAAACGGTAATACCTGTCATCTTCTTGTGGGCATGAAGATGCTTAATGAATCGAATTTCATTAAGGGCTTATACTAATATTACAAATTAAAGCTCTGCATTGTAAAACAGCATAGGACACCTCACTCACTGAAATAAAGTGGGAACCTTTGCTGCTAATCACAGTCGCACTTATTCAGACACGGGCCAGCAGCTTCAACAAGACAGGCACTGCAAATAACCCAAATAAGCTGAAATGGTAGATCAAGAGCCTAAGGATTCCATGTTTCCTCTGCTTTACTTTGCCTGTTAGTCTTGATGTAGGCAGTGTGTCCAGGTGTACTGTCATCCTACACCAGCAGCAGTCCTGTGCAGTGTGCTTTGCCACAGGCCTTTATTCCTCTGAAAAAGGAAGAAAGGTTTATCCCATTCCATAAAAAGTTTAACACTTAATATTTTAGTTTTACAGGTTTCTGTTCACAGATAGTTCTAGAAATATCCTGGGGCAAGTTCTTCTTAAGTAGATTCATTAAGTATTCATTTAAATAAAAATGAAAAGTTTCCTTTGAGGGCAATTTCTTTACCTTTTTTTTTTTTGGTATTCATGAACACTGATAGGGGAAAAGTATTTTTTCAAGAATGACAGTGGAAGAGGAATATTTTATACAAGGATCTGAAGGTGTGCCTACCCAGGAGGCAGCTGCAGGCAGGCCTCCTCTTGGCTCAGTGACGGGTGGAGCCAAATTACCCTCATGCTCTTTTTTGAATACACCTGTACGAAATATTCAGCTAGGTAACATATATGTCATGAATACCTTATAGTCAGTAGCTGCTCTATAAACAGATGAATGAAACTTCAAGGGTTCAATGGCAAATCTGCTTTGGCAAGGAAAAATCCAGCATTTTTGGCTTGACTTGTATGTAATGCAAATATTTTCTAAAGTAAACTTTAAAAAATGAAATATTAGTCCATTAGTGACAGGAACTTTCATCTTTGCATTTGAGTAGAAGGAAATTAACATCCAATATCATAAGAAGATACTAAAGCATCGCCTTTTGCTTCAGTCGGCTAAGAATTATGATTACATACGGTATGTAGTTTGATGGTTTGTGTCATGGGAATGAAAAATATTTTCATGAGGTGACAGAAAGGTGACATCATCCCCACTGGTATCTGGTGTGTTGTCTGGTGGGCACAGACTTTCAAGAAGGGAGAAGATAAAACTATTTATTATGCACACAACAAGGTGGGGAGAAAGAAGACAGACAGGCTACTGCCCTCCTCTCAGTTCCTACAACTGACGTTGAAAACTCGACGTCTCAGGAACCACATCTTGATACTGGAATGTATCACCCTGTGTGTTGGCTGTCAGGGCAGCCCTTTCAGTTATGTACCTTCTGCTCCTTCTACCTGCACCTCTGCAGCAGTGTGTGGCTCATTGTGCCTGAGAAGAGTTTGAACACAAACCCAGCCTGGCAGCCTCTGGAAGCAATTGTTTTGCTTTACTGTGGTGTAACAGTCTACTACGGGCCTGAGTTTTATTATTTTAAGGACAGTCAGTAATCATTATCATGTTACTGTCTGATAATCTATGGGATACGTCACTTGCTGAATTCCCAGTAAAATCCCGCCCCTGGCCCACAGGTAAAATTTTGATTCAGTAGGCATCAAAATACAAAAGAAAACTTCAGTTACCTCACAACCAAACTTCAGTATGAAGCATTGCTTAAGTCCATGCGGCTTATAGTTCCATTTAATCTATACACTGGAGCTCACCCCAAATGCCCCAAGATCTCATCTGTGTGAAAAGGTCTCATCTCTTCTGAGTCAGAATTACCATTTCTGTGTGAATTATGGCATATGCAGAGAACTTGGTCCATAGAGGGAAAGGATAAAAATTATCTGAATTAAAACTCCAGGGAGGCAACACTGCAGAATTTACTAATTAGTTTGAGGTTTAGCTGGAGTACTTTGTTTCTGGATAGCCAATATTTTGGAGAAAAGATGTTATTGTTCCTTGGGAAGTTTCTGGAAGAAATACATCTAATTGAAATAAAGAACCACACTGAAAATATTTCAGCAGCAATCTTCCAAAGAAAACACTGACCAGGACTGTGAGTGGCTTGCTTCCCAGGAGTACTGTTTGGCAGCCCAGGATCACAGTACACATATATGTAAACACCTCTTGTTTACTTAGAGGCTTTGTCTTTGGAACAGGATGCACAGATTTGCAAAGATTTACAAACGTATGAAATAGCACATTTTGCAATATCAGCAACAACAAAAAAATCTGTTTACCTTTATTTCCAGCAGATATACTGCAGACACCCTGCAGAACCTGCTCTGCTTCCATGCCTGCCTGTGTTTTGGAGGCTCATCCCAAAAGGTCTTATAAACTCAGTGTAGCTTTCTTTCCCCACCACTGATCCAAGAGAAACAAAACCTATTCAGTGTGGAAACCTCCACACCAGACTGAAATCCCACATGCTTCCACCTGCATTTATCTGCATATGAACCACCTGGTATCCAATAAGACTTTCCTTGTCTTAGGCATTAGGTTTGCTTATCTGCATCTCACCTGGGGACTCAGACAGGGAAAGGCAATTTGTAGAGCTGAAAGCACCCAACTGTTTTCAATGATCCAGCTTTACATAATGGAGCATGGCACACCACACACCATCCTCCTTGTGTGGTCTCACACTGACACAGCCTCCGTGACACACAGCGGGTGGGGCTGGGCTGGAACTGGCCCATACAGCCAAAAGAGCATGCAAGAGAAAGTGTTCTGTGCAAAAGCCTGGATCTCAAGTCAAGCTCTGTAGAGTGAAAGGACACCCTGCGTTGTTCACAGAAAGGCTCTTAGCTATGTCCACCGGGATCCTTTCTTCTGCAAGCAGTCCCAGCTCAGCTGAGGGTGACCCACGTACCACCCTGACCCTCTTGTGGCAGCTGCAGAACTTCCTTCCCCCTGAGGGAAATAAACAGCTCTGGTCTTTCCTAATCTCTTAGAATAGGGAACAAAGTCGCTCTTGCACAGCAGAAATAGCAGCAGGAGCATCCATTTCTGGCTGACAATGACAAGGCCACCTGCCTAGAGTGCTGATAGGAACTCTTTTCCCACCCATCATTCCTCATAATCTAGGAAATGCAAGTTAATTACCTGGACTCCAGGTTCTTCTCCACAGGCTCAGTCACCATTTAGACTCAGGCAGACTTCTTTTATGATGCTGAGACTTTGTTAAACTCAAATGGCTCCTGGAGCCAAGTCTTCAGGAACATACTAAATATCACAATACTTTAATCTGGCCTTGATATCGTGAAGGTGTCACTGTAAAAAGTCTTGAGCGTTGTCAGTCTCTGCCAACAAGGTGTTAAGGGACAAGCATTAGCAAGGGACACCATATGGGAGCCATGGGCAGCCAGAGATATTGCACTGTGGCTGCTCTCCCCAACACTTACCCTCTCGAGGAGCAGTGGTATTATGGTGGATTGATAATGGTGGTGGGTAAATGTAATAAAATGTTTGTGTAGCAGGGCGTGATTTCTCACCTTTACTTCCTGCAAACTTAATGGGAAAGGCATTATAAATAATTCTGGCTTTGTCAATTTAAAATATGGATTAAAATTTACTATATATGTTTTCAAATTTTAATGTGCTACTTTTTTTCCCCCTTCGGACAAATTCCATTTTAGTTTTGCAGATGCTATTCTTGTTTCTGTAATAATGATGGCTAATGCAAAAGCATTACTACTGGATGCAAAAGGAAGGAATGAAGATTATATTGTCAGTGTTGTATTATTCTGTTCTCGTGAGCAGCAAAAGATAGTCAGTGATTTTCTTTGCATCCAGTGCACATAGTTAGCAGTATTTTTATAATTTGATACTATTATTTCTGGAATTCTGTGGGACAAAGTTCCATCATTTAGAGCTGTGTATATTCAAACAAGTGTGGGCAAACTGAGAAGCATATGAAATGTTTGCATTAGCTAAAAGAAAACAATATCAGACATGTATATTTTGAGCAGATTCAAACTCAAAAGTGAGACCACACAATTATCATTCTTACACCCCTGCTGACACTGTATAATACACACCAGGACATAATTCAGAAGCTCACTCTGCTAAGACTATTCATGTACATAACTCAGACTAAGGGGCTAAGTTCCTTTACTGTTAATATGCATATGAATATGTATTTGCAGGTTTGGGGCATTAGTTGACAGTCAGCTGACAATTCAGCTGTAGCAAAAATGCAGCTAATCAGACAGGGAAAAATAAGAAATTTCCTATACAATGAGTTATTTCTCTTTGTCTCATTGACCTTACCTTAAATCAGCTGATTCAGACTGCATGATGGATGAGAATGATGCTAAAGCCCGCCTAATTGATGAAAGAATAAACATCATGGAAGAATATTAAATCTACATTTTCTGTCAGAAACTAAGCATCTCCCTAAATGGCTTTAAAAAACCTCAGTGCTGAATGTTTTACATTTTCCTTTATGTTTCACCATCAGCCAACACACTATTTCTATTTGATTGTATAATAATATTTATGTACAGTTTCACTGAGCTATGCAAACAGCAGCAAATGGATTTTGCATCCTTTGCCGCTTTTTAAGTTTTATAAGCCTCTTTCTAGTACATACCCATCTCTGGTTTTAAAGATCAAGAGGACAGATATACCACATATTAAAGTACTATATAATTATGCAAACCTCACTACAAGCTTAGACTGAAAGTATATGACCATTTACACAAAACAGGGTTGTTATTTCTCAAGACATATGGCCCAAGTGACCCTGATATGGTGCTGCATACAATATTACATTCTTTTGTTTCTAGAAAAGAAAAGGGAGTCCAGCTGTGAAACTCCTTGAAGCAGTGCATTGCACCGTATTTGCAATTTACAGAGCAAGGCAAAAAATCTGATGACCACAGCCAGTGCTCAGCTCCTGGCTGACCTTCTCCCATGGGGCAGCAGCCTTTGGTGTATCCTGACAGACCAAGTGTTCAGTGCCCTCTACATGTGATGAAAGGCAATAATAGTCAAACAATTAACATCCCAAAATTTGAAATGTCACCATCTTCCGTCTGGTTTCATTGGTCCAGAGATAAAAAACACCACCAAGCAGTAGCCTAACATAAAATAGAAAAGCAGCCAGTGATTTCTTAAGCTGTTCCTGAATGTCTCTCCTCAAAATACATCTTTTTAGAGAAGAGGCTCTCAAGAGCTCTGAAGGGCCCCTGGCAGCACCTGGTGCCACCCTCATTCCCAGAAGTCACCACTGCTTTGACTCAAGTGGCATGAAAAGGCATCTTCCTAAATGGGACCATGCCAACTCTCCAGAGGATGTAGAGTGATGCTGCAATCCCCTACTCTCCTTTTTTTCCTGTATGTGTACTTTCCTATGGAATAGAATAGAATATTTTAGTTGGAAGGGAGCTACAACAACCATCTCTCTGAAAGCTAGAGCACATTACTAAGGGCACCGTCCAAATGCCTCTTAAATACTGACAGGTTGGGGAGATCAACCACCTCTCTAGGAACCCTGTTGAAGACCTATTCCAGACCACCCCTTGGTAAAGAAATGCTTCCCAATGCCATCTCTAGACCTCCCCTGATGTAGCTTTGGACACCATTCCCAGCCCATATATCACTGGATCCCAGGGAGAAACATTCAGTACCTTCCTCTCTACCTTCCCTCCTCAGGAGAATGTAGAGAGCAATGAGATCCTCCTTCAGCTTCCTTCTCTACAAACTAGACAGTCCCAAAGTCCTTATCCAGTCCTCACAGGAGCTGCCTCACTTCTTGGTAGGGTTTGAAAAGGGAGCAGTTTCTGCATCTGTGTTCCTCAGACTCCTGCCACCTCCATGTGACAGGGTGGGTGGGAAGACCACAGATGAAGGCCTGGGTATCCAGCTGATTCTTCTCTTCCCTAAAATTTGACTCTGTTTGGTTTAAAATTCTCAGATTGTTTAAGGGCAATTTCTAAGTGCAGCTCAGCTTTTAAGAGTCACTTATATGAGTCTTATTTGACTTGTGAGCACTTCCATGACATGGTGTTGTAAGAATTGCAGTAGTGGCATGTTTCATCCGCAGTGCCTGGAGTGTTCACAAATCCTTCATGGAATTTCTGGGATATTCCAAATTTCTCAGGCACTAAATGAGATACAAAACTAACAATCAGAACAGAATAATAGAATGGTTTGGGTAGTAAGGCCATTTTATCCCAACTTCCCCTGCCATGGGCAGGGACACCTTCACTAGACCAGGCTGCTCAGAGCCCCGTCCAACCTGCCCATGAACACTTCGGGGAGGGAACATCCACAGCCTCTCTGGGCAACCTGCTGCAGTACTTCACCACTCTCACAGTAAAGAATTCCTTCCTAGCTGATCTAAAACTTGTCCCTTTTCAGTTTTCAGTGGAGGCACTTAGCTTCCCTGTCCCCATCCTGCTCTCCGTCCCCTCAAGAGGTGTGGGAAGAGAGGTTGCCATTGAAGACTGAGTGAAAAAAATCGTTGAATACCTCAGCCTTTTCCTCATCCATTACCAGTTTTCCAGCATTGCTTATCAGGGGGAAGACACCTTCTTTGACTTTCATTAGTAGAGGTTAATAATTTGAATTGATTCAAACATTGTTGCTTGTCTGAAAATAAAGGGTCCTTACAAAATTAGTGGCAAAAGTAGGATTCTTTTGATGCCATGAAACTTGAAGAGGATAAAAGTTGCGCGTTATTAAAATAAAATAATTAATAACAGCTGAAACATACTTTCAGTTCTGAGACATTTCTGCAACAGTCAGATGAGCTCAAAAATTTTGTATAACTTTTTGTCATTTTGCAGAATAAAGTAAAAGGTCTGAAAACAGTGATCCTTGTGCTGCAATTCCACTGCCTGGAAACTAAATAAAGAAATCAATAGGCATGCAGTGTTCCTCCATCAGCCCATGCTTGGTTTCCAGAAGGATGTACTGAAGTGTGGCTTAACAGTAAAACAGAATCTGACTGGTACTTTCCAATGTCCTTTCAGATCAGTAAGTTTTTATTTATAGTCTTGTCTCCTGTACAGAGGATGGATAGTCTTCCTTTCAACCAGATGGTTTCCTCCTTCTGTGTGTGTTTTTACTCATCAAGTCTGGAGTGATAACATTGTTGATATGCCATTGCTGAGAAGTAGTTTTAAGAAAAGAAATTAAATAATCCAGTTGTAAAAATAAAACATATCTGTTTGTATCAATCAATTCAAGCTCCACAGACCAAAATGTATAGAATCCTGTAAGAAATAAGTGCTTTTTAGAAGCCATGATCTCCTGAGGAGTGGTAGAAGGAGAAGGATATACAGCATATATCCAAAGACTCTTTGAAAACTACCTCAAAAATTATAACTTTACTATGTAAAAATTAAATATATTAGTTCAATTCAGTGTTTTTTCCTTTGGTAAGATCTTTTTCATTACATTCACGTACACGCACAGTGGTGTTCCCCAGCTGTCAGTCCAGCCTTTATCGAAGTTACATGACTGGAGCTGAAGGCAAACTCTAGCTCCCAGGTCTGAATCCAGCAGAGCATTTATATTCATAATTCTCTCCAGTAAAGTGCATGGTCCTGTCGGCTTTCTGGGCTGCCCATAAGCTTGAAAGTAAGTATGTGCTGAAGTGCTCCACTGGAGCAGGGCAGTGCATTGCAGCTGCGCTGAAACACTCAGTCCATTTTGCTTTTTAGGGAGGTTATTACTACTTGAAAGAAGTATTTCTCTGATATAGACAGGAACAAATGTCCCAGAGCACTCATCCATTTCCCTCTCAGTCCCTTTTCTCCTTTCTGCAACTCCCTTCTTTTTTCCTGGCTCATTACATCAGCCTTGTCCATTCCTTACAAAATATCACAGCTAAACAGTCTTGCTTAAATGGCTACTCTCTCTGCTTTATGTGCCTCAGATTTAAATTGAGAACTTCTTCCTCACCCAAGGCTCTATTTTGTTTTCTGATCCCATTTCAACCACCAGTGTCACCAGCTGTGTTGAGCATCATAATTCCCCACAGCCAGAATAGCTGTGGGATTTTCCTACTGTATACCTGGCATGCTTTGCCCTTTCTACCAGCTCTGCTCCTTCCCTCATTTAAAGCTTACAGCAATACATCCCCACCATGTAGTGGTAATACAGCTACCCCTCAGCAGAGCTTTTCTGGCTGGGAGCAAAAAAGGCTGGTGAGTGAGACCCAGTATCAGGGCAGCTACAGAGAGGACTCTGCAGGGTGGCATAAACTACCAGCACTTCTCGGACAAAAGTGCAACCATCAGAGACTGTGGTGAAACACTTTGAGCCCTAAAGGAAGACCAGTATACAGGAATCTGTAACTGAATGATGTAATCAGTGCTGTATTGCAAGGATGGTCTAAAATTCCTTCCTTACACATTTTGGTTAATAGAGAAAGAGCTGAGGGGTAGAGATGTGAGTCTCTTATAATGAGGCCTCTGAGGTCTTTGATAAAGCTGCTTAGAAAAAAGAAATCACTTTGATTTATTGTCTGGTACTATCCCATTCTTTCTGCAGTGCTAGTCTTACAGAACTAGTGATGGTGATCAAGCTGATTTCATGCTTACGAGGTCACAGCTAATCTAACTGAACCTTTGCAGCAGTCTGTAAAGAAGCTGATGTCCTAAAAATCTGTCTGTTTGTGATTCTGTATGGGTTATGAGCTTTATTTTGTTTTAGGGGACTGGAAAAGCCCTAGAAGTCACAGATCTGTGGTTGATCTTGAGATCTTATGTGCTCCGTTACAGCAGGTGTGGCCATGCTGGTGGTGAAGAGGATTTGGGATCAGGGCAGTGCCCTCAATGAAGGCAGCACGATCCTGTGAGCAAACACATGCTCCTCGAGATGACTAAGAGCAGGCTTCAAGGAAACACTGGAAAAAAGCAGGGAAGTATGAGTCATCTGTGGCATGTCAGTTTGCATGTGTCTCTACGTAGCATGTCATTGTTTAATTAATTTTTCTTCTTGTTTCATCGGAGACTACATTGGTTTGTCATTCTCCTTGCTGGATATATTGACACACTGTTACACTGTCAATGGCTGCTTTGGCAATGGGAAGCCCTTGAAGAACACTGCAGTAAATGTGGCTGCCCCCCAAAGCAGCCCGAGCTGGACACAACAGCCTGAAGGTATTCTGTGATGAAAATTATATGTTCTGTTGCACAGTTCTGTCCTACACCTGTGTCTGAGGCCAAAACTCATGGTCAGGGCAGAGCCAGAGATGCTTCAGCTTCGGGGCTGGCAGTGCTGGCCCTGGCCCTCCCCCGGCTGCAGAGAGACTGAAACCTGCCACATGAGCACCCTGCCCTGCAGGGCAGCCTGGGCAAGGGCAGATGCACTTGGGGCAGAGCTGGGATGCTGCTGAAGCCCCAAAGCTGAGGTAGCAAGGAGTGCTTGGGTAAACAAGATGTATAGAGCCAGCTTCTACCAAGTGCAAGCACAGGGAAGTGGTCTCAGAGGAAGAGAGCTGTGAGTGTGATGTGGTAGCTGGAGGTCTGTGGAGGCAGCTGAGGGAGGGGAAAGGGAAATTTCCCTGCTCCTCCCTGTTCCTTCATCTCCACAAGGAAAACTTGAGGCAAAGGTTTAGGCTAGGAAGAAATAAAAGTGTTTTATCCAAAGAGAAGAAAAGGACAGTAGATTTACCCTCGACATCAGGAGAAAGGCTGTATCTTAGGGCATTGGACATTTGTTGATATAATGGGGTTTTTTTAATCCCATTACCCATGAGAAAAGGGCTCTGATTTTTCTGGAGAAGTTGTTAAAGCTGTTCCCTGAAGATTTGATTTGCTCATGCAAGGTGAAAGCAGCCCATGGCTCTCCTGTGTAATAGAGCCTAGGACATGAAGGAGAGAGGAAATCTTCCTGCAGTAAACGTCAATGTTACTTTTAGCTACTAATACACTTATTGCTGTTACATATGAGTTTAACTCATTAAAATCTTTGGCTTTTCTTTATTTAAATAACCACGTGCCATTAGAGTCCCCTGTGGCAGCTGCCCTCTGGGCGTGTGGTAGCAAATGGGAGGGGGTCTGCTCTGCCCAGGCGGGGATACCACTGAAGCAAAGGCATGAGGGTACCTCTGGCCAAGGCTGTGAACCCCCTTTATCTCACCTAGATTATATCGCTCAAACCAGTGCCATTAAAATAAGTACAACATCTGACAAAAGTGGGCATATTAAGGAGTACCAGCCTTCTGTCAGAAGCACAAAAAGTTTTTGAGAAGGCCCCTGCCCTCAGGAGTAAAACTGAAATAACCCTGTCCGGCACAGCAGAGTCTCTCAAGGAATGAAGCTAGCTTAAGCAGAATAAAAATCCTGTCTGCCACTTTTTTCTGGCATTTTCCCAGTATGTCTTCTGAGCACAAGATGCTCACTGCTGGCCACCTCCCCTTGTCCTCTCTCTCTACCATCTCACTGGCATTATTTCAAGGTTTGCATTGCTTTTTTCAAACCTTTTTTGCTGGCTAGTTTAGCCTTTCATTTATAAGAGATGTGAAATTTTGCCATCCTCTTGAGTGTTTTTTATTTTGGTGTATGTTTAGCCTATGTGCTTTGAAGCATACAATTTTTCTCATCTAGTTTCTTCATTTGCAGTATTTGGTAATTAATTTTTGATATTGTGCCTTTGAAGAAAGGCATGATGTGTTTATTTCCATTCTTTATGGCTACCTTATAACATGGGTTTAACCCTTTCCGTGCAAAATCCTTGCCAGTATTTTGCTTGTTCTAGCCTTTTGAAAGCCATAAATAACACTTCTGCATTCTTGCATATTTTCCAAGAGTGAAAATGCATTGGAAAATGTATTTCTTCTGTCCTGTATTAGGGCAGGAGAGTCAAGGAGCAATTCTGCCATTTACTTCAGTATCCCTGTATTTACGGCTAGGGATGTGAGTTGTGGGTTCTGCATCAGTGCTAGCAGAGCTGTTCATACTCTTCATAGTAACTTCAGCTGGTCCATCTCCACCCACGTGTGAGAAGAATGGTGTTCTTTCATCTCATGTCTTTGTATTTACAGAGCATCACAGGTAATGACTTCACTTTTCCCAAAATAAGCCAACAAGACTCTGGCAACCCAAGTGCTGCATGAAGGGATCCCTCTCACTCTACATGAAAGTAAATCAGGAGTTTCATAACTGCAGGGCCCAGACAAGAAAAACTGGCAACTGCAAAACGAAAAGAAATTTCTCTCTATACTCACAAGATAAATGATCAATTTAGTAGCAGGAAACCTTCCTGACGTGTCATATGTATGAAGGTGTTACTTATGCTTCTGCACTTTTCTGCAAGTACTTCCTATTTTTTAGAAAAAAAAACCACCACAATTTTCCTGTGTTTAACAGTGTGGTTCAGAGCTTCCACTTCAGAAAAAATTTGTACAACACAGTGTGCATTGTGGACAATTACATAGAGACTGGACACCCTTATAGAGCTAAGTTTGAGGTGTAGTGGAACATCATAAACAGGGAAAAGTCAAAGCTTTGCAATTTCCCACAAAGATGACTAAAATCTAGAAGCCTTGATCTAAAATCTCATTAATATTTTTAATTTAAACCTTTGAAGAGCATTTTGCATTTGACTTCATCTCCCATAAAATTAACAGAATGGGCAGAAAGTATTTCACAGTTCCCAGATCATACTTGACTGTGGAGGAAGCCCACAACCTACAGTGAGTGTGTGTTTGAGGAATGGTTTGATTGATCCTTAAGAACTTAGCCTGATTTAGCAGTGGTTCTTCTAATAGAGATGAATTCATCAGTGGTGTCCTGGAGGGGTATGTTGAGCACTGGTGACACATAAGGTGTTTGCAAGTCTTGGATGATCCTTTGAGACATGCTGCAGTTTCCTGGGATATTGCTCCCTATTGCAATGACACTGGTGGCTGTTCCTGAACAGGAAAATATTTGTCAAATTGTAGGATTAGTCTGTCCAAATGAATGTTTAACATTCTTTGTGGCTTTTGTCTTCATTACTGGTCTGGATGTCTCCTCTGTGGATACATGGGGAGACACGGAGGCTGTCGACTGGCTGGTACAGACTCTGCAGTCCAAAAGCCCTACCCAGGGTAATTCTGTGTGGTGCATCAAGAGTATTCAAAACTGAACATTCCTATTCTGATGATCCTTTCCCTCTGTTTTGGTTTGGGAGTCTGTGGATCTTTTCTGTGAGGTATGAAGCACTGGGCTCCCTAGGCTTGTGTTCCCCTCCCAGCTGTGGAGGAACCCAGCATCCAAGCAGGATCTGTCCCTGCAGAGCTGCTTGTGGAGTAAGTTGCCAGCTAGCTGTAGTGTGTGTTCCCCCATGGCTTGAAATATTGTCAGAGAGAGAATCTGGGGAGGATTGCTTGTCATCTGATTGCATTATTTTTCAGCCACACAGGCAATAAATATTTAAAGTCTGGTTGTAGGCAATGTAACAACTCTGTAAATACATGCTTCTGAATACAGAAGTAAGAGACTGATCTTTTCTTTTAAGAGGAAACAAATACTCTCTGTTTGGCATAAAGTGTCCTTCTCCTCATTCTGTAAGGAAGAATATGTTGAGGCAATTTTTCTGCTATAAATGAAGGTGAAAACTAAAGGCAGGAAAGTATGCTGCATATTTATTGCTACCTCCTGGCGATCCTCTGTTCTTTTCCATTTGTCAGATCGAAGTATTAGATCAAAGCCCAGAAAAGAAAGGCAAAGAGTGAGAGATGGAACTGAGAGAAATGAGTAGCTTCACTCTTTCTCCTGCTGCATTCTCTCTCCCTGCCTGTCCCCACCCTGGATTTTTTTTTTTCCTAACAGAGAAGCTGTGAACATTAATAGAGATAGGAAGGAGTGTGGGAGTTCCTGTGACATTTTCTGTCTTCTCTACAGCATCATATGAACTTCCACTATTTCAAGTAATTTGGTTTTACAGGAATACTTACAGTTAGCTTTCACAAACTGAAATTGAGTATTGGCATGAGCCTGAAGATGTTGGGCCCATATCAGCACTAGTGGAAGAGGGCAGAGGTGGCCAGAGAGGTGAGAAAGACCTGTGGATGTGACTCAAAAATTACTACACTATCCCTGTCCTTGGGCATTCATCACAGACTTTGTGTAGTGTGGAAATAAATCCAGGCCTGTTTTGATGTCCTTTGTTATGATTAAATTAGATTTTTTTGCCTTTAGAATAGTTTTGGAAGGAAAAAAAAGTACTCTAGCATTGACTGAAGGGAGATCTAGGGTCTCAGCTGATTTAAGCTGAGCAGCAGAATTACGGCAGTGGGGAAGTATCTGGTTCTGCACATGGCTCTCTCTAACTTTCCTGTTTTTTCTATGATTAAATTAGATTCCTGTCACCTTCATAAAATCACCTTTTGGAGGTGATTTTATGAAGTGCTTTTGCAATTGAGAAGTAACTTGGTGATTTGCCTCATGTGGCTTGTTTCTCCTTTGTGAGGCATAGTTAGTAATGTTTTTTGAATGTATAAATGATTAGCTAAATGTGATGATATGTGAAGAATCTTACACCCCTCCTGTTTCTGAAATCCATTTAATGAACAAATTCCTTAGTGGTCATCTCAGAACCAACCATTATCAAACAACTCTCACCTAGTAAGAGAAATTTCTTTTTCAAAAAGCCTAGCTTAGGCATAGTAGAATATTTATTACATGGCTGGCAGTATTCTTCTGCCTGAGGGATGGACTGCAATTACAGCATGGTAAATATTTCATTAGAACAAAGCAAAACTGCATGGGAAGTAGCCTTCCCTTTATTTAAAGCATTTATTAAAATACACCATTAGAATCTACATGGGAATAATTCTTTCTACCTAATCTACCAGCTAAGCTACAATTTTAGGCGAGACATTTTGTTATTACAAAACCTTGCATATTAGAGCAATCTATCTTCTCCTCTGAGAAAGACGGACATCTTAACACAGATTAAACTTGGTGTACACTAATGTTCCTTATACCTTATACATTCTGGCTTCTTCAAGGAAGAAAGAGCAGGTGCAGTGATTTACCCTTGACATCAGGGTGTCAGTGCCCTTAAAAAAATCCCTTCTCCCCAAAATGACAATGTAAATGTAGTTTAAGTACAAGAGCTAAACACAAATGAATGTTGAATTCTGCGCACAAGAGTGGGAAGTAGTCACTTGATAATGCATAATGATGCATGCGCAGTTTTGGAGAGTAGTGTTCTACATTAAATACTTCCTGAGTTCCACTTGTTCTAAAATTGTCCACTTCTCTGGACAGTGAAAAAAGAGACAAAGACAATTTTTGAGGGCTCATCCAACTGCAGCAATTTTCTTAGCGAATAGAAAAGTCATCTAAGAGCACATATGAGGAACGAGGTCTTACTGAACAGTAATCTGGCTATAACTCCTTTCCACTGGAGATGATCTTTCTACTAGAGCACCAGATTATACAAGGTTATCCTGGGCAACCCAATATGTTATTGTATTCCATATCTACCTGTGCCCAAAATTATTACGGTCTCTCTAAGACCTGGCAGCTGGACACGGAACCACAGAGGTCAGCGTGCCAGGTCCTTTTAAGGTCAGGATCGCTCAGGCAAAATTCTCTTGCCCTTTCTTTTTCTTTCTTGAGGGGAAGCTGGGACAGGGCAAGGCAGAAGCCTTTTTTTTTTCTCTCTCTGAGCTCCTTGCCTGCTTGCAAGAAACTGCATTTTACAATGCTAGACTGCTTCAAGGAAAATTTCACACAACCTGTCTACAGCCACAGTGTGGAGTCAGAGCCATCGGGGCTGGGAGGTGCTGGTTTCGGTGCTTGGGGAGACCATTTGTGGCAACACACCAAAGAACGGCTCAGAAACCACAGTGCTGGCACCAACCAGGCCCAGCCAGCCGAGGAGCAGGCAGAGAAAGTGACCCTGCGGGTCTGCCGAGCTCTCTGGCTCCTGAGTTTCCCAGCCGCCAGTCTTTCAGCCGCCTTTGTCAACGAAGCTGCCAGGGCTGGAGAGGTTGAGGGGGCATTGCCGCTGCGATTCAGCAACTTTGGATCCAGTTATTAGTCACAGTTATTTTGCCTGTTGATGTTTCATTTTTTTAGTAAACAGTTACTGTTTCACTTATATCTACTTTCATTTGTCTCTCTTCATAGGTGCAAAGGGAAGGGTTAAGACTAAAAGGGGAGGTAATTAATTCGGAAATGTCCACCCTCTTAAATTGTCTTAAACCAAGACAATGTTTAGGCAATACCCCACTTTATCTGCTAGAGGTCTATGATGAGGCCCCAAGTCTGTAGCCTGGACCTACAGTGATAACAGTCTTCCTTCTTCTGCAAAGGCTAAGAAATGAAAAGAAAAAGATCACCTCCCTGTACCAGTCATAGGCAGCCTCAAACCTCAAGTTTTGTTCTTGATCTTTTCCCTAGTCTCTTAGAAAGTAGCAAAAGTACTTGACTATGCTGCAGAATGTGCAAACCCATTTCTCATGGATCAGCATTACACTCATAGCATGACTTTCCATCTGTCCCAGCTGCTGCCTCTGCTGCTGTCCAGCGACAGGGAGCTCCAACTTGTCTCTGGGCAAAATGCACTTCTTCCTGGCTGTGTGAGTTGTTTTTAAGTTGTTGTGAGCTGTAAACAAGCAGGATGGCTTTACCAAAAAAGGTCAACCAAGATTTCTGGCTCACATTAGCTAGGTCCAGAGAATTTTATTGTCTTATTGGTGTGTTTTGTCATAACACCCCGAGCTCCATAGTGACTTCTCCAACTACACTGGAAAGCTGACACACTGCAAAAGTTAATGGACAGTGAAAACTGTCTCTAGAGAGCCCTTGCCATACTTGATGTTACAAGCATCCAGATGCTGAAAAGCTGTGCCCCCTTGATTAAAGCCAAGGCTGTTTCTCACCCTGAGAAAGGGATCCTGCTGTAAATCTACTCTGGGACATAAAATCGCCATTTATTGCACATGGCATGAGCTAGCTCCCAAAATGCAGCGTCAGCTCCAGAGACCAAAATGAGTTTAGGTTCAATGTTGGTTTCTTGTGGGTTGACTCCAGACTCTGAGGATGCAACTGCAAAGCATTCTAGCGAGACTCACAAGAATATGCAAATGGACCACAAGCGAGTCTCCAAAGCTGCACCGCCAGGGCTGGGCTTCCATGCAGTGCAATACAGAAGTCCTGAGCAAACAGAAGCTTAAGCCAGCACATTTTCAGAAGACTGGGAAACTGAGCCACAGGAGCCCACAGACGTGCTGCTGACTCTTCCCAGCCTGGTGGGCTGGCAGTGAGGGGAGGCCTTACTCTGGTTCCCAGTGCCCCCTCCTGCAGGGCTGGCAAATACAGGATCATTTCAGAACCCTCTGAAGTAGCTCTAAGCTACTTAAACTTAGACACTTTAAGCTTTTTTTTCCTTATTTTTTTTTCCTTTTTGTTTTCTCTAATTCCTTCTGTCAGAGGTAGAAAAGAGTTGCTTGGAGACAAGGAGTCTGAATTTACAGAGCTGGTCATTGGGATGCTAGGCAGTGCCTGAGCATTGGAGGTTGAAGATTTCATGTGATAAAAGAAGCTGAAGTAACACTAAAACAGGTTTTGGGTGCCTAATTTCTTTGGAAACCTAATCCCTGCACTCTCCCTTTGCAGGTCACAGGATTAATGCAGCACCCACACAGACATGCTCCCCTTCAGAAAGGTAGTGAGGCACTCTGTGTCTGTGTTTATATTTAGCACTAATACGTGAAAATAACTATGCCAGGATTTGTGTACAGTCCTGTGTCAGAAGACAGACTGTCCAGCTCCATCTTGATAATGCTGTTTTCCTTCACGAAGAAGTCAGAGCAACGAAATATCACAAAAATGCACTTAATCATACTTACATTGTATTTAAAAGCAACAGTGGTTAAGTACAAATGTAATGCTCAACAATGCTCAGCAAAAGAACTGAAAGGGATTTACAGCTTCAAGTTAGCAAAACCGATAGTAAAGGACAAAAAAGTATAGGTACTTTCTGCCTCCTAGGAGGTCAATGAGGATGTACCAAAATGAAAGTGGGTCTTTGGACCTGCACTCCTCCCAGAGAGTGCTCTCTTGGTGGAAGTGTTGGCATACTTCCAGCAATATTCCTTCTGGTTTTTTCTCCTATAGCTAGTGGACTGATAAGCTTAGTGTCCTGGTGTGATGCACTTCACTCATAAGAAAGAAGCCACCATATACTCTATCAATATAACGTGCGTTAATGTTCAATGGTAAATGTGACAGTGATTTAACAAGATTTGATGGCAAGGTACGCTTGATTAGTTACTGCATAGAGAACAGGGTCAGACAAACCATCAGAGAAACCCTCCCACTCAATCATGAGGTTCAGAATAGATTGTCCTGCTTTCTAAAAACATTCTCAGAGAGCAGCCTAGGCACAGCTGGGTCCACTCCTAGTTCCAGACTTGGTCAACAGTTTAGGTTGAAAGGATTGCACAGTCAATTCTTTAGACCATTAGCTAAGAGGTCATGCTATTAATCACTTAGTGAGGATCTGTTGTGGGAAGAGATCTCTCGATCTGGAGGAGCAACCTTGAGAGGTGTCCCTGCTCAAGGAGAGATCCTGGCGTGCAGCCCGCTGCCGCACAGGACAGCGCAACAGGCCCTGGGCTGGCCGCTATTTATAGAGAAAGATGAGTGACTTATGGTCATATTTGCATACCAGCAAGACGTCTGGGTCACCATTCCAGACAGCCTTGGCTACCATGTTGCCACCTGCCTCAAAGTCCAGAGTAAGGTGGATGCAGCTATCACACACTCCACTAGTGGTTATTGCTTAGAAGAGGTGGGGGAAAGCACAGCTCACAGGATGTTAAGAGTCCCAAAGATCCACAACACTAGAAATTTGTAGTTATGTGTAATACCTTAAGTAGTTATTGAAGGCATGAATATGTTGCTATCAAGTGACAAGATAGCTTTAAATCCTATAAGCCAAAACCTTTCCTGCAAAACAAAGCATGGGAACAGCTGTTATCTGGAAAGGTGCCTTGTTTTGCCTTTTTGATCATGAATTCTACATCTCTGTGCTTGTCTGGATTTTGTTGGAACAATTTTCATATCCAAACTCATATGTATGTCATCTGTCATCCAATTATTGGAGGTTATTCAAGGGTTATGTTTGAAGTACTCATTGGAGATACAAAGCAAGCGTTTCATTCATTGATAGCAATTGCTGAACAAAAGATTGGAAATCCTAAAGGAACTATCAAAATAGATTTGAACTTCTACACCATGGGAAGAGTGTTGTGAAGTCAGCGTGACCTTGACAGAAACAGCAGGTAGCTGTGCTCACACCTTCTGAAGTATGAGGAACACATTTGCATAACTGATTGAAGGTGCTTTTCATGTGACTGACAAGTTGACAGCTATTAATTATCTTAATATTTGCTTGGGGTTCTGAGTCTGCACCAAGCGATTAAAGATACTTTTGGGAATTAATGGTTTTGTTTGCACTCCTTCCTCTAATTGTTTGCTAAATAATTTACCATCGTTGTGTTTCAAATCTCTGAGTACTGCAAATAGTACTTAAATAGTATGGTTTAATGCAGAGGTAAGTAAATACGAATGTGTAAAGGATGTGTGGAAGAAGGGAGGAAGGAGTGAGTACACCTGGGCTTTAAGGGTAGACCTTAACAGGAACATGAGTGTCTTCCTCACCTAAATTTGATCATTTAGACGTGGCTGGTACCAAAATGCTGTAATGTTTCAGGCAGACGCACAGGGTCTGTTTGTACTGTGTGGATGTTAAGTGGACTGTTAGGGACTTGAAGACTGTAGCAAATTTTCCAACAGTTTGCGTTTCTGAGTCACAGGTAGCACACCAAACGAAGTCCCTCCAGAAACCAAACTCTCTACCCCTCCCTGCCTGAAACCTTTTTTGCTGCACACATTGGTTCTCAGCATCCCTCATCTGAAAACCACTGGGCAACTTTCTATGTATTTGTATTTCTTTCTTTCCTCTGTTCTCCTTTAGGTCACAGTGATGCCTGTGGTGTTCAGGCTGTTCTGTAAATATGATAGATATCCTTCCAGTATAAATATCACCTCATCATGCCCTACCAAATTCATGGCTACAGTTTGTAAGCATATCGTGTATTGCTGCTACAATTTCTATTGAGATGAAACAAAACAAATGATGCAGTAATGTTTTTAAGAAGAAACTGAAATTCTGGGAAAGAGGTAATGAAAAGCTCTGTCTTCTGTAATTTCTGATCTGAATTCAGAGTGGTGTGCATTTGTGAGCAAGAGGGAAGCTGTGGGTCTTTTCCTTTTGGATGTCATTATCTTGCTTAGATCACTGAAACTTCCATGAGTGTGCAATCATCATGCAGTCCAGAATTCAATTAATGAATAATTACCAGAAGGCATTGGTCAGCCTTAGATGGCTGCAGCTGTCACTGCTGTGCCTCATCAACAACAAAAACTTTTAATGTTAGGAAAGGGTTCTGGCCAGCTTGGATAAGCTGTCCCATGTTAGTCCTGAGGTGACTACTTCCCTTGTGTGTGAGCCAAGATAAGCTTATATAAAATTGATAAAATTGATTATGCTGATCTGTGGTAAAACAATGGCTGAAAACACAGATTTCTGCAAAATACTGACCAGCTTCCCTCCTTCTGTGTGACAATGCAGCCCTTCTAATGATTAATATCCTCAGATGATCCCACTACTAAGGTCAGCTAAGGTCAGTCTTAAACAGCAGCCCAGCATCAGTGGATGCTGAAGGGTTGTGATAGAACCTTTTTGTTAGATTTAATTTAAGCAATGGTCAGTATTTCCCCATTTCCATGATAAACATAGGAAGAAAAAAGTCAAGTAAAGTATTGTGAAAGAAATTATGGGAATCCTCTTATGTATTTATGAACAAATGATCTGCTTCTATCCTTTGGCATGTCTGGGCTGTCCGTATGCTAAACCTTTGGTAGATTTAGTTTTATTCTCCAGAAACTTCTCAAAAAAACCCAACCAACCAACCAACCAAAAAAAAACCACTATAGAAAAATTTCATGAGGATGAAATAGAAAAATGCCATTTCCAGACCTCAGAGCAATCCTGATTAACTACATTAGTCATTCTTTGCTGGAAAAAAGAGAAAAGGGAACAAGTGTGGAGTGCATTGTGCCTCATATTGCCTCATGCCCCTGTTCATGGAGAGAGTCTTTCCCATTCCCAGTGGATGTCTCGGTACTGCTCACCCCACCAACCCACTGGCTCTCCATGAACCCATATTGGCTCATGATGCACCTGTAGGTGTAGATGTAGCTGGTCTACGCCTGTAGACCTCTGGCAGTATATCAACCTACGTAACACTTTGATGTCCAGATAAAGAAATATAGACATCAAAGTATGGTATAAACCATGATATTCAAACTTGTTAAACAACAAAAAGCATCACTGCTTTGTGCCAGATTAATACAGGCAGATCTTTCCAGTTATTATTTGGCTGTTCTGAGTACTTGGCTATCATCTGTTCCTCTCTGCTGTGTATAGCAGGGCTGGCAGCTGGGGACAGGAGTCACAGCTTCACTTCTCCAAATTCAGAGGAAGACAGCAATCAGGCTTCTAACCCCTGAACGCTTCGCATTTCCTGGCTGTTAAAAAAGCATTCACATATAGATAGCAGGGACAACCTTTGGTAAGAGGAAGGCAGGGCAACCTCTCAAACCTGGCTGAATATCAAATAACTATCATTGTGCCACATAAACACGCGGAGCTGTTGCTATGCTGTGCACAGACTCAGGTTTGCCAGCCATGTTCTTACCCCTGGCCTAGGCAGGATTCACACACGTGTGCCTGCAGCCTGATAATCGCCTCTGCCATGCACTCTGTGTGCTCCTCCTGGCTCCATATAGATTCATAATGGCCAGAATATTTTTGGCAGGCCTGAGGCAGAATTCATTCTTTTCATGCGCAGAATATAATTCAGTCCTATTTGGAAGAAAAAATGTGGGTTTTTTTTCATGGATGTTTGTTTATATACTAAATGCAATATTATGAGTTCCTTAAACTGAATTTGCTAGAGGAGCTGCACTTATTTGCTTTCCTTCTTTCCTTTGCCTCCAGCTGCCTGTTCCAGAGCAGGGACTCCCATTCTTGTCTGTCCACCTATTACAAAAGCATTGTCTACCGGAGAGTATTTGTGCAGCAAATGATACTGCTGCCCTCTGCTGCTTGAAGGGAGCATTGCCAGTTCCTTATTAATCAAGAACACAGCTCAGTTTATGTCCCAAATCATCTTTGTTTTCCCCGAGTCTAAATATTTAATCAGAATTTTTATCTCACTTGCACTATGCATCCGCCCCAGACAATCCACCCACGCGTTCTCTTTTCCCTTAGCCACAGCAACACAAAACAAGGAGTTGCATGTACATTACAGTTTCCTATTTCTTGATGGGACTGGGAGCACCTAATAAGATGCCAGGTCTATCAGAAATGTTTCCTGCAGCTGTGCCATTAATAATGCGTCTCTCTCACGTGGATTCTCTTGGCTTCTGTTGTTGCTGAGCTCTTACTACAGTGGAGACCTTCATTTGGCAGACAGCTGTTGCAAAATTTATCTATATGATATAATAGTATATAATATTATATAATAATAATAATCTATTGTAAACCCATCTCCTAATTTATTTTGGCATTTTTTCTTTGCTAGATCTTTGAGTTTCACTGGGGTCATTAACTGTGATTAAGAGAAAGTTTTGTTCCTGCAAGTCCATATCACTGTGACTCAAAATTTAACTAAAATTGAAAGATTACGTACCGGGCTGTTGCTTGCTCAGCAGGACTCTCCAACACCTGCATTCCCTTTGACACGAGCAGAGGGCTTTTTCTGCTGTCTGATGTGTCTTCATGGGCTTCTGTGATTAACCTGCAGGTGTGAGCATTTTGCTATCTGTGTGTCTGACAGGGGAATTCCACACTGAAAATTTTCTCTAGAATGACTTCAGCTAAAAAATCCTTTGATTTTCCAATTTTCTTTTTGCAATGATTTATAATTTTTCTGCCTGCCTGATTCTTTTATGGAGTGAATATTGAGGACATGCCTAAAACATTTAAGGGGTGTGGTTTACAAGTGTGTCCTTGCTAAGCCTTTCTCTGTCTGGGGATTTGCTGCATATAAAAGGTAACACTAAACTGCAGCAGTATCTTGGAATTAGCCTGTTTGCAGGTACTTTGCTTCTGGCCATGTTCGTGCAATACATCAATGTAAAGAAATAAAGATGACATTTTCTGATTTACAAATGTAGTCCTCTTTAGAAAAATGCCTTGATTTTTCCTATTATACTCTTTTCAAATGGCACAAAACTGCTCTGTGTTTTAAAACGCTCTTGCCGGAAGTTTTATACATTGGTGCTTTCTTCTGGCCTCCATAAATGCCATTACAGCACCCAAAGGAATACTGTGGTCTGGAAGCATTTCTAAAAGCCTAACGACAGAAGGAATATGTTAAATCCTCGAGAAGTAGGAATTAATGAAAGCATCCCACATCTTTTTTTCTTTTTTCTCTACCTTGTTTTTGAGCACTTTACCACTGGGACATGAGTTCCAACTGATTTCTAAACCTGCTTGACTCATTCTTCTCTTGGAGCAGTGTAAAAGGCTGCAAACAGAGCAACTCTGGCTTAGCCATGGATGCAATGATGTGCTTACCATGAGGCATATAATTCACTCAGGGGATTATTTTCTGCTGAAGCAGTGGAGGGGATGGCTGGTAGAAATTTAGATGGTGATGTTCCAGTAAATGCATCAATAGCCTGTACATATCTATTTGCTATTAACTTGTTTGTCAAAGAAAAAAATCTGTGTAATACCAAGTGATGCCTCCAGTTGGCACTGGTCAGAGTCCCTACAGAACTACAGCTACCCTTTACTATGAAATTCTCAGGCAGAAAATTATAAAGAAATTCAAATGATCATTTCAGAGAAGACAACTTTTTATTATGATTTATTTCTAAATGTCTCTGCCTCACTTGTGTGGTATTAAATTAATTTTTTTTTTCTTTTTCAACCCTCACATGAGTAAATTTATTTTTAAACTGCCAGATTGAGTGATCTAATGCATCTTTCACACCTAAAAATGTTGAAACATGGTCTAGTAATAGCAGCTCTGGACCAGGGTTTTTAAAGTGTAAATACTTCGGTATATACAACTCAGAAAACTCTTAAAATAATAATTTCATAGTAACAAGATTTCTATTTGCCACATGATGTGCTAAATTATGTCCAAATTTTAAAATAGATCTCAGCTGATTTGTAGGATGTATGTTAGAAATCAGTTTTGTCAATGCTTTTGAAAGAAAGAGTTGGAGATACGCATAGAAATAAATTAATATGGAAGTCAGGAATAGAGAAATAAACAGTTGAAAGAGCTGGCACAGTATTTCATACTTGAGACAACTTAGTGATTGAGGAGACTTTTCTTCATGATAGAAAAGGCTGGTGTTTCTGCCCTATTAATTGGAGTGTGGCTGTTTTAACTGTGAGACCCAGAGCTCCAGCAGGAAAAGGGAGGGGAGCAGGTGGGGTCTGGGCTGAGAGGAAAAATCAATCTCTGCCAGAGAGCTGCTGTTTGATGCAGCAGCTGACCCAGGTGAGGAAACACTTGGATGATCCTGACGTTTTATTTTCATAATTTTCTGGCAGTTTATACATGACCTGTATGTATACCTCTGTCCAACCACAGTGAAGAGAAAAGAGGAGCAGAGCTGAGAAAAGGAAACTTAATAGATCCAATCAGCACTGAATATAGGTTATTTCATAAAATGCGTTGGTGCCTATGGTGTGGCACTGTACAGGTCAGTTAAAGATAATAGTTTCAAATATTTGTTTGGCAATATAAGAATATAAGGCACAGAAAGGGCATCTCTGAAGGCATGGGAAGGACTTTACTGAGAACTGGAGTCTGGGAGGATAAGAAAGAGAAAAAATGATTTTGTTTTTCTCTATTATTATATTCCTTCCTCAAACATTTGCTACCAGAGACTCTGAGAGAGTCCACAAGGCTGGAAGGACCTCTGCAGTGCCCCTGTCCGTCTGGGCTTGAATGCTCATTCCCAGGGCCAAGGACCAAAGGAAGATGTGCAGGAAACGTGGAAATCCCCAGCGGAGCAGCTACTCACACTCCCAGAGCTGCCACTGGAGGTGGGCAGATGAGCACCAGGCTACTTTTCTTTGCCAAATGTCTCACGGCCATGTCAGGTATTTTCCCATGTTCATTTCTGTTCGAAGGCACAAGACAAGAGCAGAGGCAGTAAGTGTACCACAGTATTGGGGAAGGCTGTGGCAGCCTGTACCGTCACGGACATAAATCATCTTGGTTCTGTCACAGTCTGTGCTCGGGGACGGAGGGAGAGAGCGAGGGAGGCACGGAGGATGGATGCTCCTCGCATTTTTGCCAATTCTGGAAACACTATTCCATCTGGTTTTTTTTCAAAGCGTTTTCTCTTCTAAGGTAGGCTTCCGATGGTGGTTTGTTAAATGGCAGGGACACCTGGTGGTGCCAAAGGAATACTGCAGAGCATCCAGCTGTCCGAGTGCCCTCCGGGTGCAGTGCAGGGTATGAGACAGCCCGTGATGCAGGGCAGGATGGAAGGGGCCCGACTGGCCAGAAGCAATCATCAGCTCCTCGGCTACTCTTTGTTTGCAAAGAGGCACGATAACAATTTGTTATGGAAATGAATTTAAAACTTTAATTTCTATAATTTTTAATCAATAAGAAAACTCATTATAAATTGAGAACTGTACTTATTTAAAGCATGGACAAAATACAGACCCTAATCTTCTGCAGCTGCAGTGAGTTATGTATATGAAAAACACAATTAGTACACAATTCTTCTGTGACCAGCCAGGATAATAATGCTGGTATTTCAATGTCAAATCAAGATTCTTCATATTGTTTGTAATAATTTCACACCTGAGGAGAAAACATGGAGCAAGGTTGTTCATGTACCTGCAGAAGTTGCAGAAGAATGACTGCTACATGTTTAACCCTGGTGAGGAGACTTTAGATCTGGAATCACAAAGAATCCCTAATCAGGAACAGAAATAGAGGGCCCCTGCCTTTGGCCAGGAGGTAGAAAGGGAGAACTGTGTGGATTTGGTGTCCTGGCACATTAGATCCACAGAAGTACAAAGCTTTGGTGGATACTGATGCACAGTGTACACTGATGCCATCAAGACAGAGGAGTGCAGAACCCATCTGGATCTCTGGAAGGACAGGGAATTGTCTGTGTTAGAGACCAAGGTGATTTAACAGCGGACAAGTGGGAAAAGCAGCCCACTGGGACTGGCCTAGAGGCCCCTTGTATCCTTGGCATTGACTGCCTCAGGAGGTAATATCGCACCAATGGAGATTCTCAAAATCCCATCTATGAACTGATTCATCGACTGGAGAGGCAAGGAGCTGGATCTGCTCACCTTTTAAGAGCCCCATATAGGTGAAACTGTGTTGCATTGCATTCCCATGCATACAGCTTAAACCACACACATGCCCTTAAACCATCTCTATATCAAACATATATTTTCATTAACTACTATCCCATGTCCTTTCACAGAGAGATAATATATTCCTTTTAATGACCTTTCTCCTTACCTCCGATCCATGACCTGGCCATTCCATCAGGATGAGTGGCCAGGACAGGAGAAACAGCATCCTTGATTGTTGGTCACTAGCCCAGCTGGAGTTGTCATCACACTCTCCTCACTCCTTGCAAAATTCACTCTTCACCAGTTCAGGTCATTCCTGCAATGTACAACTGCTGCATTACCCACCAAGTACATCTGGGTCCTTGGGCAAAGACAATCCCATGAATGGGTTTGCCTTTTCCCATGGCAGGAGAAATCCACACTGACTTCCCCAGGCACTTCCCTGTGTGTAGTGTGGGAACATAAACTCCTCTCACATTGTGTAGGGGGGTTTTTTGGGCAGGACTAAAGTGGCTGGCAGATACTGTAGTGTTAACCAGCCAAGTGCCATCTCATGAGTTTGCATCCCAATGCTTTCATGTGCCATTACTTAATGCTTTTAACATAGTCTTCAGCAGTCCTTTATACCTCTCCATCTTCCTGGAGCGCTGGGGGTGATAAGGGATGTAATATATCCTCTCAATACCACGTTGCCCAAGAGTTATTACTAACATGAGCCCCCTTGTCTGAATTGATTCTCTCTGGGGTACCGTGTCACCACAAAATGTGTCTCTCAAGGTCTGAGATGGTGTTTGGAGCAGTGGTGATGGCTTACAGCCAGCCCGCCAGTGCCTCTACTGTGGTGACTCTGTAGCTCCGGCAGTGTAATATGACACAATGTGTCCTAGCTCTCACCACCTCCGTGAGAGTCTTTCCTTGTCCCCCTCATACAGAAATCAAAACAACACAGAATAACCCTTCAACCCCGTCACAGCTCCCGTCCTAAACCCTAGTGGCCAATCTCCTTATTCTCAGATGAGTAGGTAGCCAAGCAGTAGAACACCCATTCATTATCAGCAGACAATTTGCCTCCCTCACCTACTTCATAATCCTCTTAATCCTATTTCTGTTATTGGAGCTTTAGAAAACAAATGACTTAACCTGTAAAACTACTCTAATAGTTTATAAAAACTTTGGTCTTGTAAACCACAGATTGAAGATTATACCTCTTCTTAGAGTTCTTTTCCTTCAGAAAGAAAACTTTTATCTACAACTCCCAAAGCTGCTATTTTAAATTAAACTACTTTTGGACTTCTCTCTACCCTAAACTGCACAAATTGCTCCCCAAAATAACCTCCATAAAAGTTCTAAGATGACAAAAAAAGTTAGCAACCACCCCAAGCCTGCAACCAAGAACCTCCCTGGCCCCCATGGGTAGAATATGGCTACACCCATAAAATCCAATCACACAGAAAACACACCCCCACTATCAACAATGTCTGCACCAAACCACCACTCAGAACTACTCCCACAGTCATAACCAAAGCTTGTCACACGCCATACCGAACAACTCTTCAGTCCCCCCGAGTTTCTGGAAAGGGGTCCACTGCCAGAGACAGAGTAAACAAAACCCACTAATATTCTGCCCAAATACACGAAATACAGCACCAGAGACCCAAAGGAGATACCTGGACTCATCAGCCACCCACACCCAGCAACAGATGCTGATACTAAACCTTCCACCCCATAATAGTAAGAAGGATTGGATGCAACTGCCAATTCTCCTGAAATAAAGCTTGCACCCAAAAATATAAAAAAAAATTCTCATAATTTTTGCTTAGCAGATGTCATCTTCAAGACTTATGGTCACATTACATTAACAACTATTTTCATTATTATAATGCAAAACCTCCATTTTGCAGCTGGAGAAATACAAATTTATCAGAAACCTATTTTATGTGGTGGATTGGAGGTTTTTTTGGTTGGGTGCCCCCTCTTTCCTCTGTAAGTAAAATTATAGGGCCAAAGAGTTGTGCTTTCCTCTGGGCAGGGCGCTCAGGCGTGGAGGGGGTCTCAGCTCGCGTAGGCACAGCCGGTGCTGGCACCCCGAGCGCCCGTTCGGAGCGCCGGGCTGTGAGCGGGGTAAGTGCGGGGTTCGCACAGCCGGGAGCGGGCACACCGAGCGCCCGTTCGGAGGGCCGGGCTGTGAGCGAGGGTAAATGCGGGGTTCGCACAGCCGGGAGCGGGCACACCGAGCGCCCGTTCGGAGCGCCGGGCTGTGAGCGAGGGTGAGTGCGGGGTTCGCACAGCCGGGAGCGGGCACCCCGAGCGCCCGTTCGGAGGGCCGGGCTGTGAGCGAGGGTAAATGCGGGGTTCACACAGCCGGGAGCGGGCACACCGAGCGCCCGTTCGGGGGGCCGGGGCTGTGAGCGAGGGTAAGTGCGGGGTTCACACTGCCGGCTGCTGGCACCCCGAGCGCCCGTTCGGACCGCCGGGCTGTGAGCGAGGGTGAGTGCGGGGTTCGCACAGCCGGGAGCGGCAGCGAGCGCGCACAAAAGCCACGAGAGGGCAGGAGCAGCCCAAGATTTGGTCTCCGGCTCCTCGGTGGCTTTCCCTTCCTGGATTCCTTTCACGTTCAAATTCATAAAGTCCTCTTCGAGCAAAAATGTAAGCAATGACTTAATGCAATTATGACCAGATGTATTATTAACTCAGTCCTAAAAAAACAACCAAAATCCCCAACAAGCCTGAGTTTATTTTTGTTTATGGTCTGATGGAAAGATCAGTTCTCTTGAGAACGAGGGGCTTCAGGGGCTTCAAGCATTCTTGCTTCCTCTCTCATATTTCTCTTAATATCCAGTTGCGAGTCAAGTTCTGTCACTCGAGAAAAGAGAAAATCAAGAAAATATGCTAATTTCTTCAGGTACAATAGTCTTTAAAACATTCTCTCCCCTTGCTACTCTTTATTCATCTTTTGGTTCTGATACCAAGAGGTTTTTATGTATTTGACTTTAGTTATGTAAGTATCTTTGTTAATTCCACTGAGGCCATAACAGTAAAGCAAAGATACAAGAATTTTTGGGATTTATGGCCCAATGGCACTCTCTTTCTAATGCACAGATAATACCAGTCCTGGAAATCTCTCTATGGACAGAAATTAGCTCCAAAATTGTTTCTAATGACTTCAAAGAAGCATGATGAAATTGTCTTCTCTCCATAAAATTATATAAATCTCTGGTTTTAAATCTTAAATCCAAATCTGAGTCTGCTCCTTCCTGCCAACAGCTCTGGATCTGACGGGCACACAACATCCCCCCTGTGCACAGAAATGTTCTCATGAGCCCTGCTCTGCTGGCAGATGGGTTCCAGCAGTGTGGATGAGCCCACACGGGCAAGCAGGAACTCTGCTGGACTGGGCACAGCATCTGAGTCACTCCAAATAGTTCCAGAACATCTCAGTGAAAAAATAAGCCTTTACTTTAGAGGTCTGAACAATGACTGGAGTTTTTTTCATAATGCTGAATAACTAAGCTGAAATATATATAATGAGCAAAACTTGTAATGATCATTTTTAGAAACAATTTCATTTAGCATGTAATGAAAAGGACAGACAGAACCCCTAAAGAACTTAGCTGAATTCCTTGCTTAATATAATGCATGCCTCCTGAATCAAATCCATCTTTTAACAGGGAAATTAATTTAATGGGGAATTGAATAATATAAATACTAGTAATATAATAGTATTTTAAAAAAGCCCACAGACAATAGCATGAAGGGTGAACAGAATCAGGAGTAAACCCCTCTCTTTTGGTGTCATTTGCATGTTCCCCTGGTGTTGAGATAGACCCTTGTACAGGCTAGACCCTTGAGTGGCCTGAGACATCAAAAATCTGGAGATAAGTAAACAACTTACTCTTTCATCAGTCTAAAGTGACTTTGAGTTCACATCTGTGTGACCTTCATTACAATTAAAGGTGGCATGACATGAAATCTTAATTCTTTTCAGGGATTTCAAACTGATTCATCTTGCAATGCACTAATGATCATGGTTTCTAGTTTCTAGTAATTAATTCTTAAATTAAAATTGCAAATGTCACTGAAGACAGAAATTCTTTTGATGACAAAAATAGAGTTCAAAAATGTTCCTGGCAAATTTGAAAATGGAATTAAAAATAGGATGAAATTAAAAGGAAGCTGGAATTAAAATTATCCAAAGACACGCTGTATGAGTGGGATGAATCATCCCTGTTGATACAGGATGGGGAGCAACTTCCTTCAACAGTTTTGAAGACAAAGCTCTGTTCAAGAATGGACTTTGGTCAACCGTGTCATATTATAAAAATGGGAAATGCTGCATTGCCAAGGGTAAAACATGAAATAATTTCTTCCAGTGTATTCTTCACTGGTAAAGATTCAGCTCAGGTACATTATTCACTTTTGAGTGTGGCCATACAAGAAATAGACCAATGGCATCTGCTTAGAGAACTGAGGATGAAAAAGAATATTGACTCCTTGCTACGAGGTGGGAAGCAGGAGGATTCAAGGAGACCCACCCTCAAAACTGGGCTTTTGTGGCTGTGAAATGTAAAAAAATGACTGTGAAATGTGAAAAACCCCACCAACCTTAAGATTCTGATAAGAAACTCCAATACAAAAAAAGGGAAAACAGTATGATACAATAAATTAATAAACAAGCATGTACACATTAGGATAATAGAAAGTAATTAAAAGCAAGGAATGTATCTATATTTTATAAATCACTAAATGATGGTTAGTACATTAGAGATAAAAATTTTGCTAGCTTTCCTGATATTCAAATACTAAAGCTTCTGAGAAGACCTAATAATTTCTGTGGCCAGTCATCTGATAATGAATTCATCCCCAAAGGAATGCTGTTTCAGAGGGAAGCTCTTCCTGCTTACCACACCAGTCACATAAAACTGTTCCAACTTATGTATGATAAGTGGGTCTAATAACACTGTTATTTGCAATTAAACTCATTTTATGAACTGTGCTTCTAGAAAATTCCAGCTCATCTCTTACTTCTGAAGAGTTTTATCCTGCTCTTCTCTTTCTGAGAAGCTTTACTTATGCTAAATAATGCCAAGGAAAGGCTTAGGTGATCTGTAATTCTTATTGTTCATTGTTTTCTATAATCCTAAAGCCACCTTTAGTTAAAATTTACTTCATTTGAGATTGAAGAGGATGGATACATGTGCTCTACAAAATGACATAAAAATGTTCTCTAAATGCTCAGGAGATGGCTGCAAGAAGGTGTGGTGGTTTGACCTTGCCTGGCTGCCAGATGCCTACCAAGCCATTCTCTCTCTCCTTTCTCAATGGGATGGAGAAGAAAATATGATGAAAGGGCTTGTGAGTTGAGATAAAGACAGAGAGATTGCTTAGCAATTACTGTCATGGGCAAAAGAGTCTTGATTGAGGAGGATTACATCAATTTATTGCCAATTAAAAATAGATTAAGATAGTAAGAAGAAAAGACAAAACTAAAGTCATCTTCCTCTGCCCCCTCCCACTTGTTCTGCCTGGGCTCAACTCCAGTACTGGCTCTGCTGGCTCTCCCCTGAGCTGCACAGGGGATGGAATTGGGCAAACGATCAGTTCGTAACCTTTCATCTCAGCTGCTCTGTAATCCTCACTTTGCTTCCCTGCTCCATTTCAGGGTTCTTCCCACAAGTACAGCCCTGGCTGGGTCCCTCTCATGAGGTGCAGTTCTTCAGGAACTGCCTGCTCCAGTGTGGGTTTTGAACAGGATGAGGAATTTGAGATTAAATTGTGATAAGGAAGATAAGCATTAGCCATCCATGTGGTGAGGCCAGTGAAACAAGGATTGCATGGGAAGGATATGGAATTTTGACTACAGGACAAGTTTAAAACAGAGTGAAAAACTTCCTATCAAAACAGTTGCATTGCAGAGTAGGGGTAGAAGAAAGGGTCCTTTGAGATCCCTTCTAATTCTGTGATCTTGTCAGGTTGAAAGAATAAGTTAATTGATGCCACATAAGGTAACTTTGCTTTAGGGACAAAGCCATGATCTGTGACTTCAGTTGACTGATTTTGCTTATTTAGTATTTTGTTATAATTTCTCTGGGATTTTTTTTGCCCCTTCTTTCTTACTTTAGGCTAGGCTTCTGCCCTTGTATAGTCTCTTACCTGTAAGCTATTACGTATTTGTCTCTTGGAACTTTTATAGTCCTGCCCATGTCTATTGCCATTCTAGCTTAGTTTTTACTGCATGTAATTGATAGCAATAGCTGCTTCTATCAGACTTCATAAAGTGTTTGGCTTTCTTTTGCTTTCTGGCTAAAAAATTCTGCTTTGGGGTTTGCCCTTTAAAATGTAGAATATATTCATTTATGTTTTGTTTGTGCCATCAGCATGGCTCTCATTAACAAACAGACTGTTTCTGAGAGTGGATATTTTTTGGTTATTGCATTTTTCCTCAGGTGCAGACATCATACATTCGAATATTGGGTTCTGACCCCTTTCTTCTAGGCTGTCTACATAGGCTGTTAATGAGCTTGAATACTACATTAAAGGTTTGATGACAACTCCCCAGAGAAGAGCAATCTGTGGATGGTGTAATAGCAACTAAATATTTAAGTCTGTTCCCAAGACACTCAGGCTGTCAGCTTTGCAAAGCAGGGAAGGCATTTTGCTCTCTGTGCAGTGTTGTGATGTCAGAGGGGGGAGCGTTACTGCTGCCCGTGTTCTGGTGTGCCTCTGTGGCATCCCGCATAAACCTCCGAGATGGCACACACCAGATACCACCAGCCACTACGTCTTTCCTTACCCTGTCATCTCTGGGTCCACAGGAAAAAAGTGGAAGGGTTCCCAATCTGCAGCAGAGAACCAGGAGTGCTGAACAAGGTGTGGGAAGTGCCAACCTGGCAGCCTGTGACCAGCCTGTGTGAGCCTTGGTGGGTGCAGCAGAGCCCCAGCCCATGCCTAGGATTTCCAGCCCCTCTGGTTATGCAAGTGAACCAAATAATATGAGGTGTCTCAATAGCTGCATTTGTCTGAGCATTACATTCACATTAAAAAGAATATCCAAGGCAGTTAACTCCACTGCAGTGCTGGATTAGAGACACTAAATTCCTCAAGGCCAGGAAATTTAGATAAACTATAAACTTGTCTGAAATACAGACAATTTTACCTCTCATTTCCTGCCCCTTTCCTAAACACTCATAAAGGTTTCCCAATACACGATGATGCAACCAAGAGGATAATTTACTTTTGAAAACATCCTGGGTTTTAGGAAGCAAATATTATCGTGACGAAGTTGCACAGTGTGAAACCACAGCTGGCTGTATTGGGGTAGAAGGTTAATTTGGAACATCTGTAATAAACTAATGACCCCCTCAAGCCATGAAGAGAGGGTAGTGCACTTTCTATTTGTGTTAGTATTAGGGAATGAAACCAGGTTACTGGGAGGGGAGGGAGGAAGATATTCTGGAAAACTGTCATGGCGCTCTGGCTTTAGGCAAATGGAGAAAATCTTTCAAGTCTCAGTTTTAATAATAATCAAACTTTTGGTGTTTGAAAAGCTGAAGGCATCTGAGACTTGCTTTTTCTTTTAGGGGAAGGAGAATGCAACAGAATTTGGCCCATAAAAAATGAGGTATTCCTAGTCTTTAGGCACTCCTGCTAGTCCCAACCCTAAGCTTGTGAAAACTGGTGTGTGCAGAAGAACGAGAAAATCAGCGTCAAAACTTTTTAGCGTATTGGCAGTACCCAACACTGACTTTTAGAAAGGATATTGAAAAGGCTGTCTAAGACACAAGAATTTGTAGCCGTCTGAGAAAGAGAGACAGCTGCTTTAAATCTTGCTACTAACAACCTACTAGAGCATATGGAGCAACCTCCCCAATCAAATTAAAACCACTGCAGGAAGAGTTCATTTTACTCGTTGCTAGGCTGTTGTTGCTTCACTGGAAACACCCGGAGGAAGAGAAGGCAATGAGGGCAAGAATGGTGCACTGTGTTGTGAGACTGAGCTTTTTGACTGTGCAGAAAACAACACTTTCTCTACAAGTCTCATGGAGAAATATGAAATTTAATCGTATCACATACTGACTACATGGTGAATATTTAGTCATGCCATATCTGACAAAAATATACACTGATACTAGTTTTCTTATGTCCAGTGCTTTTTTTTGGGGGGGATGAAGTGATTCCACTTAGGATTCAGTAATGAAGTTACAGTAACCACCACTTAAAATTTCAGTTTGTAACCTGTACAAGATATATTGTCATCTGACACAACATAAAAATATTTTATTTGGATGCATAATATATATATTATAATAATATAATACCCGGAACTGCAATGTTAGAAGATGGTGACTATGGTCCCTTAATGAGCACTTTGAGGAAAGACAGCAAATGGAACAGGCTCTGACATCCAGTGAACACCTACCCAGCTGCTCTGCCACATGACATTTCTAAATGGGCTTTCTTACAACAGTATCTGACAAGTGATGAAAGCTGGATTGTTAAATCTGACAGTATCTCAAGTCTGTATCTCCAGGACACTTTTCTTTAAAAGGCGCTCAGCTTTGGGTCTTCCTGAAAAGAACAAAAAACTGAACCTTTAAAAATTGCACTGGCATATTAAACAAGTCCCCTTGTTTATCTTGTCCTATTTTCTAGCAGAAATCAAGGATTTAAAGATATCTGCCTGAGGCACCCAAACCCAGACCTGAATTCTTGGAAGGGTGATGCACAAGATCATTTATCACCTTCCCAAGAAGCACATAAAGTAAATAGTATAAAATATATATGTTTAGCATATCATAGTGATGTTGTATTTTATATAACATGCTATGTATGCATATATATTCATGTTCTTACATTTTGAAAACTCTGAATTTAACCTAATTTGCATTTGCCAGTGTTGCTGATTTGGGGTCTGTATCTCAAAACTTTAATTTTTACCTGTGTGGGAATATGAAGTGCATATAACATCCATTGAATGAATGACTGCTTGCTCCTACCTTTCAAAACTCCAACATCCCAGTCACTTACAAAAAAAAAAGTATTTATGATAATCTGTTCCTTCAAAGACTCTAAGAAGAATAATAACTCAATTTCCACCTGAAATAAGTGTGTATGTTCATCTTCAGTAATACTTAGTCCAGCTATTTAAGGAATGCCTGAGACCCACTGCCCTGAGGCCCTGGTATCTTGCTCTGAGGACTTCAGATGTGACCAGCTCAGCAGATCTGAGGGACTATCCCATAAAATGTAGCAGCATTCCTTAGTATGACAACAGAAATCACAGCCTGCAAGGCTGTGTTCTGCCATCTGACCATGGTCAAGCACCTTATTGTGCTCTCCATCTCCCTGTGTTGAGTTCTTTTTACACAGAATTATGGAATGGTTTGGGTTAGAAGGGACTTTATAGTCCATCCCTTCCATGGACAGGGACATATTTCACTAGAACAGTGTTCAAAGCCCCATCCAGTGTGGCCTTGAACACTCCCAGGGATGGGGCATACACAATTCCTCTGGGCAACCTGTTTCAGTGCTTCACCATCCTCATGATAAAGAATTTTTCATAGCTAACCTATATCTATCCTATTTCATATATCACATTCAAGAGGAAGAGTAGAGAATAACTATCCAAAATGACCTAGTTTAGTATGTAGGAGACACTAAAAAAAGACAGGAAGGGATAGACTTGTATAAAGAATTATCTGATGCTATCCTGTGCCTAATATGCCTTTAAAACCCTGCTTATTTTCTACAAATGCTTCAATTTGCCTTTGCTGTTGGCAGAGTCCCTGAATCTCTCATTCTGGAAGGTGAAGACCCACCTTCATTTTGACAGCATGTGCATGTCTGCCCAGTTGCTATAGAGGCTCACAAGCCAGACATTTCTGTGGCCACCTCTTTCAGTGGCACAGCTCAAACTCATAAATGTCTCAGCCCATGCCTGCCAGGTAAAATACTGTATGAAACAGCAATAATGCCTTCTTTTCCCTGAAAGCCCCCTAAAATACTCATCCTTCCTCTGCTGTCCAAGTAAGCACATATTATGCCTCTCCTTGGAGAGTTTTCTGATCACCATGACTGATTTACTGGGGACCTGACTATTCCTTCTGTTTTTCATGGAGTCCCTGCAGTGCCCTTGTGAGACCAAATGATGCAGAGTAAACTCAGTATTTAGTAGCCAGAGCACCAACTAGGGAGGGCAGAGATATATCCTCCAGTTTCTACATCAGTAAATAGTTAAATTTAAACATTTGACCATTCAGCACCACAGCCCCTAAAATGTCAAAATAAATAACTGCCAGACTCCGGGAGAGGTGTGCAAAGTTACAAGTGGAAGAATTGATCTATACAATTGCATTTTCAGAAATAATCTGCAAACACACTCTGACCTGCAAAAATGTTTCCCATGTTTAAAGCAAATTACATGGGTGGTGTGAATGAACAGGCTGAGTGTCAAAGCCCTGGATATAAATGAACATGCCTAAATACGTGAGATATAAACAAGTGTTGCACAACAGTTTATGAAAAATAGAACAGGCTCACTGTTACAACCCACCCCAGACACAGAGAGTAATCCAGGTTCTTGTTAATAGATCCATTGGGGTGGATTAGAGTCAAAAAGCACTGAATGACCCATGTGTGTAAATACATACATGTAGGGTTTATTGTAGTGGAGTACCGCACCCAGTTTGGGCATCCCCAGTGCAAGACAGATGTGAACATAATGGAGCAGAGCAAGACCAGCAGAGGGTTCGTAGGATAGCTGAGGGAATGGCACACAAGATATATGAAAATAGACTGTGAGATCTGGAGCTGCTCAGCCTGGAGAAGAGAAGGCAAAGGGATCTTACTGCTCTCTACAACTCCTTATGGAAAAACATTGTCTTTCTACTATAAACCTCACCATCTTTCTTTATGGAAGACCTTTTGAAAAGGAATGAAAAGCATTTTTCATTGCACAAGAGATTTAAAAAAGGATTTTTCTTCACCAGCTTGAGCCGAACCTTGCTAAATTTTCAATATAGCAAGGGAAGCTTTCCTTAAGATTAGAACAAAATACTAAACCTTGGAGTTGGATACCTGCTACAGCAAACTAATTTCTGTCCCTCTTGAAGGTATCTTTATGCTCATTCAGGTTCTGACTTCATAGGTGATTTCTTTCATTATATAGTCATTGTATCTTGTTTGATTAGATCATAGTTTATTTGACTTGACGGGTATTACGTATAGGTCTACAAAAGATGGATCAGTTTGGACAGGTGACATGGCTTGAAGCTCAGCCAAAAACACTGATACTTCTGTGAGCTGTTCTCTGAGATGTTCATTTTGGATAGACATATACCATTCCCCTTACCAAGGGGCTGCATGCTTTAATAAATATAGGGTGTATTTACACTATGTAAACAAACATGCTTTTCTCTCTAATTGTGACCTATGGAGACTCAAAGTGTCTTCCTCATTATCTTTGGTTTAGGTTTACTGACAAGTAGAGTATGTAGTATCTATTAAGAATTATAGTACTGTGTTTCTCATTTTGGTTATTAATTTTTTTTAGTACTGTTTCTCACCCATGTCATTATGCCATGTTTGTTTGTGAGCTCTTTAGGAGAAGCTTTCAATTACTCAATGCTGTACAGGCTCAGATAATCTACTCTCCTTTTCAATAGAAACATTTTTTTCATTATTTATAGAGCTAAAGCAAAAAGGTTTTGGGATATCACTTTTAAGTCCATCCTTGATGTATAATATCCCATTCTAGACTTTGTTTTCAAGAGTAATGCAGGAAAATGAAAAGAGGTCAAGGAAAGCCCATGAGGTCTAGAGAGTGTGAGCTGTGTAGAAAGGCTGACACATTTGTTGTTGAGCTACAGGAAAGAGGAAAAATAAAGGAAAAAAATATTTATATCCCTGAATGTTTGCTATGAAAAGGAAGGCAATAAAGGATACTTCATTTCAGCTGAGGATGAGAGGAAAGCAATCACTTCAAACAGCAAAAAGAAAAACTTAAAGTTAGGTATTAGGAAAGGCTTTCTAATAAATAATGTAGTTAACACTGAAATAGGTCCCTGGGGAGTTTGCAGATCTCCACCACGTCTTCACCACTGGATGTTTTTAAAATCCATCTCAGGAGAAACATGAATTCTGCCCCATTATGGGAAAATTAACAGAATGGTCTCTTCAGGTCCTATTTAGTCTTCTGTGTCTCTAATAGCTCCATCAGCTCCATCAGTACAGATACAGGTATAACTTTTGTTCCCCACAAAATATGTTTCTGGGAAAATTTGTGCACTAGTTTTTGCTGCCACCGCAGATGGGGCTGGCTCAAATGCTTGCTAGGAGCTATAGCTCCTTTCCCTGTGAAGTGCGAAAACTTATTTAGTATACCTGTGAATGTTTTGCATCTCAGACAAAGGAATTATTTTAAGGACACTGTTTTTAAGTATTTTGTTGAAATTGTATAACTAATAGACTAAGAGACAGATTAAGCTGAGTGCAGATTGTCAAAAATAGGATGAGAAATCAGACAAAAGCCTGGGGGATGACTGAATCCTACAGGCCAGCCCTCTATCTGTTAGGTCTGTTGCGTTTTGTTTCTTCTTCATTATAAGCTTCACTTTGGGTCTGATATGTGTAATTCTAAGACAGAGCCTCTCCTTCTCCCAGAAAGCAGAAGAACCTGGGACACCTTAGGATCATCAAAGAGCAGTTCTCTTTTGAGCACAAGAGCTCTGACATGAGTGTGGTAAGATGACATTGGATCACATTCTTTGAAGCTGACTCCTTGCTCAGTAAACTCACCTTCTCTGTATACCTCAAATGTTACCTGCTTTAACAATGATTGACATTAATCATGGTGGCAGTTGTGTGTTATTCCTGTTGCAACTAGACAGCTAGCATCGTTTGTGGATATTGATCTAGACTGGGTTTATCACTGGACTCTTAACTACTGGTGGATACATATTCTTGACAGCAGCATGTGAACTAGGAAGAAAGGCCTTTTCTGCTTTCTGCACTGCCATGCTGGCAAGGAAGTTGGAAGTGCATGTGAAGCTGGGAGGAGACAGAGCCAGGACAGGTGACCCAAACTGACCAAAGGGATATTCCAGACCATATGGCATCATGCTCGGTATATAAAGTGGAGGGAGGAAGGAGGAAGGGGAGGACATTTGGAGGGATGTCTTTCCAAGTTACTGTTATATGTGATGGGGCCCTGCTTTCCTGGAGATAGCTGAACACCTGCCCACCCATGGGATGCAGGGAAATAATTCCCTGTTTTGCTTTGCTCGTGTGTGTGGTTTTTGCTTTCTCTATTAAACTATCTTTATCTCAGCCCACAAGATTTCCAGCTTTTACCCTTCTGATTCTCTTGCTGGTCCTGCTGGTGGGGGAGTGAGTGAGCAGCTGCCTGGGCTTAATCACCTCAACAAAATATTTTCAGTGAGTCCACTGGGACTCTTCTGCCAAAACCAACCAAAGAGTCAATTGGGACTTCTGCCAAAACCAGTCTAAGTCTAATTGCTCATGTCAAATTCAGCATATTATTAAAATAAAACACAATGACAACAACAAAAAAAAAGAGAATAAAATAAGTTAATATTGTTATAAAGCAAAAAGCTCTGACATATGCCACAAGAAAATGAGTTTGCATGTCTTGGAGATGTTGCTCTCCATAGAGTCACATTGATTTGGGTTGGAAGAGACCTTGAAGATCACCTAGTTCCAATCCCCCTGCCATGGGTAGGGACACCTTCCACTAGACCAGGTTGCTCAGGGCCCTATCCAACCTGGTCTTGAACATTTTCTGGGATGGGACATGTAAAACTTCTATGGGAACCTGTTCCACTGCCTCACCAGCTTATTAGTGAAGAATTTCTGTCTCACAAGATCTAATAATGCCTGGTGCAGTAGCTCACAGGGACTTCAAAGGTGCAAGAGTGGCATAGCTCTGGCAAGTGGAAGAAGGAAAAGAGAACAATTTTCCTATTTCAGAACCTTTGCTTTCATGTCTCCAAAATGATATATCAGTATGTCATCTCAATACCTATGTTTCCTCTGACATTTTTTTCCCTTTCGTCGACTGGCATGAGTACAGTTCCAATGAATTCATCTTGGGAAGAGAAAAACATTACCTCCCAATCTATCTGAAAGAAGACATACCCTTTTCAACTAATCTTGCAAAGTCAGCTTCTGAAGAAGGTGCAATCCAGGGAGGGTGAATAGCAGTGTCTCTTTGTACAGACCAGATGGAGAGAGAAGGGACATGGGACATTCACATGGATTCTGCAGCTGGCAGCAACCAGAAGAGTGTGAATTTGGTCTGTTTTCTTTGGTCAGTGCCTTTAGAAAGACTTGGCTCTTGCAGATTCATTGCTGTCCTATTTTAAGGAGGATTCTTGTTGCTCCATTCCAGGAAAGCATTATTTGTTTTGCTGTCTGTTCAGCATTCATTAGTTTACTTCCAAGAGAAGGGAGGAAACAACAAACCAATTTCTTCCATTCATTTTCCACTGTCTTTAGCCCTAGGGTCAGCTTTGGCATTCAGGGAGCAATATGCTTTGTGACCTAAAATACAAAGAAAGTGTAATCCTTGCTGATCGTATTAGTAGCTTTCTTTTTCAACAAGGAAAAGACTATTAGCATTGCTTACATACATGGTGAATTCCATCATGGAATTCTGTACTTCTCTATCATCTCCCTTTAATAAGTTAATGGTCTTTTAATTAAGGTGAAGGAAGCTGGGAATGACAAGCACTGGCAAGTGGGAGGAAGGAAAAAAACTGATGTCTGCTCTAGTAAGCAAGTTATTTTGCATTATTTACACACACCACCACTGAAGTGTCTCACACATAAAATGGAGTGGGAGGTATTTATGTGTCAGGAATGGTAACTGGTTCTCCAATAAGCTGAGGCATTTGTCACAGTGACATTTGCACATGAGATTGCCTCACTTTTTCTGTTTGCATAATTTCATTTTTAAACAAACAAACAAAAAGTTTCTGGTTGTTTCTAAAATCTTTACAATGCACAGACCATGACACCCTCTCCACAGATGCAAAATTGGCAGTGACAGAGAACATTCCTACCTCTTCCTACCTCTCACTGGTGCCAAGCACCTTCTGTCTGCCAATGGAAGCCTCTGCACGGAGGTGCCCAGTTGTTATTTTCCTTTATGTGGAATGTCTGAAATAGGAAGGCTGAACAACACCTTAATGAGGACAAGTCAGAAGAGGATCAGCATCTGAAAATAGCTGCCACACAACCCAGAACAATTATTGCTCCTAAATCAGACAGATTTTGCCTTCAGATGGTAAGAACATATTGACCTGTCTCTGTCTGCAGATGTTTTTCGGGCAGGTTAATCAGAGCTGGATCTTTCTACTTCATTTGCCACTCAGTTCCAGATGTTCTCTGTGACGTGAGAATGGCCCTGATGAGGACTGGACTGAGGTCCCTACACTTGTCTCATAAAGCTCTAAGGTTTTCTGCTTTTTAAGGTTTTAAGGACATACGGGGCTGCCTTACATTTTGGAAGAGTGAAAACTATTTGAAGTTGTGGGAAAAAGGCAGAAAATGTGTAGACAAAAAAAATTATTACCTATTTTCACAGGTTCAAATTCAAGAAAAGCTTCTTGAAAACTATTAGCTTATGGAATATTGTCTCAAAGAAGTGTGATATACATAATATGATGCTGGACATTGTGTTCCAGAGTGATTAGTGAGACGATCCTCTCTTCTAGCTTTCAGTGTCACTGTCTTTGTGAAATGTTTCAAGATATGTAGAAGAAAAAACCTGTGTAGATGCCCCAGAGGTGAAAATAATGCTTCACAATATTTACAAAAAAAAATTATTTTAAGACACTTAATGAAAGACATCAGGAGTTAATTTGGCTCCATAGGTGTCTACTTCTCACCATATTTTGAATTATTGTTTGTATAATGCCATCTAAAGATAAAAGAAGCTGAATCTTTGATGTAGCATTTTTGTCTTTTAGTGTTTGGAGAAGTGGAATCTCATTATTTTTCCCAATTGTATTTTCTAATGTGGAAGTCCCAGAACCTGTAAATAATTTACACCCCTTTTGAAGTTTCTTATTCAGCTTCACTTCAGCAGTATTCAAACAGAGATCAGAGGCAAGATGAATTTTCTTGTGATACCCTTTGACTGTAAGGTAACACGCTGGAATATTTGAAATGTGATAAAAATATTTCAATGGTTCAAAACAAAGTTCAATATAGTAATGTTCACATTTCAGTCATTGTGAACTCAATTTCACAAGTGCTGACACATTAAACACTTATTACATTGCTCTGAAAGATGTTTTCATTAGCTTTACCTCACTAGTAAGCAAAATTAAATGGCTGATGATGACCCAAATTTGGCTCACTTTTGAATACTGTGGACAAATTCTGACTATCAGAAAACTGCCAGGTGACAGAAACACTGAAATTCAATTCGAGTATTTAATGAGCTCAATGTTCCAGGAAAAGAGGGGGGAAAGTATTGATCTTTATAAAATGAGCACAGAGCTTTTCCCTATCCACTCACCCCAAGTCTTATTAAAAAAACCCAACCAAACTGTCAGAAGGCAATAGCACTTAATTTGGTAATTTTTAAAATTTCACTTCCTGATGCAATTATAACTCTTTACTGTATCTTCTACCTCCTTTCTTCATTTAAGATAGTTTTCTTTTTTGCATTATTATGGCAAGATTTCACTNAAGACACTTAATGAAAGACATCAGGAGTTAATTTGGCTCCATAGGTGTCTACTTCTCACCATATTTTGAATTATTGTTTGTATAATGCCATCTAAAGATAAAAGAAGCTGAATCTTTGATGTAGCATTTTTGTCTTTTAGTGTTTGGAGAAGTGGAATCTCATTATTTTTCCCAATTGTATTTTCTAATGTGGAAGTCCCAGAACCTGTAAATAATTTACACACCTTTTGCAGTTTCTTATTCAGCTTCACTTCAGCAGTATTCAAACAGAGATCAGAGGCAAGATGAATTTTCTTGTGATACCCTTTGACTGTAAGGTAACACGCTGGAATATTTGAAATGTGATAAAAATATTTCAATGGTTCAAAACAAAGTTCAATATAGCAATGTTCACATTTCAGTCATTATGTTACCTCCTTGCATTTAAAAGTTCCTTGCACCTTTTAAAGAAGTGAACTCAATTTCACAAGTGCTGACACATTAAACACTTATTACATTGCTCTGAAAGATGTTTTCATTAGCTTTACCTCACTAGTAAGCAAAATTAAATGGCTGATGATGACCCAAATTTGGCTCACTTTTGAATACTGTGGACAAATTCTGACTATCAGAAAACTGCCAGGTGACAGAAACACTGAAATTCAATTCGAGTATTTAATGAGCTCAATGTTCCAGGAAAAGAGGGGGGAAAGTATTGATCTTTATAAAATGAGCACAGAGCTTTTCCCTATCCACTCACCCCAAGTCTTATTAAAAAAACCCAACCAAACTGTCAGAAGGCAATAGCACTTAATTTGGTAATTTTTAAAATTTCACTTCCTGATGCAATTATAACTCTTTACTGTATCTTCTACCTCCTTTCTTCATTTAAGATAGTTTTCTTTTTTGCATTATTATGGCAAGATTTCACTACCTTCACTTATTTCTTTCCCTGCAGAGCCCTCCTACAGACTCCTGAGCTTGGTGAAACCTCCTTTTCTGATGTTCATGGTCTTCATTCAGCATTTTGTACTTTTTCTGTTCCTTAGAAGATTGAACCCTTCAACCCCGCGATACAGCAGAGCAGTATCTGACAGTATCCCCTATCTCCACTCCAAATGTTCACTTCAGCACTTCAGCACTTTAAAGCTTACATCTCTTAGAAGATTGGGCTACTTGTCAGAAAATGCCAGTTATTATGTCACAGTCTCTGCAGTTCCGTTCAACTACAGCTTTCACCCAAATTGTATTTAATTCTATCAGTTTTCCCCACCAGCCAGACCCAAGTCTAAACAAAATGCTCTGAGAAAGGCTTGTGAAATGGAAATTTGTACTTAACATGCTTCTTAGCTTCCTGTAATGTTTTCCCAGTCTATATCTGACTAGTGAAAATCCACTCCCTTCTCCCATTATCACCATTTACCTTCCTATTAACTAAGTCTAGTAATTGCTAAAAATGCTTCAGTTACTGCTCCTTTCACAGCACATTTGTGGCAGACCTCATCATGGCATAGCTCCTGCTTTTTCCTCTTTTTCCTCTTTTTCCATGCCAGAGCTGTCTCAACATTTTTACCTCTGGCTGTGGGATACAACTGGGTTTTTCTTCTTGTTGTTTGCCTCTAAAATATTATAGAGTTAAATAATTCTATTCCTATTATTTTGTACAGTGGGCAAGTAATTTGAACTCAATGCTAAAACCAAGGAACTCCTGAGATCTGAGTTCCGCTACAAGCTTAGAACCTGGCCTTTGCTCAGTATTTCAGAATGTGTGGAGATCTCCAAGCCAGGCCCAACCTGATATAACCAGCAAGGTGCTGTGCTGGCATGGCCATCCTGCACTAGAACCTCCACAGGCTTCTTCTTGAGATAGTTTTGACCTGGCGACCCTGAACTATTGAGTGCTCACCAACGTTTCTGGTTTTGGATGGGCTTGTGGACAGCATCAGCACCTGTTTTGTAGACATACTCATGACCTCTGTGTTCTAGTTTGTTCTTCCATTATAGCCCAACAATATTTGTAAAGCATGTTGAAGGAATGCTCAATTAACCTTTGTGCTGTGCTTTTGTAAGTGGAGCTCATTTTATGAACCCTCTGCCTCACTTAGATAATTCCCCTACCTTTTCTCCTCAGCCCTTTCTGCCCCTTTTAGAGGGCTACCAGGCAACCTCATTATGTATTCAACCTCTTTTTCTCTTATGTGTGAAATAAGATGAAGAATAAAATTGATTCAAAGAGCACCGGCTCTCTCAAGTGTGTATCAGGAAAATGAGAATGTATTATGCTGTCCTGCTCTTTGAGAGCCCACCAGAGCCAGCTTTTCACAGGCAGGGCTCCCGGGTACTGGTAACTGTGTAGTAGGACAATTTATAGAGACCGTAATATTTGGAGAAAATACAGCATCGACAGCAGCTGTAGCATTTATGATTGAAACAGCCTGCTTGTGGTTTTCATTTTGGGGGCAGGTGTGGTGCCAGGGATTTGAGTGGCAGCCCAGCTCTTCCAGGACATATACCTGAAGCTGAAGGCCTCTTTAGCAAGGAGAAAGAACTGGCCCACCAGGGCTGATAAATGACAACTAATCCCCATTCAAGACAGAGGACTGATGTAGATAATTTCCTAAGGTTCTGTGTAGTGCTGTCTTCTTCTGGATATTTGATTATCTTAAAAAATGAAAGTCTACACATGTTTATAGTTTTGGAGGGGCATCTCTTTTGCAAACTAATTCTCTTGAGAACTCCAATGGGGACCATAAAATTGTCCTTCTAAAGGCCATATGCCCTCTTTCCAATAATTTTAATTAGCATCTTGGTAATTATGTCAAGGACTATCGTTCTTAAATGTATGTTGACATTTCTTACTCAGAACTGAATTCACATTATGGTTGGTGAATATATTGTTTCAATGTGTCCAGAGTGTGTCAATGTCAAGAAATCAAATGTGCTGTGACAGGAGACACACTGCAGAGCTCATGGCTTGCCTCGAAGAGACTGGATGATCTAAGGACAGGTGAAAAGCCTGTTTGAATGGAGTAAAAAAGTAGTCTTTATTGCCATTAGAAATGTTTTACACTGTTGGAAGCTTTTTTATAGATATTTATCTCAATGACAAAGAGAACTGGTAGAGACAGCTTTTCCTTCAGGGTTAGAGGAGGCTACTGCAGGCAAAATCCACCCTGAATTGGGAATTCTAGTCTTACTGGCAGTAATCTTTTATTCATTCCTTTGTATCAGCTGATGTAAATTTGGGGTGGGAATAAATGTTTTCAAAAGCCAAGACATTTCTCTTCTTCAGTTTTTAATAATATATAAGTATGAAGCATTTTCTGTTTTGCCTTCCTCTAAAAATAGTGCTTCTTAAATAAGTGCAAATTGCCAGAACCATTTAAAATCTTTCTGTCATGTAACATGAAATAAACTGATTTGAAGCCATTACCTGAACATGCAATCTCCAAGACAAATGGTTCTGTAGCAGAATACCTAGAAGACTGTGATTGAGAAGGAAGGCTATATTATCCATCCCTTACTCTTAGCTACCCACTACAGGAGTAAGAGGTCAGCCCCAGGGCTGCAAGAGGTGCTGTGATGTCTGTGATAAATGTGTATCTCCACTGAGGGGAGGTAACTCCCCACCAATTACTTTCCCACCTCTCTGTCACCTCTTCTCTCTCAACTTCTTTCTAGGCTGGGAGGGCCCAGTGCAGGCCAGGCAGCAAACACAGACAGCAGCCCCAGCCTTCCTAGGGGAAGAACCACCCTAAGGGTGGGCTCAGGGGTGGGTAAGGCAGACTGACCTAGTTTGAGGAGCCAGATTTTGCTTTTGCTGCACCTTCTGTTGCATTTTCAGCTCTCACAATAGATAAAAAATGACATTTTTTTCAAGATTTAGAGCAGCCAAGGATCTGGCTGGGGCTCTCAGGATAGTGCTGACTCCTAACAGGGATGAGGGCCCATCCTTCCCTTGGTGGAGACTGGGAGTGAAGTAGAAGGCAATGTTTTTTCTTGTATTTATGTTCAGGTACTTCTCTATTTGTCCCCTGTATCACAGCAATTTGGGTTGTCTGCTTGTAAAGCTACAGTGCCAGCAGTACAAGGAGAACCTCCTTCAACTTCAGAAGCCTTCTTGCCTATTAGAATTAAATCCTACACGAAGTTAAAGGCCTGAGTTGTTAGGAATTTGAGCACTACTATGGCTCATCTATATGCTAATGATATTGCTTTTAGAAGAGTTTTAAATCTAAATCTATTTTGTGAGGAATATTTTGCCCACAAGTGATTTGAAGGTAATATCTGACTATTATTCTTGTGTGAGCATCTGTGGGGATTCAGGAGTCACATAGGAAGTGACAAACTTAATTTGTCTCTAAATTACTTGTCACTAACTAGTTTTATGATGTTATGTGTGAGTGAGCCCTTAGTATGTAGCAGCTGCTGATAGTGGAAGTTCATAGCAATCAAAAGGATGTAATCCACACTAAATTTGTTGGGTAGTGTTGCTCCCTCCTGTGATTACTGTGATACATCAGAAGGTCAGCAGGGACAATGCAACCTTAACTTACAAAGATATTTTTGTTTGTCAAGCAGTAGAAATTGGTAGGTATAGATCTGACCTCCAGGCTTCCGTTGCTGATACAGCCAGACCCATTTCCACTGTGGAGAAAAAAAAGTGAAAGGAAAACCCAGTGTCATCCTGACCATTTCTTGATGACTAAAATATGTTGGTGTGGAAGTTAACAAAGAGTACAAAGTATAAAATGAAACTTTGTTATTGTAATCTCATTTACCTCTGTAAAAGAAAAGAAAGTATGAGCTTACATGCACTAGGTGGGGATATCTGGCTGACAGATAGTATCGTAGCACCTGTCTTCTCCTGCAGTCATTTCTGTACTTCTTTGCCCAGCACCACCTAACATAAAAGCCAACGATGCTGACAGAGGGGTGTGGGCTCCAGACCGCTTTGCTTGCACAGATGTGCCTGGAACACTGGGCTACAGGCAGAGTCTTCTAAGTTCTTTCTCTCCTCTCTAGTGACTTACACATCCTTCTACAGAGACATCTGCCTTCAATGTGGTTTGAAGAGCAGGTCTGCTTCCCAGTGCCAGACTTTTGTAGAAGATACGCACCCAGGGAACCAGGACCTGCTTGGTTCATCCTGGGTTTGGCAGGTCAGGTAATCAAAGTTTCTCTCTTCTTAAAAGGATAAAGGGTTTATCCCTTTAAACAATGAGCCCCTTACAATATATTCTAAAGAGGAATAGCACTTGCCCACCTTTGTGAAAGAAAAGCTGTGGCTGTGCTCACCCAGGAGGGGATTCTAGATCTGGAACTAGAGGAGGCATCAGTCTGCAACATGGACTCAAGGACTTGTGCTTCGTAAAGGAGTATTGTTTAAGCACACATCTGTGTCTACTCTATTAATGGCCAGTTCAAGCCACCTCCATTCCCAGTTTGACAGCGACTCGCTGAGTAACTGTCCCAGTACTGCCCAGGGGACCTGGGAAGCAAGATGAGGCAGTTGCATTCCACAAAGTGAAATTGGCTGCTTGAAATTTAAGGGCTGTACTGCATTAATTTGCAGGTGTCAATATTTTTTGTTGAAAGACCAAGTGCAAACAAAATCAAAGTTCAGTTCCTGAATGAATGTGAGTGAATGAATGAAAAGAAAGAAGAAACGAAGGAATGAAGGAACGTGAATTCCCTTTGGGTGATTCAGTCCAGCCAGACTTCACGTGAAAAATTCAGCATCCTTTGCCTTCTTTATGATATGCTGAACAGCAAGAGTTCATCAGAGAGAATGAACTCTGTCTTAAGACTGGATACCACATGTCACTGTGGCTGATTCTTCATCAAGGGAAATAATTGCCCTATGTGATTGCAACCTGCTGCAATGAGGCAACAGTAGGTTTAAAATGGGGCTCAAAGAGAATAGCATATAAGTGTATTAAAATGCAGCAAGAAACCAATATTACCCTCTCTCCTTAAAGTGGGAACTTAGTCTCCCTTTGCATAGATGAAAGATTTAAATGTGATATCAGGATGCAAAGCTAAAAATTGGTACTGCATTGCCTAAGGTATCTAAATACAACATATGGTAAGTGGGGCTGTACAGATACAATCTCATTTAAAATCGTTTTTGGCAGCAAGACTCAATTGTCATGTTTTGTTAGGTCTGTTTTGTGAAGCAAAGGCAGAGCTTATGTGCACATGCAGTGCAAGAAAGGATTTCCTACTATGCCCCAGGAAAACTGACAAACCAAACTATTCTCTAATTGAGTTGTGTTCCACTGTACTGAAAAATGTGGTCTTTTTAGCAAACAGCTTTAAAGCTAATTAAAGAGCATCTTTGCTTGTTTTTAAGAATAATGTTATACAATCATGTCTGCATTTTTAGCTGTGTGCTACGATGTTTGTCCATAGAAATAGCAAATCATGACATAATCTTTTAAAGTGGTCTAGCTATTTTGATCAGAAAGCCAGACACAAGGTGGGCAGGAGAGCTGGCAGATCTCATTCAAGCTCTGCATTATCGTTAGTGAAAGATAGAGGCACATCTAAAATATTTGTTTTACAGAAGAACTTACAGAGCTATTATAAAACAATTTATATCCAAAATGTATTTTGGGGGAAGAGGAAGAAACAAAGCTTTGTGTTTTGTAGTATTGTAATTAAAAGCTTGAAGAGTGGTGGCAAATGGAGTTACATCCAGCTGGTGGCTGGTCACCAGTGATGTTCCCCAGGGTTCAGCGTTGGTGCCAGTCCTGTTTAACATCTTTATCAATGATCTGTATGAGGGGACTGAGGACACCCTCAGTCAGTTTGCAGATGACACCAAGCTGGGCAGGAGTGTTATCTACCGGAGTGTGGGAAAACTCTTCAGATGGATGTGGACAGGCTGGATTGATGGACTGAGGCCAGTTGTATGAGGTCCACTAAGACCAAGTCCTGCCCTTGGGTCACGACAACTGCCTGCTAGGCTACAGGTCAGGGGCAGAGTGTCTGGGAAGCTGCCCAGTGGAAAAGGGCCTGGAGGTGTTGGTCATCAGCAGCTGAACACGAGCCAGCTGTGCCCAGGTGACCAAGAATGTCAGTGGCATCCTGGCCTGTGTCAGCAAGAGTGTGGCCAGCAGCACATGGGCAGGGATTGTCCCCCTGTACTCAGCACTGGTGAGGCCACACCTCAAATCCTGTGTTCAGTGGAGCGAGCCCAGAGAAGGGCAGTGGGGCTGGTGAAGGGTCTGGAGCTCCTTATGAGGAGCAGCTGAAGGAGCTGGGGGTGTTTGTCCTGGAGAAAACGAGGCTCAGGGGGGACCTTATTGTACTCTACAACTACCTGAAAGGAGGTTTTAATGAAGTGGGGGTCAGTCTCTTCTCCCAAGTAACAGGACAAGAGGAAATGGCCTCAATTTGTACCAGGGGAGGTTTAGATTGGATATTAGGAAAAACTTCTTCACTGAAAGGGTGCTCAGGCTTTCAAACAGTCTGCCCAGGGAATCGGTGAAATCAACATCCCTGGAAGTGTTCAGAAGGGATGTGGATGTGGCACTTGGGGACATGGTTTAGTGGCAAACAGGGTGATGTCAGGTTAACAGTTGGACTAGATTATCTTAGAGGTCTTTTGAACCTTAATGGTTTATGATTCTACAAACACAAATAATTTGGTGTTCCTCAGAAATTATTTGCAGCTTAAACAGTACAAACCATGCCGTTCCACAAACAAGGCAGTAAACCAGAGGAAAATTAAAAGTGAAAACTGAAGAGTGATTTTTTTTCCCTATATCAAGCTTAAGAAATATGAATGATAAATTAATAGCTTGGAAACTGAGTGATTAATAGTAATTTTCTAGAACAAAATATAATGATGGTTTGGATGGCTTTTGCAAATAGAAATGCTGTTCTAGTGAACCTAAAACTCCTCCAAGTAGAGAAGAAGGTTAAAACGTTCTACCAGGCAAAGGGGCAATTTCTCTGCAAGTATTTCTACAAAGACTGGTTTTGATTGGCACTGTCTTCCAAGATAACTTAGCCAAATTCCTAGCTGAGATCAGGAATAGGAAGTAATATTTAGTGGCATCTAAAGGAATGTATGGATGCTTTTTAGTGTCAGTTTCCTAAACTTGCTGAACGTCTTAGTAAAATATTTGGAAACCCGACTGGAAAATCTTGGTACCAGCAGCAATCCTCCTTGAGCACTTCCAGGGAATGGCCAAAATACCATAAGGCTGGTAATTGACAAACACAAAGAGCAGTTCTCAGAAGGCAAGTGGTTGTTCCAATGAAAATAATTTCTTCTTAATGTCCCTGATTGACACAGCCTTAGAAAATGGCCAGTGGAATAAATCTATGCACTGCCTGGTAGGGAATGGAACATTCCTTGTTAGACATTTTAAAGAAGAGATTGGGTAAAGATAAACCCCCTCTCTGGAGGGTCACTGGTAGTATTTTAAGCAGATGCATGAACTAGATTATTTCCTGAGGTTCTTTCCAGCTCTGTTGCTCTACAACTCTCATGCTCCATAGAATTAAACAAGTACAGAAGTCACTGTGGTTTTGAAAATGTAACTATATTTTCATTTTCATGAACTATTTTGTTATTCTCTGTTGCTGCAGATGCAGTGACTGACCAGGCCACATTTACTATGTAGAGATGTTTACCCAGTGCATTTAAAATTTATCTGGATGATGAAAGATTAACGCTGTTTTGAAGTTAATTTATGGCTTCTGACACACACATCAATATCCTTTCAAAATTTTGGAGAGACTCTACTAAGAGACAATTCCATTATTTACACAACTGAATTTAAAAATCTTAAAATTACATTGCCTCTTTGGGATTTTACTTGTTTACTTAATGGGCCTCTTGACATAAAAGCATTTTTGGCAGACACATTAATAGTCACTGAAGTAAAGAAGTGATTTAAAACAGCCGATTTTCTTTCCATCACCTCCTGCTGCAGCAGTGCAACAGCAGGCAAAATAGCATGGAGTTCACAGCACACATGATGAAGCACGGCCTATTTTTTCCTCCAGACTTTAAAATACCAGTGTGAAGCTGATTTTCCATGTACTTCTGATGCCGGCATACACTCATATTCTCATCAGCCCTGGTTCAGACCCCTGCAATATGCTGAGGTAGTAAAAACATGGTCAAAGACTTCAGCCTTGGAGATGAAACTAACACATACATGTCAAAAGGGTAAAAAAACCACACACAAAAAGGCTTTCAATGTATTATGACGTACATTTTTATTATCCTACTTTTTGTGTTGCTGTCAAAGGTTTTTCAGAACCAACCAGTAAATGAATCCACTGAATTTTCATGCTAAAGTGGTAACAGTGTCTGTGAGGTACAGGAAAAAGCATAAGAGATAAGATATGTTGATTGTGTATTGTTGAAGAGTAAATTCTGGGAACAAAGAGAAGTTGAAAGTAGTTTCCAACAGCTCAGCCATGAAAAGGTGTAAGATAGAGCCGTCGAGAGTTCTTTTCAGCCGTGGTGAGAGAGGGAGCTAGTCGAGTATTTTAAAACCAGGCTGGTGGATTAGCAAACTGGGCAAGAAATCTAGTGTGACCGCCAGGTGTGCATCTCAGACGCGCGTGTGATGCAGAGGACCCGCACACACCGCGAGAGCCGAGAAGAGCCGCATCTGCCCGTCGCTGCATTAATCACTCATCGTTTCGCTCCCCAGCAGTCGCCCGTCACCGGTTCCGACCGCCGGGACCCAGCCTGGGGGTTCCGCGGTGCCGCTGCCACGGCCCCCCGGCCGTGCCCGCGCACCCGGGCTCGCCCGCTGCCAGCGGGATGCCAGGCGCGGGGCCGGGGCCGCGGCGCCCNCGCCAGCTCCGCCAGCAGCTCCAGCGGCAGCACCATGGACCTCTCCTTCATGGCCGCGCAGGTGGTGCGCGACGACGGGACGGGACGGGACGGGACGGGGCGGGACGGGAGCTCGGGGCGGGGGCGGCGGGGCGCGCATCCCTTCCTCTGCTTTCCGCTCGGCTCCTCTCTGCTCCAAAGTTGCATCGCCGCGGGGGTAAACCTGAGCGGCCCCGCGCTTTGGGGAAGGGGCGAGGAGGAGGAAAGAAAGGGAAAAATAAGGCGGCTGGAGCTGGTAGCGCTGCTGAGGAGAAGTTGGCGGCGCAGCTCGGGGCGCAGCACCTGTTAGCGCCCGGCGGCGGGCCCAGCGCCGCGCCGCCGCTCCCCCCACGCCTCCGGGGCGCTGCCAGCGGCCTCGGGCTGGGCAAGGCGAGGCATCATCGCTCCAGCCTCCGAGAACAGGCTGTAAATGAAAATCGGAGATGCGATTTTTCGGTTCTTTTCCTCCATTCCGTACTGCGGTTGTATGTGCATCTGTGGTTTGGGTTTTTTTAAGTTGCTGTCTACGCATACAGAATCCAGCTTGGCGTGTATAGAAATACTCCTCTGTTTGCATGAACAAATTTTTTAAATTGCAGCGTAGTTCTGGGTTCCAGCTCGAGGCATGATCGTGGGTGTTGGTGTTCAATGTACTCACGCGTAATATATCGAGAAGTATGGCTATAAGCCACCCAAAGCCAAAAATCGTCATGGTGAATCCAGGTGAATTAGCATTTTAAACAGACAGATAGTGCTGTGCTTGAGAAAAAGCCTCACTCAATGACCACCTTTTCCAGGATATAGTCTTCTATTTATGTGGGTACCTAAGTGTGATTGGCTTTTTTCAGGAATGATTTGGATCCAAGTTTGTGATTTTGCCAAAAAACATCACCCACCATTTAGAGGTGGAGTAGGGGCTAGGAAAGCTTTTCTGCACCGTTGCTGCCTGGGTGCTGACTTCAGCTGGAGTTGTTTGTTGGAAGCCGAATCTAATCCTTGCACTGTTGTTCTGTTTCATTAATGCAATGGCTGTTTTGTCTTGTTCCCTTCCTAAAGTCCACTTCTGAGGGGAGTGTCAGGCTCTGCCTTTCTCAAGGTAGCAGTTGGCTGTCCAAGCATCTCTTCCTTTTGGACATATTTCTAAGATTTTTTTTTTACAGAAAACCACAATGGGGAGGAGGAAGGAATCATTTCTGTTGATATGAGATCTTCCTGGGAAGTGGAGTATTCAAAGAAAATTTTGTATGTGTCAAATAATTTTCCTATGGTCCTTCTCAGCACAATCAGTGAGCTCCATGTGTCTGTCTTTTGTTCCATAAGCACTGAGCTCAATGGAATGCCCCCATAGCACAGAAACAGAGGTGCAACACAGCAGCAGGTTTTACCCATAATCACCATGGAGCCTGCCAAAGCGGGGACTGGTGCTGCCCATTCCCTTTCTCTACACTCCCTAATTCTTGCTGTCCCATATTCCACATAACTTCTACACTAATTCTGTGTGTTCTAAGAGCCACAAAGCGTTGTTGCTTTGCTTATCTCAGAACAGTTCCCAGTATAAATGTCTTACACTCACTAAGGTTATTAGTGCAACAGTTTACATGAAACATTTGCTTTTCTCCCTGATCCTTTGGGGTTAATTTGTTATTTTCCTTAGTCACAAGAAATGACAATTGATAGTTTTTGTTTCAGTGTGAGGTGAAAGTGAGGCGGTACACCTCAGGAAGAAGGGATGGAGCTGTGTGCCACGAAGCCCTTTGGGTGGTGAGAAGGTGGAACGCAGTCAGGGCTGTCAGGTCTCTCCCAGTGGGAGCACAGGGCTCCCTGGGTGTGCACAGCACAGGGCATGTGGGGAATTGCTCTAGGGGGTAGTTGGGTAATTAACCTTTTATGAGCTGTAGGAGAGGATTTCCTGGGCTCCTTTTCTACTGAAGGAAATTAATCCAGTTGTTAGGTCACTGTGTATAGCCGATGCTGCACTTACCTCTGTTGCTCTCCGTCACAGGCCTATTGTACCTTTCTGAACTGTCAGCCCTCTCCAGTCCTGTCACCATAGTGGCATTTAACCCCCAGTGTGTGTTTAGGTATTGCTTTTCTTCAGCTTTCTTTTCACTGCTGTATCTTTTTGTCTTTTTTTTTTAATCATTTCTGTAGCATCTCTGGTGGTGTGGTCCAGTGAGATGGGCTTCAATAACAAATGTGTGAGAACATGAGAATTATTGATTTGTGCTTCCTGCTCATAATCACTTTTAAGGATACTCTGCTATCACTCTCATTAGCATCTTTATCACTCTCATTATCATCCACCTGCAGCAGGTATTGCATTTTTAACCAATGAGTACCAGATAAATTAATATTTTGTAGAAAAATATTAATGTAGATAATACCTAAACTGAGATGCTTAGTGGCATACGAGCAGTGGTTACCTCTCAAGTTAATTTATTTTTTACAGGATACTGTAGAATATTTATGTTCCTATAAACCACTTTTGTGTGTTATCACACCTTTGCACTGCTCATTGTGGACCCAAGTTGGCTCTGCTAGATGTCTTGTGAGACACCATAAATTACCTGTACCTTAGAGCCCCTCTGATGTAAACACAGAAGCAGAAGGTGTGTGTAAGTTTGGTTACCACTTGCAGCCTCAGTGATTCTACAGTGTGCTGTGGAGAGTTAAAATTTGGTCTCCTCCTAAGTGCAGCTTAAGCAACCACATCTGAACACCTCAGCTGTATTGTATTTATTAGCTATGCCATGGAGAACAGTTTTTGACTGTAACTATTACATCTGTTGTTAAAATAAGCCTTTTTGCATCAGTGTGTTCATCAGTAGCTGATTGTGCAGGCTTGGGTGTCCTCTGTTCTGCTGGTGCTCTAATTGACTTTGGTTTAAGTTCTGTTTTGCTAATGAGCAGGACTCACACCTAGGCAAAGCCTATTAGCTAGTGATTGGGTTTTCATTTTAAATCCATGTTTTAATTAATGCTGTACACCTCAAGATGCTGTGCCAAAGATGTTGAGCCACTGCTAAGCTGTATGACTGGCTCATTTCTGCGTGTTGTTCAGTGATTTCAGAGTGCTCTCGTAGTCTAGGTAACCTCAGAAATAGCCACTTCTCATAGGTAGAGACTTTTGCTTCCAGCATAAAAGCCTGGTTTTGGGAGGTGCTGAGTGTTGCATCCAGGCTAAGAGCACTCGATGCTTTTAGCAGGGGTTACGGGGTTGCTGTCAGATGCTCAGGGATGAGCTGCCCCCCTCTCTGCTTCTGACAGACTAAAATTAATATTCATTTAACAGCCAGCTGATGAAAAAAATGTTAATGGGAGCAGGGTTAAAACATGTATTCAACCTGAAAAAAATAGAAGCTTTTAGTGGGAAAAAAATGGAAAGGCAGAGAATAAAAAATGATGTCATGGTCCTCAGTATGATCCAAATTAATATGAGCTGGGCACCTGCAGTCATAATATCACTGATACACTTTTCAAGATTTATGTTTGCTGTTTAATTTTCCTGAAGTGGTTCATGTATTTTCTGTTTCATATTGAAAATGAGGACTGGATTTCCTTAATTTACAGTGTTTTTATGGTCAAGTATGTCTCCCTACAGTAAAAATAAAATTTTAATTGTCAAATAAATGGTCTTTTCTTCTTTTACTTTTAGAACAGGGAAAAGTCAGTAGGAGCCTTGGGAGTATGGCCATTTTTGTGGATTTTTTTGGACTATATAAGTCATATATAGTTGATGTTCATTCTCCATGTTCAAAACCTCTTTGTAAAAAAATTCTGACAATTTAAAGTACAAGGAATGAAATTCTTTATGTTTCATTTAATGATTAAAAGGTGTATTTTTATAATCTTTCATTTCAATTGGAGTGATGAGGATTTGTTTTAAATATGAAAAGTGATGCCATGCTTCAGGAGCTAGAGAAGCAAATGAACAAGTTTGGTACAGAAAGCAAAACTGTTATAAAATAAAGATAATTTAAATTTCTTTCTTTTTGTGTTCTCTATTAGTCTTCTAGGAATTTCACGTCTGGTCAGTGATCAGTCAAGTCACTTTAAACCTTTCATTGCGTTGGCAGTAATTCAGGTCACCTTCCCCAAAACAGGGAGATGGTCCCTGGTGCACCTTGAAGAAACTGTATAGCTCCCTATTGCCCTGTCAGAATAACAAGTCCATGCTTCAACATGAAACATAAATTATTAAGAGCTGTATAACTCCTGAAAAGCCCTGGAATACACAGGATAAACTGAGTACATTTAGAGTCAATAATGTCATGCAAGTTATTTATGAAAAAATATTATGATTCTGCAAACTTTGATTTAAAATAGCCTTTCATTTTGACTTATGGAATCATAGTATCTTTGTCATTATGTCACTTAAAAGGTTGTTAAAATCTGGTTCAGCCATTAATGTAGCACTGCCAAGTCCACCACTAAACCATGTCCTTAACTGCCACATCTACACATTTTTTAATTACCTTCAGGGGTGGTGACTCAACCACTTCCCTGGATAGCCTTTTCCAATGCTTGGCAACACTACACATGAAGAAATGTTTCAGTAATAGCCAATCTAAACCTCCCAACTTGAGTCTGTTACAAATTCGCCCTGTCACTTGTTGCTTGGGAGGAGAGATCAACCTCCACCTGGCTACAACCTTCTTCCAGGTGGATGTAGAGAGCAATGAGGTCCCCCCTGAGCCTCCTTTTTCTCCAGGCTAGACATCCCCAGCTCCTTCAGCCACTCCTTATCAGACTTGTGCTCCAGACCTTTCACCAGCTTTATACTCATATTTTGCAGCTGACATGGACAGCCCATGTGCATGCTGCAAAGCTGGTGTGCACACAGAGGGTGTGCTTGGCATTCTTGGACACCCAGCCACCTGAACAGAGCTGCTGCATTTGCAGACATGCCAGACATAGGTCCAGTATCCTTTAATTCCTTTCTAATGAGATTTCTGGATGTTAGAGGATGCACAATTAGGATCTGCTGTACTCTGCTGTATCAGCACAGAGTGCAGGATAATACTGCATTTGTTTTCCCACTATTCCTTTATCTAGTTTCCATCTCGAGGGTCAGGAGGGATTCAAAGCCTTTATTAGCTGTGTGCTCTTTCTTACAGCAAGGTAATCTGAAGGTATTAAAAAAGAGAGAGTTTAGATTTGTGGTTTTGGTAGGTTATTCCCACCAGCTCAAAACAGAATCCAGGCTGCGTGCTCAACGTGAGCTGCATGTGTCCTTGTGTCTGTACATGTGCCACCGAGAAAGCTCCAGAGAAAGACAGACAGACCTTTCAGTCATGCTTGAAGTTGGAGAGTCTATCCTTGACAGTGCTAAATGGTGGCCATTTGGAAGCTTTGTCATTACTTGTGTATGCTTAGGACTGATTTTTTCTTTAGAAAGTGGCATCACCAAGAAGCAAGCTCTGTGCCAAACCAGTGGAGAGTTGGGATTTAAAGATGCATGAACAACTCCTTGTCAAAAGCTGCCCTGATTATAATCCAAGACCTAAGACAAAACCTCTTTGATCTATAGCATTAAATATTAATAATGTTAGCTAGGAGCTTGTAGACATTCTTTTACATAACCAGTTCAGTGCTCACTTACCTGCATAATAGGGCACTGACCGTTACTTTACCAGCTCTGCTTTCTTCCAAAGGTTATAATCATTTGCTCTGGAATTCTTTGATTCCTCCAGAATATCTTGACCTATGATAAATAGAATCAAAGCAACAGGAAGCTGCAAGAGCAGAGCTGAGTGTAACTAAGGAGTTCTCAGATGCTTTGATTCAATCTTAAGTCCCGATGTCTTGCTGTGGTAAAGCACAGCCAGAGGGACCAGCTGTGTAATCCAGATGTTGCAGAAATCCTGTTCTGTGTGCAGAAATCAGTGCCCTCATCCAGGATGTTGCCAACAGTTGAGGTGAGAATCATTTTCTTTCTGCTGGCTGCTTGGCACAATTGCATGAGATTTTTATTAGTGTGGGGAACAAGAGGAATCCCTGCACTTTTCTTGTCACTGCAGTAACACTGCAGACTACATTTCCAAGTCTTGTATAGCAGAAATTTCTGTTCCAGCAAAGCTTTTGAAAATTCATTGGAGATTTGGGCATACTGTTTTTATAAAGCGTTGCTACTGCACTTTGGAGGAGGCTATTGTTCCAGGATTGTGCTTGTAATTCCTGTAAAAAGATGTTAAAAGCAGTGATTCCAATCCAGCAAAACACTTAAACATTTCCCGCACTTGGAACACGTGTATATTGTTCCGGTAACATCAGCAGGACTGTCCACTTTCTTAAAATGAGGTGTCTTAAAGCCTGGCACAGATGGGGAGAGAACACATTGCAATTCATAGGAAAATATGCTAGGAGAGCAAGAGGAAACCTACTACTGGTCATATTATTAATTCAGAGAACCCTGAGATTAAGTGTTTTGGAATGACTGTGCTTTCGTCAATTAACAGCACAACCAATTTCTCATAGGAGCTGTTGAATGCTGGAAGAGAAGGATGTGGTAAGAGGTGCGTGGTGGGGAAGGGAAAGTAGGATGCAACTCATGTGGCACGTGTTTGTGCACCCTTGCACAATGAGGATTAGAAGAAACTGGAAATAATTTATTTGTGTTTCAGGTGCTCATTAACTGTGAGACTAATTCTGTGACACATTTATTTTTTTTTAATAATTTACATTATTTTCAGCAGTTACATGCTAAAAACTTCACAAACAGAGCAGATGTCACATATTTCTATCTTTGTTGAGTGTGGAAAGGAGGTTTGTAATATAACAGTAAATAGACATTCACACGTTTTACAGACATAAAGCATTTCCCATCACAGTTGATTGTAGCAGTAGCTGGGGTCCTGGTGTACACAGAGAATAGCTAGAGATGGCAGGTAAGAGGAATGAAGACCGACGCAGCACAACATTCATGCCAAGCATCTTGCTTATTGAGGTGACTGGTTTTTCTTCAGCAGTAAGAGCCCAACCCTGCCCTGTACTGAGCAGTAATCTTCTTGGCAGACATGATGAGAATGGAGTTTCTGGGTAGCAGCTGGATAGCCCAGTTGGGTCCTCAGAATCCATAGGCTAGAAAATCTTAACTGGTTATAGACTGGCAGTGGTGGTGGTGGTGGTGTTATCTTGGTTTTGGCTATCTAGGATGAATTTCTCAATTCACTGATGAGCTGCAAACATGAGGGTTGAGATTCTGGTTTAAGTTTTGTTGAAAATGGAACAGATGCTGGCCATTAGGTGGCTTCACCACCTCCCTAACCTCATTCTTGTAACAGACAAAAGCAAAAAACTCCAAATGATTCAGAGGGTTGTATAGGATTAAGTAAAGCATCTTTGGTGACCATACACCATCAAATTAAATCATTGATCAAAGATTAGATGATTCAGATGGAGTGCAGTGATGTGGAAAGCAGAAAATTAGAGCAGCAACCCAGGTAAATTCAGCAGTGACCAGCTCTGTTAGTTTGCTATGTCTCTCTGCTGGAATTTAGTTTCCTTGAAAGTGTTTTCAGTCATGAATTGCATTTTCTACCTAAGCTAGTGCGGTTTGTTGCAGTCCTCTGTCTGTTGTTTCAGCAGAAATCTTGGTTTGATGAGTGTAGTATCCTTAACTACTATTAACCCCTTCCTCTGCTCACAGGGATGATGATTTTTAATGGTATCTTTTGAAATAGTGATGGCTGTGATTGTTATAAACACTTTTTTCCCAGCAGATACATGTTCAAGTATCAAAATTGGTTGTGAACTGATGATGGTTGTGTTACTCATCAGTGGCTTGATCTACTTATGTTGGTTAACACATCAGGATTGTTCTATTTCCATGGAATGCAAACAGCATCCTGACATGGCATATTCAAGTTATTGGGACTGGAACAAAAAAGGATCAGAATGAAGTGTGTGAACTCCTTCACATCTATTTGGAAGGTGCTGTGTGGTCAGGGTGTGCAGTGCTGTCTGCTCTGGTGCTGCAGTGAGGAACGCCTGTCCTTGCACTGGGCACTGAAGAGGAGCAGGAAGCATGGCCCGCTGTGACACAAAGACCAGGAGCGCTGAGCACTGACTGAACGTGTGCTTTGCAGTGCTGGCAGGATTGCAGGGAGCAGAGGCAGTACAGGGTGGAAGGTCTCTCCCTGCGAGTACCACCACGAGTGCACTGCAGCCAGGACAGGTGCTGTGAGTGGTACTCGCAGCCTGCCCGTTCCCCTGGTGGCTCACACACCCACACAGTGCTCTCAGTCTGTCACAGTCACAGCGCCAGCCTTTTGCAATGACACCCACTCTTACACTGAATCCTTAGTCTTCCTATTTTGAAAGCCGAATTGCACACTCCTCGTAGCTGCCAGAGCCCAAACCTGCCAAGCAGCAGCTAATTAGAAAGCATTGCTATTACAGTCACTTCAGAAAAGCTCAGCACCTCTACGAAGCAGGCTGCTGGATACAGGGCCATTTCCTTTTGTTTTCCAAAGTGATTATCTCTAGTGTGGAAATGTTTTAAAAAGTAATAGTATTAAAAGCTTTTAACCTCAGCTGGTTCTGTTGCAGTTTTGTTTGTAAGCCTTTCAAATGTTACAAAAGAGGGAACACCCTAGGAATGAGCCTGCATAGCTAAAACAAAACCAAACTTCCACTGTGGCTTTCTTTTTTTTTTTTTTTTTTTTTTTTTTTCCCCTGCCAAAACAGCTGGAAGAGCATTTGCAAAATGTGGAATAGTATGCTGGGTTCTGTGACTGATAGAAGATACTATTACCAGAGTCACTGCATGGAAGGAAGAAAGACAGCAGTGTCTCTTTGACTGATGTGTAGAGGTATTGAGGTGTATGTTCAGAGAGAAAAAGTAACAATAGGACTGATGAGGAAACAAAATTAACATTCAAAGTTTTAAAGGATTTCTGAGATGTCAGCTGAACCCATGGACTTGGAGCAGTTGATTGCCTTTAAATTTCTAAGACCCTAATTAAGTGCAGGCCTAAAGTATGTAATTCTTTGAACTTCCCTTCTGCTTAAATGAAGTATATAATTAAATACCTTGGTGATCTGCAGTAAGTGCCAAAGCATTTTGAGGTGTCATAATAGCTCTTCTTTAAAAGTGAGCTTCACTTGAAATACATTGGGTTACTCCTTTTGTCTTTCTACCTTAGCCTCCTTGATGCACCACGTATGTTTTTATGGATCTTTCTCAGGGGTTTTCTCATGACTTTTCTCCCATATGCCCATGTAAAAATGTTTTCCTTCCAATTCAGGTATGCTGTCCTCTTTGAGTATCTTCTTTCTTCATCTCTCATATCCTCCATCCTTACCTTCTACAAGCTATTTCAGAAGCTATAGTTGCACCAGCTCAAGTCCAAGTCCTACAGAAATTTGAGTTTAGTTCTGGAAGATGGGGGTAAAAGAGTAAACAATTCCCGTGTTCAGGGACAAGAGATGCAAATGCATCAGAGCAGCAAACTAAAATGCTACAGTCACGGATTGTGTAAGCAACACAGCACAAACTTTTCAGTTGACTTACTAAAGACAGAAGCCTGTTAGTATGTCTTTGCTGGGCTGCAAGTTAGTAAAAATGGAGTGGCACTTGATGTAGAATCTAAACCTCAGGAATGGAAATATCACCTCCTTTGCTTTGTTTTGTATTTTGGTTGTTCTTCAGCTAAAGCAGAGTAGCTTACAACCTCAATCTGAAAGTTCTGAATTCTCCTCTAGATGCTGAGCCCAGCAGTCACTTGTGAGAAAGATACTGCAAATTCATTCACAAAAACTCTTCTCTCTTTGCCTGTCCTATGATATCTTTCCCCCCACAGACCCAGAGGTGACCTTAATTGAATATGTGATTATTAACGTAAAGGCATGCCAAATGGTTATTCTGTGATAGGATCCAGGCTGTGAAATGGTTCATTCTATGCTGGTTTCTGAGCTGTCTGATTGAACATGCAGTGAAACTGTGCAGATGAGCAAGGCGGTGAAATGTGTTGTCAGGGTGGCAGATGTTTTATTCTCCTGGTGCGTTCTCTGGCATTTCTCAAGGACATGAAACAGAAGCAGAAGAAATTGAATTGCTGTGCTCGCTTTCTCCCTTGTTCTCCAAGGTAGTTTTGCAACTCATTTCTCCTGTAATCTTATCAAGTGTGAGAAGAGACATGCACCTCCTGACTTCTCTTAAAACTGTCTTTTATCCTTTCACAGGTAACCTTCTTTACCCAGCCAGCTGTAGTTTTCAGCATGGGTGATTTTCCTGGTACACATCTTGCTTATCACTTTAGTGTACATAATACCCTTAAAAGTCCTTTAAAGATGGATATTTGGATGACTAAATAAACATTGCTGCCTCTAAAACATTTGTCTCCTGACCTCTGGTCTGCACGGTTCATGACTGGCAGAAGGGAGGGCATGAAGAAGGCAGAACAAACATGCTGATGTAAGCCTCTGTCTGGGCTGCCATGATAACAATCCTTTGCTGTGCCTTAAAGCCTTCAGGTGCCAGCATATGCCACGGGTCATGCTGACAAGTGAAGGGAAATGGGAGGAGGAAGCAAAGGTAGATTTGGCCAAACTGCTGTCTTTCTTGAGGACACAACATGGACACAGCATGGTCTGATCTGAATTGGTGTACAGAATGCTGGCCAGCTCCTGGAAGATAGCTTATTATTTTTAAAATTGTTGGCTTTGGAAATGGCAGTCAACTCTTACTAAAAATCTTAAAGTTCAGTTCTAGAGGACAATGGATTTAGGAGAGTCTCTTCTGTAATGACAGTTGGTCTTGTTTTGCCACCTGGTCTTTGCTGTTTGAAAACTAATCACATAGTTTTACACTCTGAGTTTAGCCTTGCCTAATCAAGAATGTAAGTTCATTAATGCAAACAGAATCAATAATTTCTTAGTGTTAGATTTTTTAATTATTTAAAAAGAATTCCATGTTGTACCTTGTATTGCCCATAGGTTATGACGGTAACTCAACTGGACTCCATCACATCCATGATACCTTTTCTTTTTACAGAAATATGTAGAGGGTATGGATGGATCTCCATACTTACTCTAGAGATCTCAGGGACACTGCAATATAAGCAGCCATTGGGCATATACTGTCAGTTTGGATGAGACATGACTGGGACCTTGTACCCCAACACTGTGATGATCTGTGGTGCCTGTGCTCTGTCCAGCAGGACCATGGCATGACCAGGGAGGTGAGGGACCATAGCTGAGAGCTGCTGCGTGGCCAGGCTGGCCCAGTATGGGCAAGCACACATAGGGTGGCAACCAGAGACAATACAGCTGTGTCTATTGCTTGTTGTATTTCAGGGTTGTTGGCCAACTGCTGCATCCAGCAGTGACCTACAACTTACTAAGTTCTATTTTCATTCTCATAAACCTCAAAACTTTTCAAGTAGAGTGTAAAGTTTCACCTGAAATTAAAGGATACAGAGAGGAAGGCAGGACTGTCCCACGATGCCACAGAGGAGATAATGGTCTCAGTAAGCACTTACTCCCAGTTTGGTACTTCTTGTGTGGAAGCTTAAACTGGCCATTGGCTGCAGAGGCAAAGCAGCAAATCCTTCTTACTCCACATGTGCAGTCAGGTGGCACAGCAGGTAATGCTCAGAGCATCCTTCAAATTCTTCCGGATATTAATGAAGTTATAGCTTGAAGCTTATAGCCCTGTCTTTTGGTACTGGGTTCATGACTGTCGAGCTCTGATTTTTATGCTGTTTTCTTTTGTTTGATTTTTTAAACTATGGTGTTATTTCCTTTAAAATGGATCTGGCAGGCGATCCTACAGAAGTTTGGAAAACTGGGACTTTCAAACTCTGAACCATTTCAGTAAAGCTTGGCCAACAAGCAGAACAGGGTGTGCTCTTCCCCAAAAAATAAGCAGCATCTTTCTGTGTGCTCATTTTGACAGAAACCCTGACATTGGTTTAGGAGTAGTAGAGCTCATGTACAACTCTTTGCCTCAGGATCACACTGTGCTCCTGTCAGTCCTAGTAGTCATCCTGTTCACTGCCTGTCTCACAGGAGGAGCAGAGTGGTGACAACAGAGGAGATGCAGCAGCTGTCACACCTGTTTACAGCTTCTCAGTCACTGATGTGAGAATAAACAAACATGATATTCTTGCAGTTGCATTGTTAGCAATTTATTTTTAAAATCAGTCACTTGAAAAATACCGAGGCACAGGTACAATAGCTCTGTCAGCACTTTCTGTGTGGTTTGGAACCTACTGCTTGACCTGAGAATTTCACCTTCTGTTAACTTAATAGAAGAGTTAAGGTCAAGGCCACATACTTACCTGGTGAAAGCACACATTTCTCCTCTGAGTGGAGTTGTACCAAGACGGGATGTGGCTCACCAAATGCAAGAACATGCTAATTCCTGTCCACTGCTGCCATTTAATTCCCTGATTTTTTTACCCACTCAGCAGTGATGAGTAATTCTCACATGTAAGCAAGTGATATTTACTGTGAAAAAGGCCAAGTAAATTTGTAGTTGAGCAAACATTTAAAGAAATAACGGTTAGAGATGGCTTTCCTGTTCTGTTTGAAAATGTGGAGGGGAAAATAAATTGAAAATATAAACATTTTCTCTGGGATATGCAAGAAACAAATGCACAAGCTCATATTTTCCATCACTACATCCCCAGAAATGTGGCCATGAAACTTGTTGTATTTAGTCAGTAAATCTTTATTAAAGTATAACAGTGGCTGACAATAGATGTGTAAAAAAAGCAGTAAGTCAAGAAAGTTGATAGGATTAAAATCTATGATCTATTCTGGGGGCCGAAGTGGAACAATCCCAGATAAACAGAAGGCGGGAGTCTGTAATATCCCATGCAGACACAGCATTTGGGGACACGGATGTTGTGCTCTGTTTTTCCTTTTGTCTCTGCTTTCGTCCTCCTCAAAGCTGCGGAGGGGACCACACAGAACAAGCATCTCATGGCAGGAGCTGTATTTCTGGCTTGGAGTTGTGAGACATCATCCCTCCAGCACAGCAGATTGGTTACATGGTCTGATCGCTGGTAATTGCTGCTTAGCAGCTGCCTCTTGGAGAGACACTCCAGTACAGTGGCAGCTACAGAGGGGTTTGCTAATCAGGCTGGCCTGCAGTCAGTGTTCCTAGCTGAGACTCACCTATCCATCTGTTTCTGAAGTGTGTGGGAAACAGCATGGCTGTATGTACTTAAAAGCTCAACATGGATGGCACTTTCAGGGACGCAAGTTCAGAGCTGCAATGAAACATCTTACCTTTCTTTGTTCCTTCTCATTTTGGCTTCATCTCTCTCACTGCCACCTTGCTTTAATGGGCTACTGCAGCCTTGTACCTAATTCCTGAGTCACGGCAACACGTGGTGGAGTTTGAGTATCTCTGCCACCATTTGACCCTCCTTTGTCATGGTTCTGTGTGATGGTACTGTTCCTTTTCTGCCTGCCTCATCAGCTAGTATCAAGTAAGTTGGGTGCTTATCTCTGAGAACCACTAAGGATGTATTTATTTATTCATTCAGTAGCGTATATTCTGTGTAGGATCTTGCACCTGGATTTGATTCCTCCTGATGTCGGTCTCACTTGTTCATCATTAGGAGAGCTCTGCATTTCCCTGGAGGCACCTGATTGTGGCTTCCAACACATAGCAGTCAGCATGTTTGGCCTTTTTATTTTCCTCATACCTATTTTTTTTTCTTCTGTTTTTCTAATTAATCATAAAGTAGACTTGCTTTTGTGGTCCCTGGGATTACTGGAACCAGTGCTTCAGGCAGCACAATTCCCAGTCATCTTTCAAATGTGATACTGTTTTGCTATAGGAGTATTTGTTTCATATACAGTCTGGGCTACATTTATTTTTGTAGGTCAAATTTAACTGTGGGCTGTGCTGCCCAAATCAGGCACTGCATTTATGTTGTTGGAACCTTCAGGAAAAACCTGATTTGTCCAGGACTGGATTTTTTTTTCTTTTTAATCTATTTCACAGAAGCAACTAGATAGCTTCTAAATCTATTTTTTGGAAAATGTGACACATTCTCAAAGAGACAGGTTGATGGGAACAATTGCTGTTAAAAAGCAGGAAGCAAAGCAGCAGTGAGGGCATATGTGCATTCACGTCATATCAACCTGATGCTGACCAGAGGGAGCCAGCCCACACCTTCCTCCCTGCCCAGGAAAGCCCCACAGCGACAGGATGCCACCTGACCTTATTGCCACTTAAGGACAGGGTTAGCCCTGGCCACGTCGCCAGTGTGCAGGAGCAGGCAGCCCCCCGTTCCTGAGCCTTGGGCAGAGCGGTAGTCCCTGCGTTCCAAGGAGCATGTGGGGAAGCAGGAGTGGGTGGGGGGTGGCACTGCTCTTCTGCTGCCCATCTGCCACTGCCCACCAGCACGAATGCCCCTTCTGCCAGAGCAGAAGTGCCTTTAACTGAAGAGCAAAAGGGGAATCCAGGAGAAGGGGTGTTTCTGATACATTTGCTCCCAGGTCCATGTCTCTGTGCATTGAGTGCTCGATGCTGAGAGTAGCTGTAAATTATCGGTGGGAATAAACGCAGGCTTTGCCTGCATGATATAGATATGATCCAGGGAAAACAATGCTGAAAACAGTGTTAAAATGGTCACGTGTGGGACACATATAGTAGAATTTAAAAAAAAAATACACAGGAGTCACAAGCAGATGTAAATCCGCTTGCTAATATGTCTCGCGGGCAGTGTCAGGGGTGTTTTGGTGATATCTGCTTCTGCAGCAGAGCAGCCAGCCTGAATGCAGTGCCCACAAACTGCTCAGAGTCCATAAGTAAAAGGCAAATTAGCTTTGCACAGACCTGTGGAGGGAAAAATATAAGCTGAGGAAATAACAAGCGAGTGATGTGCACTCTGCACTTTGCTGAATGCAGAGCAAAACTGGAAGTGATATGATTTAGAAACTTGAAATTACTAATCAAAGAAACAAGCAATTGTTTTTTTAATTCATGTTAGGCCTTTTCTTCATCTGTCTCAATTTGTTTTCCACCTTCAAATGAGGAGCATTTATATCATAGATAAACACTTGTGTCGACCATCTCATCCATCCTTCTGTATTTCCCTTCAAAATTTCATCTAATTCCAGCTGCAATTATCTCTTCCATTATTCACTTGTTATATTTCAGGGCTGCCTTTTCCTCTATATATCCTCCACCTTGCATTTAGTTTCACATATACAGCAAAGCTACTTTATTGTTTTTTTCCACAATACCAGCTGAAAACTGTCCTTTTTTAAAGTCTGTAAAACACTGGGCCATGGTTGGACTGCTGGTGCCTGTAACCTTCCAGTTGGGCTTCTGTCTCATTGCCATCTTTGCCCTGCTCCCATTCCTTTATACTTGGGTTTTATCAGGACCTTTTTATTTATTTTCACCGTTCCTATGGGATCCTTAGATTTAATTAGAATGTTATTACCTAGATTAAAAAAATTCAAATCACAGGTATTGGAATATTCCGCCCACTAAACACCATTTTGAAGGATTTTTGTCTTTTTCTCCACATCTGTGGAGAAAACAAGCATAATGATATTCCCGTGCATGAATCCATATATGTCTGAAAGCTGTCAGCCTGTCAGTGATCCTCCCAAGAAATGCTCTGTCGTCACTGGCTCTTTGGCACCCAGCTGCTGCATTCCAGGTAGCAGCACCCTTTTGTTATAAGCAATGACTTGGGTTACAGAGGAGCCTAACACCAGCCTGTGTATATCTCATTTTTGCCAGCCTTCTTCAATGTCTATCATATCAGGGAGTAAGCCAAACAAATAAAAGAGCAATCATTAAAAACCAAAGATTAATTAGTTTAAATAACTGAGATAACCAGAGAACAACTCTGAAAGCTGCTTACAGTGGTGGCGAATCCTGTTAGCCCTTCAGTTTTAGTGCTCTCACCTCAGCAGCAGTGCAGTGAATCTGACAGAAAGGAATCATTACTTTGTGGCTATCCTTATTTGTGAAAATTTCCTTTCACTGGAGCAGTCTGAGTTCTTCATTCACTGGTCAGGCTGTCCTCCTGAGCACCCAGGTCAGCCCTGTGAGTGGGAAAGGCCAGCTTGTTCACATCTGTTTTCAGTTGTCTGCCAGCATCCCCCTCCTCTTCCCTCAGTGCAGCATTTTTAGCAATTGAGATAAAAACAGTCTCATGCCATCACACATGCATCTGTTTTCAGAGCTGGATTTCCAAAGCATGTGTTCAGATCCAGTTTTCATGCATCACTGCATTACAAGGACTCCATTTGCATAGTCCATTTCAGGTTGTTCATCTTTGTTTAGATTTTTCACCCTGTCACCAGAATTATGTCTTTCTACATGGATGTGAAGGTGGACTAAAGATCTCCCCTGTTCCAGACCTTCCATGATCAAATGCTAATTGGTTGTAGCTTTTCTGTACCCCCTCACTCCATCTTTTAAATCAAATCCTTTGAGCAACAAGTTCAAGTCACCCAGTAGGAGTTTGTAGTTGGCTGTGTGAAAGATGAGGTTGTCTTCTATCTTTTCAACAAATGCATGAATCCTGAAGACAAGATTTTCATTCTGTGCTGCATCCATGTCTTTGAAGAGGGTAGAAAAAGCTCATATGTGAGGTATGAATGAGAGTGTCCATAAAGAGGGGGCTATCATCTTGAACTGAGGTCAGCATCTCTGTGTTTTATGTCAGATATGCTTGGAGTGGTTTGGGTCCAGTTAGCAGTAGTCTGGTTTAGATTAATTTCTTTTCACTTTCAATATCTTTATGGGAAAAAGAGGCGGATTCATCACAAATCCGCCATTCATCATTTTGTGTCATGACATCATAATCATCTGAAATCATGATATAAAATAGCAGTTCATTTTTTATTAAAATTACATTTAGTCTTGCTGGTAGCTTCTTTTCCTTCATATCTTTTTCCCTTGGAAGAACAAGATGGCCAGCAGATGTAAAGGCTACCACCTGGAAAAAGCTTTCTTACATGTGCCTTTTAATGCTTGATTTCTGAGCTGTGAAGAATAGTGCATCAGTGTTGCTTAAGTCAAGCATTTACATTTATACTATAATGCAAAGCAAAATCATTAAGGTCACAGACTTCCCGCTTTGACATGAGAAGTAACTTTTCCTTAAGTAACCATCCAGCACTTTGTGTAAAAATGGTTGATGTTTCACTGGGAGATGTTGTTAATAGCAACTGAAGCATTTATCTTAGTGACATCATGTCTCTTAATCAACAGAAGATCATAGCAACCTTTTGAGAAATCAGACTACATGAATATCCCTATAATTCACTCTGCTAATGTCAAACTTTTCATGTGCAAAATATCTTGTCTGCATTTCTGCAAAGGAAAGAAACAAGTCATCATCTAAATTGCAGGCTTAAATGAAGGCCTAAGATGAAAATAATATGGGTCAGATAATATTTTAAGGCTGTCAACTCATATTGGTTCCTCTTGTTCTGTCTGTATATGCCCAAGTACAGTCGGCAGATGCCAATGCTGCATTTTGTTGCTTTTCTGCTGTTGTAACTAGAGATCAACAGGGGTCAGCTGTGCACTTTTCAGCCCCAGAAGGCCAAGCAGCCTTTGACCAAAGCCACTGTGTTTTCTGAAAAGAAGAATGAGCATGCCCTTGTATTTTAGCCTCTTGGTGAAAAGTGTTCAAAATCAGCCTTTGGCTTTACTGTTGTTCTTCCAGCAGGAGAACAGCTTGCTGTATTTTGAGTTTGTTCAGTGTTGTGAAGCCATTGGTTCATACAGATTAGTGAAACAAGCTCTAGATGAGAACGATTAAAAATTAACACCAGAATATCACTAATCCTCAATCCATTGAGGATTAAGGCAGTTTCGGAACTGGAAGTGAGATGAACCCTACTAATGCTTTAAAGACTCATTAGCTGATCTTGTGGTGGACACTGAAAATGTGCAAAAAGCTCTGAAGAGCTTACAATCAAAGCAGACAAGATAAGGTAAGAAGGAAGTTTAAATATGAATAAAAGGGGAAGATTAAAGTCCATAAAGAAAATTAGTTCCACTTTTTCTTCCTCCTTCACTGTGCGAATAATGAGATTTGTAACACAGGTCTTGTTGTGACACAAATCCTGACTGGCTGGTTTTGCTGATGTTCCTCTGCACGTGAACAGATGCTGGCTCAAAGCCCATCTTGTTTGGAGCCTTCATAGGCCACAATCAATTGGCAGCCAGGGCTTGGTTCCAAGTAACAGATAAGGGTTTTCTCAACGCAATATGGACCTTTTCATTGAAAGGTTCATTCTAAAGGCCAGAGTGACCCAATGATATTTCCTCAGTAATGAGTTGTGCACTCTAATGCTTTCTAGAAATTTTATTTCTTCTTTTTCTCCATCAGATCAGCAAGAATTGGATGAATTGTTTATGTTCCTTCTCTTTTTCTTTTCTTGTGGTACCACTGTAAGGAGCTTGAAATAGAAAGGATGGGTTTTGGTGAGATTTACAGGGAGTGTAAGTATATGGACAAGAAGTACTTGTGGTCTCAAAACCTCAGTTTTTCTACATTCTTCAAAGAGCAAGCCCTTTGGGGAAACAGATGGTGCCTGCACAGCAGGATTACAGAAGAAAATGGGTTATAATGGAAAGTGAGAGGTTATAATGGAAAGTGAGAGGTGGGAGCTTACTCTTCTGCAAAATCCAGGCTCTGCTTTCACCTTGGAGATGGTGGCACTGGTTTTGTTATCTCAGTGCTGGAGTAATTTAGTGCCTTGTGGGGAAAAAAGTGCTGCTGTAGGCAGAGCTGGGATACACAGATGGAATCTGATCTCTACTTGGTATTTGAAGAACATGTTTAAAATTAGTGGTGACTCTTACATGTCTGTAGGAATTGGTGTGTAGTCACACTAAGGCTCTATCCACCCCTGGAACTGAAGGAGTGGGACAGAATTTGTTTGTCTCTGTTTCCTCTTACTTCCCTATTTAAGCTGCAAGAAAAACAAGCTGATCTTAATAAAAATGAATGAATTGGGGTTCATGAGAGCACTGCCGCATAAGACCAGACTCAAGCTCCACACTCAAACTCCACTTTGATGTGTTCTCATCTGAGCTGGTAAGACCCAAGCTTGAGAGACACAGCCTCAAACTGGGAATGGGTGCATCCATTTCCCATCGCATTCTTCGTAGATCTTGCAATAGAAAGCTGAAGTTGACCCACTCTAAAACCTTATGAGGGTCATATCTGAAGTAATCGGAAAAACAGATGTCTTGGGAGGGGGTTTACTCTGGGACAATGTGACATACCCAAGGCATGTATGACTTCCCAACAGCTTGCCTTCCCCTGCACATATTTGTGATGCACCTCTTCCTTCTGACCCTGCCTACCCATGTTTGTCTTCTCATATCACTGCCTTGTTATCCTTTCATCAGTATGTGATGGTCCAGGAACCTAGACCAGAGGGTGAACAGGAGGAGCACACCGTGGCTTCCCAAGCACAGTCAGGAGGGCCAGTGCTCTTACGTGCAGAGGTTGTAACAGGCACCAATAGTCTGATGATTGTTCTTCCTGAAACAGCATGGCAAAGTCTCATTCTCTTACCTCTGTTGCAGTATCTCAATATCCCTGTTGGATGAAGCAGGGTGTTGGATTTTGTGAATATTCTTTAGCTGTCAGTTTTGCCTGCAAGCGTGCAAACCCTGCAGCCCTCTGAAATCACTGACGTGATTGTGTATGACAGTCATTAGTGGGTGAAACAGAAATCTGTCTGTGAGCATCTGTTTGGAGGGAGCCAAATATAATTAAAGTTTAACCGTGCTGCATTTGCTATTTTATTTGCTGGGACCCAGTCTGTCTTAGGGATCACAGTGACATTTCTTGAGGTCCTTTTGAGGGATTTGACTTGCTGCGTTTTGTCATCGGAGGTGTGTTTCATATAAGTGTGTTTTGTATTACAGGCTGGATCAAACAAGTTTGTTCAGAGATTCCCTTCAGGATAATTAAACTCTACCTTCTTGAATATGTTCAAGCTTTTCCCAAGGGGAATACTTTCTGGTTTCAGGTTGTTCTGAATCTGGACAGTCATCTTGCACTGAAGTATTGCATTTTATCAGTTATATTTCCATTATGCTCTTTGAGCAACAGGATGGGTTAAATGTGGTTTTGTTCTGTAATTAATTCTATATACTTGACAATAAATATATAATGTCTTAACTTGGTAAGTGCTACTTGGTAGGATGTAATGCAGAGATTGGTGATGTAGTCTTCCTAGTCAGGAAATGCCTCACAGCATGGTTTCCAGTTTATTTTCAAGGGAGAATTGATCAGGTATTGAATTATGCTAGGAGGAAAACACTCAGCTTAGCATCCGTGGTGGAAAGATCTTTTGCAGGCCTTGGAGAAACTCTGTGTAAAAGCTTATCTTGAGTTCAGCCCTACCAACAAATACATAGAAAACTTTGTTTTATTTCTAATATTTTAAACTTTCTAACTTGATTTCATTTTATCTTGAGTGAACTGGGTCGTCTGTTTATTATGGTCACCTCTTCGTTACCTAATGTGTCTTTATCCCTCTGACTATGCTTTCCTAGTACAATCATTCACATTACACTCATGACTTGCAGGGCACTTCCAAAATGCAGAACTGCTTTAAGGAAATTATAATTACTTTTGAAAAATGCTTTCATTTTTCTCTGCTATTCCTTGTATTACTAGTTTATTGATTTAGTTACATTTAGGATGGGTGTGTGTAGTTAATTTTAGATGTATGTGTCACTTTTTTACTGCAATTCTGAAACTTTAAATGAGTATGAAATATGTAAGGAAATAACCTTAAATAAGAGTGGGAAATAAGTTCCTATTGCAGCACCTAATGAGGTAAGCGTTTGAGATTTTGTACAGATTTTCAAATAAGCACTGTGTGCACTGCCTTAAGGTTAGGTACTTACCTTCCTATATATTACCAGTTGAGAGCAATAGCTGTCTTCTCAAGGGACCTCTTCACGTCCAGTTTAAGTCCCTACATTTACGTCCTTTTAACTACATGGTGAGTTTGAGAATGTGTTTAAAGAGGCTGCCCTGAGGGGGCAAACCAGGTGGAATTAAGCCCTCGCTGTGGGTTTTTTTTTTCTGATGGCTTTAATTGTTTCTTGGGCCATCCGTTGTAATAATTTTTCTTTTTGAATTTTCTTCCTGAGCTCTCAGTGCCTGATTGTGTTATGGATTTATCCATGCAAGACACAGAATGGTGGTGTGGGATGCACAAGTCACTTGGAGATATTTTTGAAACTAAGATCTTCAATCCAGCATTTCAAAATAGAAACGATTAAAGATGAGAGGAATGCTTGCATTTTTGCAAGTACTACATATTTGCACTGTTTCACTGAACAACTCCCATGCTGCTTTTTAATATTCCTGTGCTGGATTTTTGATGAGTGATGCTCAGCTTGAAAAAAGACTTGAGCTGTGATTCAGAAAACTTCATGTAGCTGGGGAAGGTCCCTCTGTGGCAGATGGGCACCTGTCAGGGCACTGGGTGAGGGAGAGCCCTCTTTCTACCCAGGATGCAAAAACCTTCAGAGTGTTCTAGTGTTACCTCCAATGAAATTTCCTTTGCCTGCTACCTTCCTTTAAAAAGTCTCCCTTATCAGGTGCTCCATCAAGTTCTAAGGCTGCACTGAATGATGCAGGGATACCAAACTCTATTTTTAGCTGAGCTGCACCTGTCTCAGAGCCAGTGGCTCCTTGGTAAGAATCTGTGTGAATGCTCCAATTTTTGTCTCGTCCATCATTTAATCTCTTCATGATACACTCATTGCTGCCTTGATAAAATGAGATGGTGATATTTTATTTAAGTTGGGTTCAGAGGGATCATAAATAAAACCTCAGCGTGGGTAAGAGTATTATAATCTAGATCAGCGAGTTCATTATCTGAATATATAAGCTTGGACTGAAGAAGCCAGCCAAGGGCTGGGAACTGCACTGCCTTGCATGTGCACATCTCCTGGGGCTGAGTGTTGTGCTTCTGCCAGGCTTTTTTTTTTTTTTTTTTTTTTTTTTTTTTTTTTTTTTTTTTCTGCATCTGTTTCCGTAGGACTTGTACTATGGATTTAACAAAACAGAGTTTTGGATTTTAGTGCAGTTCACTTGCTTGATACTTCACCTTACTTTCTGTTACTTACTGTTTTATTCCAGTAGCCAATAATTATTCTGAATCTTAGACTGCTTTTGGGCAGATGGGTTATTTTAAAATTGCATCTGTAGGTGCAAGATACCATCACAAAATTGCACGTGTAAATGTCTTAAGTCTGTGTGGGTGTACCTGTCTTGCTTCAGTCTCTTAAAGCACCAAGGTATACCTTAGCTGTTCTGTTGATTTGTTGCTTTGACCATCTAAAGTTCAGAAGGCTCTGAACTTCAGCTTGCAGAGGCGTCTGTGCGTGTACTCTGGCTCTCAGGCTGTGGAGGAAGCTCCTGACCTTGGAGCCAGCCCATTTTCTGATTACTTTTCAATACTTCTTACCTGAAAGGGGTGCACCCTTCTGGTCGTGGGAATTTGTTCAGTGTCTGAATTGCAGCAGGGACAGCTCAGGGACAGCTGTTAATTTCAAGACAATAACATTTCTCTCCTGTTTATGTACTTTCAAAACATTTCTCCAAACATCCTGAGATCCTAAGACACCAGAGAAGTGTGAACTTTCATCTTCCATCAGGCATAGGAGAATACCAAATCACTTCTCTCTAAACTGTTACAGTTCTTCAGGCCAGCAGTGATTCCATAATTCTTATTCCACTGAGTGAAATGAGGGGAAAATGGAAATACAATACATTTTGACTTTATTTTCTTTGTTCCCTGCTCAGCCTCCTATAACACAAGAATAAATAAAGCTTCCACAGGAATCACTTTTGGGTAGGAAAACAATAATTTCCCAAGGAAAACAGGTACATAGCCACAGCTTTAATTATCCTGAGCAGCCCCAAGAGGTCAAAGCACAAGTATCAAATTACAAATAGAGGTATCATAAATTAAATATTGATTTGTACCCATCCTATGTGTATATCAGGCACTGAGGAGTGCTATTTTGCCTATACATAAATAGACACGCTTATCTAGAGAGAAAGGATCAATGCATAATTTATTATATTTTTCAGTAAGGTGCTCTGAACTGTTTGAATAATCTTAAACATAAGCACACAAACACAGATGGTTTAGCTGTTCTGTGTTTGTTTGGCGTGATAAAGCTCTCATGAGCTGCTGTCTAGTTCAGCCACACTTAATCATCCCTTGATGGTCTTGTTGCATGAGCAAAACCTGGGTTGTGAGTATCTGGGTTTGTGCGAACATATGGAATATTTGGCTCTGATGCTGGCTGTTCTCACACTCTGATGAGGGTTTCTGCCCCCCTCAAAGAGACAGTGAAATGTCCTGTATGGATGCTTCCCTTTTGCTTCAAAGCAAAGTGAGCCAGGCTTATTTTAAGCCATTTGTGAGTTGTGTTCATGTCACACCTGCTGACCTTGCACCAAAGGGGAAGAGAAACACATGTTACTTCTCTTCCTTGGGCTCTGCTGTGGGAACAGTAAATCCTAGAAGATGGTTGAAATACTTGCTTGGTGGCACTGAGTCCTTAAGCACTCAAGATCTACATGTGATAGAGCTATAATTCTCTTCATTATATTCAACGAATAGTTAATGTAGGATGGAACTTTTCTTAGCCCAATGAATACTACTCTTCAAATACTAGAAATTAGGAAATCATCAACATTATTTCACCTTCCAGTTTTTATTCTCTTGAGTATTGTGGGATTGGCTCACTCATGAGACAAAAATGCAAGGGAATAGGATTAATTTTTAAGCAAATTGTGCCTCTCTAGTTATAAACTGCTACTTACAGAATGAGTTGAGGGGAATGTGTAGTCTGTAGGTTGTTCAAGGCATATGTTGAGGCTGATATGCCTGATGGGATCACACTACATGTTGGTATTCTATCAAATGAAGTGTATGCAGTAGGGACATTTGGCAGTTCTCCTTTCTTCCTGGAAGCAGCTCTCTGTTTTACTTGATCTTTATGCTGGCTGCTACCCTTAACATCTCCAGACATGAAGAGGATTGTGTCAGATTTTTCTCCTTTTTTTTGTCCATCTCAACTGGAATACCTTGTTTTTGTTGCCTCTCAGGCTTGTTGTGTCTTGAACTAGGTGCCAAGTATGCAAGCAAAAATGTTTGCAAAAATAACCTTAAATAAGACACGAGAGATATACCTCAAATACTCTCTCAGCATACCTCAGCCCTCCCCAGTTTTTTGTTTGTGAAGGTGTATGCAACATGAGAATGAAGGGGAAAGAAAAAAAATAAATAGGAAAAAATGTTGGATAAAAATGCTGCATAGCCAAAATAACATTGCACACATCATTACCAGTTTTCTCTCTCTGCTGTTTTTTCAGAGAGGCTGATAGAATATATAAGCTTAAGAAAAATAATCTTTATGGAATAAGTTGAATCTATTAAATTGTTTTAATTTCCATTCTGAGGCTTTTTATTGGATGCCTGCAAGTATTTTCCACAAGAGAATTAATCTCTGGAAGTCATCATAGAATAATATTTTTCCCAGTGTGTTTGTATTATAACAGTGACCTAACTCTTATCATATTTGAAGATAGGTTCAAGGTGGCTATCTCAAAGGTGCTGAAAATGAGGCATTTTTATCACATCATTAGGTACAGCAGAGCTGCAATGGTAGGAATTACTTCTCTCAATAGATAAATAAATCCCAACTTGTCTTTGCAGTACAGCCATCGCTGTGTAACATAAGATACAGGAGATCTATAGTTTGAAAGGTTTGAGTCTGCATGGTATTGTAAGTAGTTCTCTGATGAAATAGAGCTAAGCCCGTTAGTGTGGCTTAGTTAAATCTCAGCCAATTAATTTTTCATGGGCAGTGTGGCAGGGGTTGGAGAAGCATGCAAGATTTTTTTATTGCTCTTGGGTTTTGGTTTGAGCAGTGGTCAGCAAATGCAACATAGAGGAATTTCTGTGCTGTTATTTTTCCTCTAGAGGAATAAGGTGATGTCCAAAATGTTGCATCCTCCTAGTTCCAGCTCCTAACACCTGCCCCTTATAATTCTTTTAGTGTTTGTGAAAAGCATTCTGATTATGAAATACTGAAGGATACAGTGATTTACAAAATTCTTACTTTTGCCCATCACTGAAGTCTAATGATTTAAACAATTTTTCATCTGGAAGTAGTTCTACTTTTGAAATTTTGTCATTGCTTCCCTTGTTGTGAATGGCTGCCAATTCCCATCTCTCCACACATCCCCCCACACCCCCCTGGAGGATAGCCTAAGCATCTTGTTAGGCTAAGGCAGAGGGAGCAGAAGGAAAATCAAGAGAATATGAAGGTCAGTCTTTCTGTGCTGATGTCTCGGCCACATAACCAAATCGATCATGAGGTATCACCATTTTGTCAGAGATGAACAGGCCTGCAAAGATTACAGTGGAGGAAGGGTCTGAGCAGCCCTTTTTCACTTTAGAAATGGGATTAGGCTTTGTTCAATTATTTTCCAATACCTTCGTTCTTGAGTTCTGCTCTTTGGCTTTCCACTTACACCTCATAATTTGGCTTTTCTGTTCCTAGTGGGAATGCCTTTTCCTCAGCGGATACGAAGTGCCATTGCAATCAGCTTGGGTTACTCTAACTGTCCTCTTTACCCTCTGACACATGGAAAGCCACTTACTCTCTGCCTAAGAACTGCCACTGATACCGTGCAGCCGTGTGCTTGCTTCCTGTCAGTGGTACAGCCTTCTGTCCTTAGAGAAAAGCTGTCCCTTGAGGTGTCAAAATGTTATGCCAAGGTACTGTTCCTTTTCACCCACAAGATTTTTTTGTTTGTTTGTTTGTTTGTTGCTTGGTTGATTTTGGGGTTTTTTTTGTAATAGACGAACTTGACACCAGAAAGAAAATTGCCACCCTGGATCAAAACAGATGATTAAGTCCAGTTAAATCTAGTAGTCTGGCTTTGAACGCACCAATTCCAAAAATTTTGAAAGCCGTAAGTGGAATAATCACTACCTCTTTCTTTTCACTTATTAGTAGAGTTTAAACTCAGAGGCTTGCTCTTTGAAGCTCTTCCAGAACCACATTCTGTATTAAACTTTTCCAGCTCTGCAGATTGCTCTTATCTCCAAAGGAATTCCTGTTCTCCCTGAGTTCCCCAGTATGACTACACATGGTCTGAAATGTCCTCAGTTTTGCCATTTTGGGAAATTGTAAACGGATTTTAATAGCACCTACTGATGATAACATTGGTGGTTAGTTTTATAGCCTCCCACTGAGGTTTTCCATTTTGATAAATGCTTGTCTTTCTGGGTCCCTCTGTTTATATTTTCATTTTATGTTCATGTTCTCCTGGAATCATGAAAGTTGTAACTGTACATGGGGGCCAGACATCTTCTCCCCTAGTGTGGTGTCCAAAACAGGATATTAACAGCAGTTGGATTAGTTATAGAAGGTCAGCTAGTGCTCCTTTAATAGTTGTTCCACGAGCATTCAGATGCTTGACTGCCCTGCACGCTTTTATATTATATTCACCACTCCCTCCAATTTAAGGTATACACAATATAAATTATGTGTGACTTAGAGTTGTGGCTTCTTCTTAGAAATCTGAATTTCCGCTCAACGCTGACAAAACTTACTCTTTTCCTTGATGTGTCATTGCTGGCATTAGCTGGAAAGAGAGGAATAATTTTTGGGACCAGGGGTGGAGTGAGAAACTTCTCTGTATCCTTTTGAGACTTGTCAGCTACTGTCAGTTTTTTTTATTAAAGAGGCTTTTGTTTGTTCTCAGTCCTATGCACTTGGAAGATGAAATCCAACAGCAGTTGGTCGAGAATAATAGTTTACAAACAGTGGGGTTCTTTGAAGTAAAAAAAATCTATTTCAAGGAGGCACTAGGCAGATGTAAATTGCGGGAGTGGAATCACAGCATGTTTGTCATTAGGGTATCTTGGATGCTACCTATGCAGAAATACGAGAGTGAAACTTGCACTTATCTTCATGCCAGTCATCTACACTGCTTTTTGCAGCTGATTCAACAGAGGAACTTTCCACAGAGAGGTGCTCCAGCCTGCACAGGACCTGTGCTCGTAAAAGTGGTAGCTTAGGGCCAACGAGCCAGCTGAGCCCAGTTCCTTCTGGGAATAGCTTAGTTAAGGGAAACTGGTATCTAGCTTAGCAAGGATCAGGAAAGCAGTGGAGGAAGTAATGCACAGATCCTAGAAATATAATGGATTGGAAGAAAAGCAGAGATTGTTAAAATGGAAAGTTTTTAACAAGATTAAAATAACAGATGAAATCCTGATGCCTCCATGTTGGAGTGAAAATTTTCCATTGCCACTGGTAGGGTGAACATTTTGACAACTACATTTTGAAAATAAACAGCTGTTTTTTCTAAGCTTGTCAGCCTAAGACTGTTATTTCAGGGTGAAGCAGGAATCTGAATTAATTAAAATGAGAATTTGAAGCTAACTGTATAAAACATTTACATGGATTCTTCCTTTTCAGAATTAGATGTATTTAATTAAATTAAAGAGGATTGCCTTAGGTGGTGGTTAGTTTTGATGTGAGTTTAATACGTTCAAATTAATCCACTTGCAGTGAACATAGAACAAGTGTCTTGATTGTCACTGTGCACCCACTCTTTGCACTGTCAGCAGTAGGGTGGTATTCTGGCCAACAGTGAACAGAACTTGGTTTCTCCATATATTACCTGTAAATCAATAGTACCCAATAGGACATCTTCATTTACAGTGCAGGCTTTAGATAAGGAGAACATATATATACATGTTTTTGTGAGACACAAGAGAATTAGTGTGGGGAAAATACTGGTCATGTGGGGTATCTCTTTAGGAAAAAAAAATTATTTAAAAAGAGCTTAAGAATTAAAGATGTTGTTATGATGGATTTGTGAACCCATATATTGCAACTGCCTTTGGCAACTGTGTCAGATTAATTTTGACTGCAGGTGGAATGTTTTCAGATGCAAATACACACTGCAGTGATCACATGCTACCAGGGCAGAAGGAAATAATAATTTCACTTTATGTATTCAAATTATACCATCATGTAAAAATATGCTATCTAAAATTTAACAAAAAAGAAACACTGGAAAGTTAGATATTTGGAAGTAATAACATGGATTTTACAGAACAACACCTGACCTGTGGTGACATTTCACTTCCCAGCATCCCATTCCTAGAGTGATGCTTGGTGAGACCAGGGTAAAGATACAGCAGAGCTGCTAAAGCCGCTGCTGAGGTTTCTTCGTTTCTTACTTGAAGATTCAGCTATGCTTTCAAATATCTATGCCAAACCTGGTTTCCCAATAAGCAGCAGCTGAGTGTCACAATTCTCTAGCTGACTATGAAAAATGTCAGACACCTGATTCTCAAAGAACTGGAGCAATGCTATTGCTAAGGGATGGATTTTATGTGATGCTGCTTAAGAATGCTGTCACAGTATCAGTGACTGGTACCTGACATGCTGTTTTTCATTCCTGTGAATCACTTTGGTTATAAAATAGGATTTTTCTGCTAACTAGAAAATGTATCACAGAACTCTTCAAGAGCCTGCTCTCCTCGTGACCCCAAAGCATGCCAGTGGGAGGTATCCGGCACAGTGGGTGTTCTCATTACCACTTGACATTTAGCTGTTTGGTTTTCTGCCTGTTGCTATTTAATGATTTCAATTCTTTCTTTGCCAGTCCCAGAAGCCATTTAGCAAGCGATGTACTATTAGTGCTACTTAACAATGTCGACACAGTCACCAGGAAAGGAGTTTCATTTCCAAACAGTGTGCTACAGCATTACCCCTCACCATCTGCTCCTGTCATGTCCCTTGCTGTCATGTTTCCCAGTTAACCCCTTGCCCTGGCCTCCTCACCCAGTGCTCGTGGGGAGGGTGGCAGCCTTGCCTGAACTATAGACACCCTCTGAGGCTAAAAGAGACTGCAGGTCACTGTACTGGCAGTGACATGGGTGAAGGTTTTGGATGATGTAAATTGGCATATATTTGCTTTGTAGAGGCACAGGCAGAAAAGTAGAGCAGTCACAGAGCATTACAGGTTTCTGTCCTTAGCCTGCTGTTAATCACAGGCACTTCGCAACTCCCATTAGTGTCAGGTCTGAAGGTCTCACAGCCTTTAATGTAAAATCTTAAATAAGGCTGCAGAGGGAAGATACTGTACCTTTTGGGAGAACGAAGACATCAAGACTGAGGATGAGATTCATTTCACTGAATTTAATCTACTAGAAAGATAGATTACCATTGATACTAATCATCCATGCTTCCCTCTCTCTCATGGAGAGATGGCATATCTCCCAAGGATGATTTACGTGACTCTAATCACTGGGCAGCCCTGACTGTTAAGTGGCACCAAGAGTCCAGACTGAGAAGGATGCTCAGCTTCGAATGAGCTCAGATAGAGGCTGGAGAAGTTAATGGTAGCAAAATTCGTTGCAAGTTATTAAATCCGTAGCAATAGTATCTGGCTTAGGAACTTCCTAAACGGAAAACAGTCAGAGGCTGTGAGTTATTAAGGGGTAGTATCAGACACGTTTCTCCTGTTGTGCTGTTCCTCTCCAAGCATCTATTTATGGCCACTGTTGAAGCTAACACACAAGGGAGACGGACTTTCTGTTGGACACCATATGGCCATTCCTTGGGCTCTTATGTGAGGCTGCTGTAGCAGTGAGAAGGGGGAATGCACATTTAGCAAGAGATGCAAATGGGAAATTGGCAGGAAGGTTTATTTCCAGATCTGTGGTGAAGTGCTACTGACCTACAAACAGAAAAACTGGAAGTCAGTCTTACAGAAAGAGCCTGTGCCAGGTGCTGAATGTCAGTGCTTTCCATCAGGTCACCTCAAGCCTTTCAGAGATTCAGATGAGCTGTTTTACCATGTGTTCCCCTCAGATGGTGCAGACAGCTTGTTTGAGCCTTAGACAGTACAAGGAGATTCAGATTTGACATCATTTACAGTGTGCTGTGTAGCTGTGCTGCTACACGGATGCTCCCTGCCGTTGTGACAGCACCAGGGGAGCTAACAGGGTGGAAGCTTGTCATTTCAAATAACTCGTTGAGAGCACAGAAAGTGTGGCCCAAAACCCGGGTATCAATCACCAGAACAGTGCTTATAACCTCCCACTCTATTGGGCACATGCACATGTGTGTGTACCTCTATACTTGGGATGATTGTTCAATTGAAAGATTTTGCAGAATTGACTATCCTAAATGCTTATAGCCTTAAAATGGTTCACTACGGAGGCAAGCACCTCTGATTGAGCATTTTGCTGCCAGTATGGTAAATGTATTCCTGTCATTTGCTGCAGAGATCTTTAATTAGAGTCTCTGTAGCTGTTACATGGCATCATCGCTGCATAAATACACTTCTGTTTGAAGTCAGAACTGCCTTTTATGGCAGTCACTACATAAAAAGAAATTTTGATTAAACTGAGAAATGTTTTCCTTATCAAACCTCAAGACATAAAAAAGGCCGGTGGAATTGGATTCAAAACATCAAGCTGGGCCTTCAAAATGGAAGCTTTTGCTCTCTTTTAAACCACACTGTGTTGGAACTGCTAGCAAAAATCTTTGATGCAGGGAGAACGCATCAAACTTTACTTTTGCAATTTCCTTCTTGGTTTCTTGTAAACTGCTTTTGTCTAATCATATTTGATATCAAAGATAATTTTATTTAATGTGGATTAGGTAGCATGACATATCCACTGTGGTCTTTCATCATTCTCTGTTTAAATTTGAATGTGACATATTTTCTAGCACAGATGAAATTTGTTCAGCAGTCAGCTTTGAAAAAGAGCCTGTCTTTTATATCTCTGTAAAGCATTATGCATGGCAAGCAGAAAAAATTACTTCATTCTCAGACTTCTCAAAGTCTTTGGTGTAGTGTATAGATTACAGCCAGTGTGGAGAGGAGAGATGGTTTATCCTCACATACTGTCCAGGTCAGCAGCCTCCATAGCACAGCTGCACACAGCCAGAATGGGTGTAGTTTGGTACCAAAGGGAGAGGTTACTCAGAGAATCAAAATGTGATGCAGGAGATGAAGGACAGGGTGTTAAAAGACGTGATTTTTCAGCCCAGTGAGTATTTGACAGGGCAGTTTAGGGCTGAGGGTATAGCAGTCTTCTGTGATATGGCTGAATGAAAGCAAGGCTTGTTCCTCTGTTATTCATGGTGACTTTGGCAGTAGTGCTGAAGTGAGAGTAGAAGAGAGCCCTATTGAGAAAAGTGAAAAATAATACCAAAACCCCAAAGGCATTTACTAATAGAGTGTAAAACAGGAGATTGTGTCTAAAGGTNGGACACCATATGGCCATTCCTTGGGCTCTTATGTGAGGCTGCTGTAGCAGTGAGAAGGGGGAATGCACATTTAGCAAGAGATGCAAATGGGAAATTGGCAGGAAGGTTTATTTCCAGATCTGTGGTGAAGTGCTACTGACCTACAAACAGAAAAACTGGAAGTCAGTCTTACAGAAAGAGCCTGTGCCAGGTGCTGAATGTCAGTGCTTTACATCAGGTCACCTCAAGCCTTTCAGAGATTCAGATGAGCTGTTTTACCATGTGTTCCCCTCAGATGGTGCAGACAGCTTGTTTGAGCCTTAGACAGTACAAGGAGATTCAGATTTGACATCATTTACAGTGTGCTGTGTAGCTGTGCTGCTACACGGATGCTCCCTGCCGTTGTGACAGCACCAGGGGAGCTAACAGGGTGGAAGCTTGTCATTTCAAATAACTCGTTGAGAGCACAGAAAGTGTGGCCCAAAACCCGGGTATCAATCACCAGAACAGTGCTTATAACCTCCCACTCTATTGGGCACATGCACATGTGTGTGTACCTCTATACTTGGGATGATTGTTCAATTGAAAGATTTTGCAGAATTGACTATCCTAAATGCTTATAGCCTTAAAATGGTTCACTACGGAGGCAAGCACCTCTGATTGAGCATTTTGCTGCCAGTATGGTAAATGTATTCCTGTCATTTGCTGCAGAGATCTTTAATTAGAGTCTCTGTAGCTGTTACATGGCATCATCGCTGCATAAATACACTTCTGTTTGAAGTCAGAACTGCCTTTTATGGCAGTCACTACATAAAAAGAAATTTTGATTAAACTGAGAAATGTTTTCCTTATCAAACCTCAAGACATAAAAAAGGCCGGTGGAATTGGATTCAAAACATCAAGCTGGGCCTTCAAAATGGAAGCTTTTGCTCTCTTTTAAACCACACTGTGTTGGAACTGCTAGCAAAAATCTTTGATGCAGGGAGAACGCATCAAACTTTACTTTTGCAATTTCCTTCTTGGTTTCTTGTAAACTGCTTTTGTCTAATCATATTTGATATCAAAGATAATTTTATTTAATGTGGATTAGGTAGCATGACATATCCACTGTGGTCTTTCATCATTCTCTGTTTAAATTTGAATGTGACATATTTTCTAGCACAGATGAAATTTGTTCAGCAGTCAGCTTTGAAAAAGAGCCTGTCTTTTATATCTCTGTAAAGCATTATGCATGGCAAGCAGAAAAAATTACTTCATTCTCAGACTTCTCAAAGTCTTTGGTGTAGTGTATAGATTACAGCCAGTGTGGAGAGGAGAGATGGTTTATCCTCACATACTGTCCAGGTCAGCAGCCTCCATAGCACAGCTGCACACAGCCAGAATGGGTGTAGTTTGGTACCAAAGGGAGAGGTTACTCAGAGAATCAAAATGTGATGCAGGAGATGAAGGACAGGGTGTTAAAAGACGTGATTTTTCAGCCCAGTGAGTATTTGACAGGGCAGTTTAGGGCTGAGGGTATAGCAGTCTTCTGTGATATGGCTGAATGAAAGCAAGGCTTGTTCCTCTGTTATTCATGGTGACTTTGGCAGTAGTGCTGAAGTGAGAGTAGAAGAGAGCCCTATTGAGAAAAGTGAAAAATAATACCAAAACCCCAAAGGCATTTACTAATAGAGTGTAAAACAGGAGATTGTGTCTAAAGGTTGGACGATGACAGCAGCAGTGTGGAAACCACTGTGAGGAAGTAAAGGTTGGCTGGTGTTGCAGCAAGGGTGTTTCTTAAGGACAGTATTCCCAGACTTTTTTTCAGTTTTCCCTGAAGCCCTGGACTCCTACCAGATCTGAAAGGGGAATGTAGGTAGGATGCACTAATGTCTAGGTTTTCCTCATTGCTCAAGATCAAACCAATCATCGATGCCATGATGGAGTTTTTTCATTCGGGACAAGCTGGCAGAGAGATTTAGACATATGACTCTGGGGTTTTTTTAATCCAATAAATCCATGGGTTTGGTCTATCTACCTACTACAATCCTCACAGAGTTTAGTTACGGAGTTAGGGCTTTACTGACGCCATGATAATTTTTTGCCTTTTCTTTTATATACCTTTTATATACCATTTTATATAGCTTTTATGTATCCTCAGTGCTTTTAGCATTGATACTTGTAATTCCTTAAGTCTGATAATTTAGCATTGTCCTAATACTCTGTTAAGCCAAGAGACCAAACATCTTGGAGGCCTCGCAGTTGGAGGCTGGAAAGCCCTATGCTATCCTGAGAAACCAAGGTCCTCTCTAGCACACATCCTGTAAGCTAAGATAGGCCCAATCCAGGGGGGAATTCCTCGGGATGAGAGGCTATCACGTTAATCATTCAAGTCTCTCATTGGGGAATCTTTGATAGATAGGCTAATTTGCAAGGTCTATAAATTGTATATGGGATCTATTGCGTGTGTGCATTTCGGTGCATTCCACCTTGGTGAAGTGGTGCACCATAAGGATCCTTAAACAAATACCGAGGTAAAAAGCCCTTTTTCCCTTAACCGTGCCTGGCTCTTAATTTTAAGACCAGGGAAAGGCAACATTACCATACCCACACTGCTTGTGCTCTTATATAGGATATTCAGAAATGTGTGTCCTGAGTATTTATAGATACGTGAAGTAGATGTTCTGCAGCTTTTTCTCAAACAATGTCATATACTTGCATGAGACTTGGAGGCTGCACTCAGTGAGCCAGGGGAGACTCTTCCAGCTCTGCATTCCCAAACATACAAGAGACAAGGATGGAAGCAAAAAGCTTTTGCGTGAACCTTTTTTAGTAGTAAATGGTCTTTATCCCGCAGTAGGTATCCTTCTCTTGCCTGAATGAGGAATCCATTAATTTGCAGAAGGATGTAATTTTACACCACTATGTAGAGGTAAAATAGTTCTTGAACCATGAGGAATATGTATTGTGATCTAGGATGAATTTGGGAAGACATGTAAAAGGACAATGTTAAACAGTTTCTTATTCCTTTATCTTTTCCATGTTGTATTGAGTAACTGCTATCTCACCCAGAACATTTTCTGGTACCACTGAGAAATCCGCTAAGAGCACCAAAGTAACTTTGTCCTTCCCAGTGGGAGAAGTCTGGTGTGGGAGAAGTCTGGTGAGGGACAGCTGTTAGAAATCTGCCATTTACTGCATTGTGATTGAGCCTTTCAAAATCCAATTTGAAGTTTTCCATTGTATCGATTTATAAATCCTGGATTGTTGCAGTGGTATGCTTTGCAAGTGAAGTTAGTGCACTGATTACACTCCACCTCTTTTACAGTAAAAACTTTTTACGCGATCTTTCAATGCACCAGGAGTTCGCTTCTGAGCAATACATGAAAGAGAACAAATTCTCTGCATCAGATCCTCACTGTGCTTGTGCAATGTCTTGCAGTAACTTGATACCTTTGCTGGTAGTCACAAAACAATCCTTTTGCTATAAACTCACATTCTGGTATGTGAGGGCTTTGTGTATATGTGTATCTCTTCTAAATGGGTATGATTACTTAGGCTGACTTGAAGCCTGCATGCTAGCTCTTCTGTATATTGCATGTATTATATATAGCTTTTCTGCAATAATACTGATTCTAACAGAAATGGGAGAAATTTTATAGCCTGTGGTATTCCTGACAGGTTAGCACCATGTATATGAAATCTCAGTAGTTTTGCAAATTACCTAATGGTTAGTCTTTAATAATGACTTTGGGACAATGCAAAGGCAGATATTAGCTCTCAGTTTGATGTTGCCATGTTTTTTTTCACAGCTTCCTGTTATGGGAGGAGCCTTTATGGACTCACCCAACGAGGACTTTAGTACAGAGTACTCCCTGTTTAATTCATCAGCCAACGTCCATGCAGCCTCTTCCATGCAGAATCCACCAGAAGAGACATCCCGTTCTTCAAATGATGCCATATTGTTATGGATTGCAATAATAGCAACAATTGGAAATATTGTGGTTGTGGGAGTGGTGTATGCCTTCACCTTCTAGGATGACTGTCACTACAAACACTGGAAGAAAGGAAAACTTCAACAGTATTTGTCATGTGTATGTATGTATGTATGTGTGTATATATACATGTATATCTATATAAATATAGGTAGAGACTTTGTTGATTAAGCGCTGCCACAGTCATGGAAATTAAATGCAAGTTATTCATGTTAAATCTCAATGGCAGAAAGTTTGGATGCAAATTGTGTGGAGGTGAGAGCTTTATTTGAGAACAGAGCCAATACCAGTTTTGTATAGAAATGTAATAAAAGAGAGATCAACTTGGGTATAGTAAATACAGAGAGAGATATTTATATAGAAAGTGCTTATTTTCTACTGTAGATTTTTCTAGCAGCTCTTCTGCAGTNTTTTGCTGTTTGTTAGTTTTTTTTTTTTTTTTTTTTTTAGTGTATTTTTTACTGTGGTATAGTGTTGTATGGAATTGTTCCAGGTCATGTTTTCTGGACATCTTAATTTCCTAGATAGGCCAAGTGGTTGGCATTGGCTCAGTTCTGGAGAAGTCTAAGTTCATCATGTGTGAGTTTTCGGCGTGGCCATAGACTCCTGGGCTGTGTTCAAAACCATGAGTCTTAGAGCCATGACAGGCAGATGCAGGCTGTCTATTACTTGCCTTCCAGCATTGGTTCCTGGGGCTGATAATAATAAAGTGATGCTGAACCTGTCTGCTGTTTGGGAGGAGTCACAGCTATTGCTGCTTTGCAGACCTTCTGCACTTCAGAAGAGGAAGTGATAAACAGAGCAGCAGCACGAGGTATCACTTCTGTCTAGAGGTACTGGATTGTATATGTGTCCCTTCCAGGAAACAAAAGCCTAATACCACACTTTTGATCTCATTTGACTGCAATCCAGATTTCTTACAGCAGCTTTGTACTTTCGTAAGGTTATTAATGTACTGAAAGAATGATGGGAAAATTGTGAAGCCTAATTAATAGCAAATATGTCTATGAGAAAGATAAAAATGAAAGAAAGGTTGGGCACTTCTGTGCTCATGAGGGGGTGAATTCAAGAGTTGGGTATGTCCTGGGATAGAAAATACACAAGAAAAGTAATAAGTGTCAGATGTGCAAGTACTTATATCTCAGTATTAATATATCTCTGGGTTCTGGTGGGAGTCCTGGAAGGGATTTTTTTATAGCTGGATTTAGGTAACGATTCTGATTATCCTTTGGATTTGTTACACTGAGAGGCAACATTTTTACTGCATTTTTTCCATGGGCAGTTCATTTTCAAGAGCTGTACCTTTTCAAGACAAGCTGTAGCCTTCTTTGCTTCAGAGATTATAAAATCTTGAGAAAAGAAAAAAAGAATCACCGCTGTTGGAAATCTTCCTCTTTCCCCTTAAAAATTAAACATAAATACATAAAATGTCTGCACTTTGAGAGCAGCAGACAAATTCCTCTTCTACGTCTGCATGTACTGTCTCGGCTTTCTATCTCCTATAGCTACTACCCTACTTCCAGAAAGCCTTGTCTGCAGAGACTATTTTTGACACTTGCCTGCCACTGAGCTTGAGGCTGGCCTAAGAGCTGCTGAATGTAAAGAGAGATTTGGATTTTCCTCTTTTCTCTTTAAACCCATTTTCCTGCAGGGCTGGTGGACAGTTACGTGAATCAAAGCAGCATGCCCCAAATCAGTGTTTATAACCGCTCAGCAGTCACTGTGTATATTTTTTCCCTCTCTATGAACTGTCCTTTAGAGCTAGGAAAGATGCAAACAGAGCTATCAGTGGGGAGGAAAGAAATTAGGTTATTTTGGGGCTGAGAAAAACAATTATGAGCTTCTGTATTTGTTGCTTTTTCCCTGTTTGGAAGCAGGATTTTGTGAAGATGGTTGAGGACAGACAAGACCTATACTGGGAAAAAGGTTTGAGAAGCCCAGTTCTGGAAGATCAGAGGGAAAGAAAGCAAATTCTGTCTAATAAAATAGCTGTAATCTTAAGAATGATAGAAACATTATGATTTTCATTTCCTAAAACAGCTATTAATTCCTTCATAGCCAGAGGGCAATGAAAACCAGGAGAGCTGCATAAATGGTGTACCTTGTCTGATTTTGCAATCCTCCTTATTCTTGCTGAGCCGAAAGGAAACTATTGGAAAGCTGCAGAGAACTTTCCAGAGCAGAATTGAGCAGGACGAGGTCTGGTGTGTGAACATTCAGGACCATGAAAATATTGCTTAATGTAATGTACTGTCCCCAACCATTTTCTGATATTCTGTTGCCTTTGTAATTGCATCAGTTACTCATGGACTTCTCTTTGTTGTGCCTGCAGGCTGTCTAGTTGGGCCAGATCCTGCAAGCGTTTTTGCATAAAGAGCAAAACATTTCCACCATGACTAAAACCAGTTTGACACGATGGTACTTGCCCAGTGGGATTATTCTGCTGCCTAATGAATTTGCCAGTGGAGTGCTTTGCTTAAATTTCCTAGAATATTAATCTTAGTGCAATTAGCAATGTTTGCATCTCTCTCCCAGAGCACTGGACTAAACTCTTCAACCATGAAGAAAAGTATCAGAGTGGGAACAGCAAAGAACCACTATTCTGCTAATGAAACCAAGTGACACTTTGTGTTGCTTTTCCCAAAGAAAATGCCCTACTTTCATGTGAAATTGATAGTAATAGCAGGAGTGTTGGAAAACAGTGAGTTCCACCTCCTGGATCCAGATCATCATCATCATCATACATATTTTCATTGTTAGAGGCTGTGTTGTCCAGAAGGGCCAGACAAAACTTAATTTAAGTAATTGGCTTGACAGGGTGACGTCGCAAGCTGGGTGCAAGCAGCAAGTGCAAGCATTTCCCTCCTCATAGTTAAATTGCACACTAACTGTACAGCTTCTCTGTCAGCGGAAAAAGTTAGTTTTAGGATGCAGGTACAAAGATACTGCATGTGAGAGTGTGGAATATTGTCATGTGTGTTGAAGATCCCTAAACTGCAGTGGCCACAGCTGGTTCAAGCTCTGATCTACTTTGATAGTGACAATATGCACACTATGTTTCTGGATGTTGTGTTCTGGCTTCATCCACTACAACCACATCTCTCTTCTGGGAGGTTAGGGGAGGTTTAAATTAAACCATTGAAAAAGGGGACTAATCCATCTTCAAGCTCAGAGAAGCCACAGAGGGGAATAGAGAAGTGGCTGAGTGGTGGATGTTTCACAGGTATGGTCCTGTGAAATATGTTGCCTCTTGAACTGTCAGCACAGCTTGGCTTGGAGCACTGTAACTTCTCCTTTCCTTGGAGCCAGGCAACTGGATAATTGCAGTCACTCACTGAGGAGTGATGAGGAAGCCCAAACACAATCCCCAGAGCTGTTTTCTGAAGCCTTTCTGTAAAACAAGAGGGTTCTGTGCTTTGCTGTGCACTTTGTGTATCAGCCTGAGAAAAGGATTCCACTTTTAGAAGATCAGTGCTTCAATTAAAAATGTCTAGCACAGATAGCAGTTAGAAAATCCCGACTGGAGTTCATTCTGTGGCAGATGAAGCAAACCACTTTCTACGTGCTCTGCCTCTGGAGGTGTTTTACCTCCAGCTCTGTTGTGCAACGTCATCATACAAAAACAAGAAGCAACTTCCCCCTGCAGAGTTATTAATGAGCCATGGGAAGCAGGAAGACAAACAGGGGTGCCCTAATGATTCTCTTTTAGCCAAGGCCTCTAGGGATCTATGGCAACATACTAAATAATCAAACTCCCTCTAAATAACGTTTTTTTCGCAAAGCAGCTAGCAGCTCAACACAGCAGCTTTGCAGCCCCTCAGCAAAGAGACTAAAGGCTGAACAATTATTCAGGTGGGTGCAATGGCACATTAGAAAGGAAAACTGAGTGGGCAAACCTACACAGCTATTCCTGTTGTATTTTTATTTACAAGTAGGAGTGTGGGCTTGCCTGCAGCATTAACACTGTATTTCTGTGTCAACACACGTGCAAACCTGAAAAACTGCTTTTGAAACTGATGGAATAGTAGCAGAGAGATTTGTCTGCTACAAGTAATGTATTTAGCCTTTTCAGTGGGCAAATGAGGTCATATAAATCTCAGAAGTAATGAGATCCCCGCTCCAAAATCCTCACTTGAAATGGAACTTGAGGGTAGTCAGCACCGCACCCAGCTGCTGAGCAGCCTGTAATAATCAGCCCCAAATCAAGGGTGGATAGAAGCAGCTAGGCATTATAGGCTTACCCTGTACACCCATTTGAAGATAAAGGAAAAAATACACTTTTTGTCTGGGACCCAATGAAAACAGGAGTCCCTAGTCTATGGGTTGTTATGTATTTTGTGTATTATTAAAAGCTTTTGTTTTGCTATTCCCAAGCAATTCCAGTTGTTAATAGCCTCTTCACATTTCTCTGCAGGCTGCTGGGAGTTATTAATTTCATGTAGCACTGTCCATTTATCCAGTGTAATTTGACTGAGTTTCCTGTAGCTAATCAAAGAGTAGAATCTGGAAAATTGCTCTTTTTAAGGGTGTTTTCCATTTGACATAAATAGACTAAAGATCAGAATCCCAGATCAAAATGCATCTGTGCTTTTGGAATGTTCGGAGCTCTGGAGAATTGGATTTCATCTGGTTAATGTGCAGGAAGGAAAGGGCAGTGAGGTCCCCGGTGATAATGTCAGACACGAGAGTTCTGACAAGCAGAGCTGAGCAGTTCATTAATTCCCTCTGAGCCCCGCTGGCTTCCTGGACACACAGCCAGAGCTGAGTGTAAGTGACCTAAACCACCAGGTACAGCATGTCCCTCCTCACCTCACAGCCTGCTAATCCTCAGGGAAATGAGCACATTTGTTCCGTCCTCAGAAGAGCCAGAGATCAATATTCTGTTAGCTATATTGTTACTGGTACATTGTTCAGTCACCATAAGGTCAAAATAGGGGTGGGTTAACATGTATTTAGCCCTTTACCCCTCATCTGAGAACATTCTAAAGCAGTCAAGATATCCTGAGCCCTAAAGTCTCCTACTGCCGTTAACCTGACTCTAACTTTTTGTGTTTTCTCGTACAGCCCACCTTCATCTTTTACCTTGTCTTTACAGCTCAAAACAGGAAAAATGAAGTCACTACTATTCTCTGGACATGTAGGGAACTCCTAACAGCTATGGGCCAGCCATATCCCATTTTAGTTTGTGGTCCTTCAGGCACAAAGAAGGAGGAAAGTGTCCAATTACCTACTTGAGCGATTCCAGGAGAATATTTGCCTTTGAAGAAAAAAATGCTTGACAATTTTATCTCATTGTGGCCCATCCCAGAGCATTTGCACTGAAACAACATGACCAGATCTATTTTTGCTGGTTTGGAAATTACAGCAACACAGCCAGGAACTGGAAAAGAAAACCATGATAATGCAAACATGTCACAATCATCTCAAGGACATGTCTCTGAAGGCAGTTTTTCCTGAGGGACATAGGCACACTTGAGCTGTTGGCAGCAAGGCAAGTGCCCTTTTGTGTGAGCACAAATGGTCTCCTTCTCTTTGGGAAGTCTTGGGACCATTGTGCCACCCATTCTGTCTTTCCCAGGCTACTATTTTCCACTGTAGGAAATACTCAAAAAACTTCCTGTGTTGGTAGAATACACATAAGATTTACCACTCAAAGCTCTGCTTAGTCTTCCTGCAAAAGCAAAAGCCACTTTTTCTTAAGCATGGAACATTAATGAAGCAAGTATCATCAGTACAGTAGTATTGTCTCATTATAATCTTCAGTTTTTTGCCAGTAGGCCTCAAAGGAGATCTTACTATTATCCAGACTTGAAAGATGCTGAGAACAGAAACAAGCTAGAGAATCACAGAATGTCTCCAAAGTTACTGCCCAGTCCTTTATGCTGTATCATTCCTCCTTCCTCCCCATATTACCCTGATATGAACTCACATCCATCTCTTCACACTCACTGTCACCATCACATTGTCTCTATGCCTTCATTTTATTTCTCCCCTTGTCTTGTCTGTATTCTTTTCATTCCCTGGTATCAGAGCATGTGAGCATTTCGAAGCCAGCAGTGTTCTTCAGCCCTTGTTAGCAGCTCCTTGACCTCTGAGGGTAAGGTTAGGGATCAGTAAGGACATTCCACAGTGAGGGCAAAAAGCAGTGACACAAGGTCTCTTCTTGGCAGAAAATTGTAATCACTACCTGCCTTAGCAAACCACAAACTGTTTCCCCTAAGCAGAAGAGCAAGATGCGGCCATGAGGCTTGGTAACTGTGTTGTCAGTATCCATACAATGCAAAGTTACCTTTCAAAGATTCAGGTTTTATTAATACACTGCATTGTTCTGCAGCCAACATTTACTGAGCTTTTCCCAACCCAAAGCCCTTCTTTTTTTTTAGCAGTCAGTGGTAATGCTCTTGGGGTGAGGTGAGGGCAGTGGGAGTGGGCTCTAAAAAAAATTGAAAAGCTCCATGTGATTTACTATGAGGTCAGGGCCATTAAAGAGCAGCCTATTTAGTAGAGAAAACACCCACAATGTGCTAAGCCATTTCAAATCTAGTCACACCTGCAGTTCTCGGATGCACAGCCAAGCTGCTATGGCCAGATTGAGCATTTAGAAATCTCATTGTGACCAAAAGTGCATTCTTTTGCCAGAACTGAGGGAACTATGCAGCCTTGTGTTCTGGGAACTTCCTGAGCTGCAGCCATTACGGTGATACCGCATTTCCTGAGGAGGTCACTCCCACTGATGAACAAATAAGATTGAACTGTTTCAGGTCTAGGCCTAAAACTCCTCTCAGTCGCTGCCTTCATAAGGATGATCGAAGTTCTGAGCCTGCATGCTGCTCTGTCCAGAGGGACCTTTGCCTCCACCTGGAGTCAACTGCATTAATAACACTTCTTCTATCTTCTGACATCTGCTTCACTGGATCAGTTTGCAGGACTAGCTGTGGGTTGCTGGGGTTTTATTTTAAATGTAAAGATGTCTGTAATTTCCTAATCAAAAGCAAGAGAAAAAGCAGAATGCTGTATTTTTTTAAATGAGAAGGTAATAAAACCGAGTCTGAATATTTTGATTGATATGCTGGAAGGGTGTATGATGTAGCAAAGAGTTGCACTATTTTTTCTTCGTATGAGTACCTAACCTGAGTAATATTTGTTCTTTCTCTAACTAAGTCCTCTTCCAGTTTTGAAGTTGGGAAGTTTAGAAGGAGTGGAGTACAAAGTCTCAGTGAAATGTGAAGCTTATGTAAATAAATGTGGTAGTTAGCTTTGTGAGGTAGCCTATTATATTTGTTTTTCAGTTATCTCAAATACTGCCTAACTATTTTGGGTTTTTTTTTTCCCAAAAATAAGCTAAATAGTGACACTTCTGAAAGCATCTGTGCTTCACACAAAGTCACAGTCATATGGAAATTACATTTTTCAGTTCATGTAAAGCAGCTTTACAGGAGCCCTTTAGTATGCACTGTTACTTTTTCTTAATAATCCTGGACAATTTAATTCTCTTGTGCTTTCTCTCTGCTACCCTGTTTTGTACACTGTCAGGTTTGCAGGGATTCTCTGTTTTTGTAATACATGGGTTGGTTTCTAGAAAAATCTTAAATGTTGTAATCATTGTTCTTGGATTGTGGAGCTCTATCTGTAAAGAGAAAAACAACTTTAAAATTCCCTCTGCATTCTCCAAGTTTACTGTAATTAGTAAGTTTAGTTAAGAGATATATATTCTTTTAAGCTCCTGTTATGTTCTTTTCCAGTTATTGAGTGCTTTCACTATGTGTGTACTTAGTACTGGTTCATTACTTTACTATGGTGAAAATCACAAGTTTTGTTAATATCAGATGGAAATTGTGGTTTTGGATAAAGTTCTTCAAATTGATAATGGTGTGTGATTTTTCATTTTGTTCTCAGTTTACTTGAGAGTTGTTAGAAGTCTGGAATTGCAGTTATTTATTACCTCCAGTGATACTCTGACACTAGTAATTTCTTGCAGTTTACAAATCTTGTAAACTTGGTAAATGATTTGGTAGCCTTGGGAAACTGTCTCAGTTGAATATACAGCATGGAAAGAGCACTGTGGCTTTACCTACAGAAATGCATTTACCAGCTCTCAAAGTCCAAGAAGTGCCTTGACACATCTGGGAGTCCCAAAAAATGTCTCATTTTCTTCAAGCAAAAGCCCAGAAGCCCTTGCACCACAAGCCCTTGTGTTGCTGCTCCCTGCCAGCTCTTTCCTCCGCTGAGCTTGGCCCTCTCAGCTCACAGAGCTGTGCGGGTGCCTTTGTGTCTGTGGCCCCAAACTCCTGTCCAAGGCCTTCTGGGGAACTAAAGGGGGCATTGCACCTTGCTGTAGGATGTCCAGCAAGCTTATTCAAGGTGGACAGTGGCAATAGGAAGAAAGGAAAACATTTGGCTTTGCTAAGGCAATACAGCATATAGATTATTATGGGCCTTACCTTACGATTCTCCTAAAGGGAATCAGTGAGGCAAGTTGAGTTCAGATTTGCTGAAAAAATGACAAAAGGAAATGCTAAGGGACCTCTTAAGCACAATTTAAAATAAAAAAAATTGACTTACCTGTGAATGAAGCAGACTCAGAACATCATGAAGATGCATGAACCAATCCTGATAACAAGTCTTACAAAAATTCATTTAAAAAGTTAATTTAAAAAATAAAAATAAAAGGCATGTTTTATTCTAATCCCAGTCTTTATCAATCTAGCAACATAGCATATTCCAGAATTTACCCATCAGATTGTAAGGCAGAGCAATAGCTACACTACAGCAATTTACTTTTCCATTGCAACTATGGAATCATACAGATCTCATTTCTGTTCATTTCTAAATTCTGCACAATATTAAGAAATTAGTATACTCTAGAAATGGAAGAGAATGTTCTGTTCAACAGTCATTTTAAAGTTCAGCTATGTGTGTTCAGAGTAATAAAGCCAATTGAAATTGTCAGTACTGGTTTTTGCACAGCATGATCAATATAAACAAGCTGTCTGCTAATGTAAATTGTTCTGTGGTGAGACTAACAAAGAACATCAGTCTTTTAGCCCAAGAGAGCCTGTCCACTATAGCATTTCAACTGACAGATTTTGCTGTGTCTAATGCTATGTTACAGTTTTCTTTAGGATAAAAATAATTAATTCAAATATGACCAAGTGACTTCACTGCTTTAACTGCAGCATGTACACATCTTATATGGGTGGAGGTGAAGTTCTTCTAGAAACAACATGCCATCCATTTCACTGCCTTCTGTCATAACAGAAACATTGGGCTCACACAGGAGCTTGCCTTTTGCTATTGCTTGCAAAGGCCTTATTATGAGCTAAGCAAATCACCCACGAAGTTTGTATTACATTTTTTAAAGATGGACCTTATGATTCTGAATACATGAGATCAACTGGCTCCCATATTTCCTTTACATATTCAGACAATCCTTGCCCATTACAGGAAAGAAAGACTCTCCTTTTATGAAGATTTTTTGTCATTTCTGTTTCAAATTACAAAGGTTTTATGCCAACAGATGTTAGTTGGGTACAGAAAAAAGGGTTTACTGCTCCCTGAATTTCCCTAGTGACTCCTTAAAGGATAGGTAAAGTGATTTATTATTCCCAGGGCCTTCAGTGCAGCCAACAATTCTAAACAGAGAATTTTATTTTCTTAGCAGCTCAGCTCTTCTTCCAAGCACCTGGTGGTTTTAATTTCTTTTTTTTTAAATGTCTCTACTCTTTCATTTCTTACCTTATGCTAATACACAAACTCTTTCGATCTTTAGCAATATTTACTACTTGAAAAGTCTTTGAGTAGATAGACCTCAAAGTCCTCTGCAATAACAGCTACTGGAAAAAAAACACTTACAAAGTACTTACTTCTTTCACCTTCTGGTAAATCTAAATACCCATCAATTCCTTTGAAAGTCTTATGTTTTTGTGTTTTTAAAATAATTTTTGTGACCACACCAGCTGCTCTTAGCCAAACTCATTTCTGTCCTCTGTGCAACCTTTCCTAATAATTTCTGCTTGCTATTTACTGTCTTGATTTTCTTTCAGGTAGGTCCCATCTTTTGAAGTACTTGTTGACTGGACTCTCCTAAAGTCAAACTCAAGCTTTGACCTAGTAAGAATATTCCTTACCTTCCTGTTTCTTTTGTAGTTCAAGGATATGTAGGACTTAATTCTTAAAGTTGTTGTCCCAGTTGCCTCACTTCTGATTGTAGGATACTCTAGATAAAACCTTGATTTTTCTGTCTTCCAATCACAATCTAGAATTTCTGTTCTTCAGGCAATTTTGGGAAAAATCTATTCTAAATGTGAAAAAACCAAATAAACAAACTTAAAATTCAACGATATTTTTTCCTATTTCAGAACAGTTTTGTTTAGCTTTGATTTTACCTATAAGATGTTGAGACCTCTGATATGACAAGAATCAGAGCATTTTTAGTACAGTACAATGGGACATCATAACTGCAAACAGCTTTGGATGTTCATGTACTAAAATTTTCAATATAATCTTGCCACTGAAGCAATTTTAAAATTTGTCAGTATGTGAACAGCATACTGTGCCAAATTATGCTGTATTTTTTTATAATCTATTATCTGTTCTGTGATAAATATATCTGTACTGATATTTTATCTGTGATAAAAACAGGTCATGCGTTAACATGTGTTCAAGTGCCCAGTTAAGAATATTTTCTCCAGTGAGGCTGATTTAAGTTAGATGAGAACCATCCATACTTTATAGCTCAACAGCAGTCCCTGCTTCACTCAGTACTTCTGTACTTCCTGTGCATTAATTCTTGGTAAGTGGGGAAGAGACGTCTCAGAGACTGATGCCACGAACAAATTACTTAGGGATCTAAAAAGTTCTTCTAACTGACTAATTATCTGATCAGCATAGGAAATTGTCAGAAGTGCTCACAAAAACCACAGCAGGGCTGCTCTGATGAGGAACTGCTGTGCATCCCGTGGGTTTGTGTGCAGTGTGGGGCTGGGAGTGAGGGCTCTGTGCCAGCTCCTGCCTGGGGATGTGCAGGGGTTGGCCAGGGCAGACCCCGGGCTGCCTCACACAGCCGACCTGGCGAGCTGGGTGCAGGTTACCCCGTCTTCCCTGTTTAGACAAACCCTATGGCTCACTCCAGGGAAATAGGAAGTGCCTCCTTCAAACCTGCACGGCAAGAGACTTCCACTGTAACACATCCATTTTAACAGGAAAGAACCATGGGAAAAGAATATCTGTTAAATGAAGTGGTGAAACAATGTTATATATTAAAATAAAGCAGCGCCAAAGAAAACCCATCAAAGTAAAAACAACAGAGCAAATTTGGCACAGAAGTGAAGATAATGTCTCTCAAACCGCTTGACTATTTCCTCTATCCTATAATACAAGCCACAGAAAATGCTATCACATCAGATAATCAGAACTAGAGTGCCGGACCATTCCCCAGCTGGAAATTAAAAATCCAAACATCAGGAGTTTTTTCCTGCACTGCAGGTGTCAATTGCCTATTCCATGCACATCCCAGAGACAAAATTATAGCACAATAGCAAGATTTAATAAGGAAAAAAACAAACAAACAAATCCAACCCAAAACACAAAGCAAAACAAAAGAAATCTAAACAGGAAAAAAACCTAAACACAAAACCACAAAAAAATCCCGGACAGTTTCTGAGCACAGAGAGGCAAATTTTGCCTGGAGGCTTTACTCTGACTGTCCCCTTGAAGGGTAGATTGTACTTTTTGTAGCCTGCTGGAAGGGCAACTCTGACAAGTAGGAGCAACCCTGTGACTGACACGTCAATGGCAAGAGCGACTTGGGCATGACTTTGGCTTGTCCTATGGACACCATCAACAGACTTTGCCTTCCAAGGGACTTCACGTCCCATTTCTCATGCATCTCCCACTTAATGTTGCAAGTTTTTCATGACAACAGAGATTGTAAAATAAGACTATATTTTCATAACCAGTTAAGTATCATGTCACTGCACACATTTCTCCCACTTTATTTAGCATACCTACAATCATGTTAATCCATCCTAATGTGTTCGGTTCACACCAGTGTTAAGATTTCACTGAAAAACTGCCAGAATTGATATCTCAAGTCTCCACTGTGAAAAGTGATGCAACGTAAAGGCTGATTATTACTTGATCACCTTGAAGTTTTTGCAGCTGAACGTTTTCGTAGCATAGATCCCAAGATTCAGCTAATGATCAGATCCACATGGTTAACAACTCCAATTAAATGAAAAATGTAGTAATTTCTGAAGTAGGTCTTGAAACTTGATGCCACGGTGAGTCAGCTGAAGAGTTCTACATACCTTAGCCGGTCTTACTGGTTACTGCAGTGTCATTTTGAGATTTCTCCTCTCTTGACCAACTTGAAAAAGCGTAATCACTTGGCTGTGGACATTTGAAGGCAATAATTTTTTTTCATGCAAAAAGAGGCCTCACCTTCTCTGCCTAGTTCTGATTTCGATTCTCACTTCACTTCAGGGAAGGTATTTAAAGGTTAACATCCAGTCCACTTATCACTGTAGAAAAAACTGGCTAGGAGAAGACATGAAAACCTTTGAATTTATTCAGATGTCTATTCATCAGCTGGAAATCTGCACAGTCTTTTCTAGGAAACTTGCAACAATCACGGTGGCCATGTTAATAAACTGTCTGCAAACCTACATATTGATGCTTTTCATCTTACCCTTCTTTAAATATGCAGTTGGTGATTGGAGAAATAGTTTAAGACTTGTCTATTCCCAGCTGAGTTTCCTAACTGCTAAAACACTTGTATTTGCTCTCTTGTCCAATTATTCTTTATTTAGTGCCTAAGCAGTAAAATGGGAGTATGGCAAATAGCATTCTGCAGCTCAGACCTCAGAAACATGAGTGTGCCTCCCCACATGCACAAGGGGAATCTGAGCTGCTCTCCTCCACATTTGGGTAGGTGCTCTGACCAGTGAATGCTGGACATTGCTGGGCAGGAGAAGGAAGGAGAAAGAATGTAGTATCTTAGTCTTTCATAGTTAACTAGTTCTAGTGGTGCATTGAATCTCACAGAAGAAATCGGTGGTTTATGGAACATGAGCTGCCCGCTTGGGACCATCAGAAGAGCTATCTCTTGGGTAGCATCCCAAAGCAGTTTTAAGAACCCTCAGATACTTGGAGAGTTCCCAGGTCAGACAGCTTCCAGGAGAGATTTGAAAGTTTTGGGGAATTCCGAGTTTTGGGGTTCTTTTTGGTTAGTTGGTGTGTTGATTGTGATTTCTTTAAGATGGAAACACTGATGATAGAATTCAGAAGCTTAGCTTTACTATGGAACTCTTTTAAGCCATTTGGAAGCCTAAGTCTTATCTACTGATAGATATATACTTGAAATTCATTAAAAATCAGTACAACTTCACAACTGCTTTGATTTCTATCACTGTTAGAATATTTAGCTGTATTTTTTCCAGTAAACAATATTAATTATAACTGTCTTACCTCTTCAGTGTGGAAACCTTTCTAATAATAAGATTAAAGAAAATACGTTTTTGGAGTAACATATTTTAGTGTCTATTCCACAAACCATAGGGTTTGTACAATTTAATTGGCTTACTGCAATCTGTGAGGCTGTCAGAGGATGGCATCATGGTTTCTGTGACTGGAATTTAAAGAAACTGAAGGATATTTCTGAAAGAAAACTGTTTAAAAAGTCTTGTTCTAATGAGAACTGAAGTAATTCTGATCGCTGGATTTTCATTTGCAAAATGCCATTCCATGTAAACCTTGCAGTGTCGGTATCACCAGTTCCTTTCTCTTAAAAACAGTTAGCTTGGATACAAAGTACTGATATACATTATGAACTCTTCTTCTTCTTCTTTGCTATTAAATCAGAGGCAAAATATTTATCTGCTTCCAAGAAAGAACAACCTCTAAGCCTCTATTGCTTAATTTTCCAAATGTAAGGATATCCATGTTCCTTTTTTCCCTTGACCTAGAAAGTTATCTCAACACATTACAATTTGTAAGAATTATTTTTATTCTATAGCAATATTCACTTACCTTTTTTTTTTCTCTCCTGTCTTCTTTAAGTTATGCTACTGCACACACTACAAATGCCTTCTATTCTTCAATGATGGACCCTGGAAAAGTACATGGGTTTCCCTCGACAGCTGCAAAGCTGAGACGTGAGATTTAAATATTATTCCTAATGAAAATCATCTAAGACTGCACAATCAAAATCTAAAGTGAAATTTTTCCTATCTTGTTTGAGAGACCAGTAGCTTTGAGATAAGCATAACCAAAGTATTTCCTTTCTGTTGTATTACTAACAAATAGTGTGTAATGTAATATTTTAGCCTTGAGACAGCATTAGAGCTCTCTCCTGGAACGCTACATTATCTACTATGAACTAATCCTTATATCACATCACAGTTGAAGTGACTGATGAGTCTTTTTCTTTATAAGTTATGAAAACAACATGATTTATATCCCATCTGTTCACCACTACATGAGGAATTCACAGAAGGCACTCACCACCCCCATTACTGCTTGCTTTATCCTAAGTCACATAGGATACAGTCATGTTAGTTATGTAGAGATGAATCACAAACCTAAAACAGATATTGGAACAAAAGTATAGTGCATTTCTTCTCCTAGATTCATTTTTCAACAAAGTGTTGCTTTGAAAAGCCATTCCTTCTCAATAAATGCCACTCACTTACGGAAAAGATTCAACACTGTTTGGAAATTCATGGTCTATTTATATACAAGATCAAGTAAAATAATCAAAGTGTCCTCTGGCTTTGGAATCCTTTTAAGGATTCCTCTGATATATTGTCTATAACACAACCTTGGAGCTTTCCTCTCTTGTGCAGTTTAGAAACAGAAAAGTTATTTTCAGTGGCTTCCTATGTAGTTTGCTGAGAATCATTGAAAGCAAGGACATGAGAATTTGGTTTCCGATATTCAAAATAGCATCATAATTTACTGATTGGAGCAAATTGAGCAATATTTTCAGCAGATGCCCAAAAGATAATCTTACTAATCTTCTCCACACACATTCCGAATGATTGTACCCAGTGCAATGCAGGCTTCAGGAGGGTCCTTCTTGATTAAGGCCACTAACAGTAAGCTCAGAGTCAGGCCCTTTATTTCACATACCACCCATAAAATTTCTAAGTGCATGACTGAGAGGAAAAGAAGTCTCCCAAGTTATCATTCTTTAGCAAGCTCAAAACCCAAGGGAACTTGAAAATTATTCTTTATTGCTTTGCCATGATACCTGCCATTATTTCTATTTGCAGAATAGTGATTCAGCTTTCCCCTTTTGAATCAACATATTAAAAGAGTGAATCTGTTTCTCATGTCCTGGTAGTACTTTTCCTCCTTTGGTATGGGAATCTGCATCCCTGAAGGCAGTGGGGGGAAAATTCTCTGCATAAGGATATGAGAGCTGCTGCTTGGCTCACAAATAGATGCCTATTGTCTCTCAGTGGCTCCGTAATTTTAAACCCACCCCAAGACCAGTGGGCCTTAAAAGAAATTTGCTGATGTTATGTTTCCTGTCGCCACTATTTGACACTGCTTTTCCACTTTTCCATGAGTGATATCCTGTCTCACTAGGGCAAGAAATAACAATAAAAGGTTTCCTCTTTCTGGTGTTTCACTTCAAAAGGAATACCACCTTGGTGGAAATTATATGTCTAATCAAACTTTTTCCTTGCTTTTTAAATTTTCTTTTAAAAATATATTCAGTGCATCTTCTGCGTTGCCACTATATTTGTTTTGTTTTGCTTTGTTTTGGTTTTCTTTTGGGTGGGGTGGTGTGGTGTTTGTGTGGAGTTTTTTGCCACCTTCTTACATGATGCTTGCTTTTAATTTTGGTCCCTTTCTGTCTCTGAGGTTTCATTCTACAGTTTGGTAGTCACCATTCACGAAACCTCAGAATCTTAACTTAATGAGTGGGAGCTCTTACCTTAAAACTTACACTGATCATTGTGGACGTTGAGAGCCACTTAGTGGGGTTTAGGGGTTTTTTGTTTATTTGCTTTTCCTTAAGCCTGCAGCATCCACAACAAACCTTTAAGTTTTAGGTCTCTTCCAACTGAAATACTCTATTCTAATATTTTGAAAAGAGCAAGAGGACTGTATGCTTTGGGATCCTTTGTTTATTTGTTCAGGGTTGTTGGGGTTTTTTTCATCTTCATTCTTTTAATTTCCATCACCTCTCCTATGAAGACAGGTTGAGAGAGTTGGGTTTGTTCAGCCTGGAGAAGAGAAGGCTCCAGAGAGATCTTATAGCACCTTCCACTTCCTAAAGAGGACCTACAAGAAAGCAGGAGAGGGACTTTTTACAAGGGCAGATAGGGGACAAGAGGCTCTAAATTGAAGGAGTATAGGTTTAGATTAGATATTAGAAAGAAATTCTTTCCTGAGAAGATGGTAAGGCACTGGCACAGGTTGCTAAAAAAAAATTGTGGATGTCAAGTCTCTGGAAGTTCAGGGCCAAGTTGGGTGGAGGTCTGAGCAACCTGGTCTAGTAGAAGGTGCCCCTGCCCACGGCAGAATGGTTGGTACTAAATGTTCTTTAAGGTCCCTTTCAAACCCAAACAATTCTGTGATTCTGTGATTAAATATGTGGGGCATAAAAAATACATAAAAAATTATAATTTCAGATTCAGCTAGACTGCAACTTCCACCCTCAATGAGAAACCTGAGACATTTTGCATACTCCCAAGTGTAACAGAAATGAAATGGGAGACAAGCTTCTTCAGAGAGATGTTTACTATAAGGAACATGACTATGCGGAAACATCTTGGTAAATTATCATGAAACAGGCAAAACAGTGCTGGGCAACAAAGCCACGTTCTGCAGCTCAGAATTAACTAAAAATAAGTTTTGTCTGCAACACAACAAGTTATCAGCAAGACAGATGGCCAAAAAGAGGAAAACCAGAATTGTTTCCTCTGGGGCTGGAATTCTGAAAATAAACATTCAGTATTGTCCCAACTTTGTAACAGAAAATAGAATTGAATAGCGTGGAGGAAATTGGAGAATCATACAATGGCAATGCCGTATTTAAAAGTGCAGCAATATGAGGGAAGGGAGCAATAATGACAATTGTTCTTTAAGTCTGTGCTGAAAGCAGACAGAGAGGAAGTTTGGTCTGCCAGAGAGGCGATAGTCTGGGTGCTGGGAGGCCTTGGCCTTGTCGGCTGTCCTTTTTACTCATCATATCTGAACCAGCCATGGATCCCCCTGTTTATACATTGCTTCCCAAGCCATGCCTCTGCCAGGCATGACAGATGATCAAAAAATGGTCATTTGATCAAGATTTTCATCACATTTTAAACAAGAAGTGAGCTGGCAAACAGTTTTTCAAAGCTGGCATAGTGATGCAATAAATAGCTCCAAGAGACCACTCTGTGGTGACGGTGGCGGTCACAGCTATCAAAGAACAGGGAACACCTGTCCCTTTCATTTTAAATCCTGTGGTAACACTCAAAGAATTCTATAATTTTACTAAAAGGCTGTCATTTGTTTTGTCACCAAATTTCCCAGAAAGTCCCTGCTTAAGTTCCCCAGGCTTATACAGTTAAACTTTGACCATGTTAAATGAGGGCCTCTCCAAATGAAAAGAACATTTTGTTAGCATAGATGAAATGGCTGTTTTGGGAAAGTCTCCAGCTCAAGGAATTTTGAGTGTGCCTAATTATATGGATGGAACTGCCCAAAAGACTACTTAGATCCCCACCTAATTTGGAGAGGCTTCTAGGCATTTCCATGTAGAAACAAGTTCATCTATGAAAGTTAAGATGAAAATACTTTCTTAGGAACAGAGTTTAGATACATATGGACCCCTAATACTCTAATCCCCCTAATACTCTGATCCCAGAGCTAAAAATCTTCCTATAAAATTCGAGTGCATACTGAGGCTTCTTCACTGTTTCCACTGCAAATTCTGATGCTAATAAAAGCCATTTAGCTTTGTTGAGCAACTATTTATCTCCTTAATAAATTTCTTGTCAAAAGAAGAGATTTGGCCAGAGTACCCGTTAGCCAAGTACTACCTCACATGTGGGGAAAAAATCTGGAGACTAAATAGCTCACAACAGGCCACGTGCCACAGCATAACCTGGTCTTATCCTCCGTGCTAAACCTGGACAAGGAAGAAGCAAAGGAACTGGATATCATCCAAAAGGTGTCCTCTAGCAGGGAAATTATCAACCAAGCAAATCCAACTATTGTCCAGCAGCTGTGCTATCTTTGCAGATGACACAAGTGTGAGAAAATACTCAGCACAATCACACTGTTTGGTAACAAGAGAAAAGTTTTTTCCCATCAGCTCTGCCAGTTACACAAGCACAGTACAGACACAGCACATCCATCACATACATCACGTTATCCCCAAGATCCTCTGCTGACAAGATGGAGCGACAGCCTGGATCAGTGGAGGGGCAAGTGGGACAGGACTGCCCAGCCGCAGAGCCACCACCATATCTCACAACCAGGAGCAGATGTACTGACTATGCTGAGACAAGGGATGGTCAGCCCTTCTGGTGTGTGAACTAAAATAACCACTGACCATCGTGAAGGTGGTCACTGACTGTACACATCTGTGCCCACTTTGTGCAAGTTTCGGACACCGCTGACCCTCAACACCATAAGTACATCATGAAAATGAAAAATAAATTACCAGCTTTTTGCCTCTTCCTTTAGAAATCATACTTAGATGAATTTATGAAAAAGAATGTTACTTGCAGTGCTATTCCCTTTTGCACTCAGGTTCTGCAACCTTCACATAGACAGCAGTGCCCATGGAAAGAAATATGGATGGTCTTTGCATGGGTGTTTCAGAGATGTTTACTCCTGCTCCGCATGGCTTCCAAGCCCGGGCTCAAAGGCTCCAAAACCCAAGGGAAAACCAACCTAAAGTACAGGGTTCTTGGGGCGGGGGGAACATTCAAAATGGCCAGTAGGGGGGTAGAACTTGGGTACATTAGCATCAGCAGAGGGAAACCCCGTGGGTCCAGGGTCTGCTCCCACCCCCAGAGTCCCCTCTTCCCAGGGGGAGGAACCCTCACAATTCCCTTACTTCAAATACTGTGGGCAGGAAGTTAGGATTTGCAGTGCGCTTTTGTGACACGCAAAGGATGACCTTCACTTCACTTTACCTCACCCTGTGGGGGTGAGGAGAATCAGGGGATGGACTGGGGCCATCGTCTCCCTGGTGCTTGGCTTTTGTGTCCAACATGCTACTGCATACTATCACTGGCCGACGGTCACACTCCTGTGTCAGCCCCATCACACTCACACAAATCACCTCATCTGCTTCAGGTCACAACCCTATGCTGCCAGAGAGAGTGACAAACACCCCTCTCCTGTTACAATATCTCCTTCCCCACAGGAAGAGCCCTGGGGCCATGCCAGAGCTTGGGGAAAGCAGAGGTGGGGTTAGTTGTTTCCTCTGCTCCCTATGTACTGCAACATAACTGAGTACCCCTATTTCCTGGCAGCACAGAGAGGTCTGGACTGCATCATGCTAAAAAAAACCCTGACTGTTCACTTTAGTGATAAATAACATTCAGAATACTTAAAAATATGAGCTGGTGAAATAAAACATCTAAATAAGAGCTGGTGAAATTTAAAAACTCATTTAAATCCCAAGCCACTTCAGGGGGGAACAAGTTCTGTACACTTCCTTGTAAACACCTCAAGGCTCCTCAGGTCCTGGGCAAGGCGAGGGGAAGCACATACCTTTCTCACAAACGTACATCCCTTGGTTCACCATGGGATGAAACACCCTTCCTGCCAAACGGTTTCAGCAGTAGTTGGAATTTATCCCATGCTTTTAATCTGACCGTAAACAACAGCATTGCATTTGTCTCTCTCATCTCTGAATGTTGTTTATACTCAGTTGGATGTAGCAAAGCCTGGCTAGTCCATCTGGTTTTCTTCCCCTGCTGCTTTTCCTTGGTAATTAATAAACCCTATCCTGTTTACTGGTCCCAGTATGAACCCCCAGAAATAGGGAGTTGTGGTGATTCACATCAGTAGTTTTTAATTCAGTGGGGGTGAAAAAAAAATGTTACCTGCACTGCCAGTACTTTCTGAAGAGGTATGAAATGACAGTGGCCCTCAAGAGGAGTCAGGACCCTTTCTCTGTTAATTCAGTGAGACCAATATAGCAGAAAGATGCATCCATGGCATTTAACAGTATGTACAAAACCGAGAGCTCAGATCATGTCTGGGCATTTCCAACCATGTGTTCAAAACTCTCAGTAATCCAACAGAAGTATTTTCATCTAAATATTTGAAAGGTCTTTGCATCCAGTGAGCTGAGCAGTTGTAAAAACCTGGGCACTTGTCTTGGAGCACTTGGTAAAAGCATGCAAGGGCCTTTTCTAATAGGAAGCCTGTATGAATACCTGTGCACATATAAATACATGTGCCAGGAATTGCTGCAAACACACAAATTATGCTACTTCTGAGCTTTATTTAGAGCTCTGTAAACAGAAGCAGAAATCAGGGTATGAACCACTATATTAGGCTAAAAACCTGCCACACATGAGAGTGGTTGTTGTGAGGCACACCTACCTCTACTTACTTTTATAGAGAAGCTGCCCTGCAAAGTATTTTTCTTGGCTAGAGTCTATGAAAAGTTAACTGTAGTTTCCTAAGCAAGAGGAGGCAGGACAGTGGGCTGGTTACTCTCCTAATTTCCTGGGAGAAATTCCTAGGCAGACCTCTTTGTCCAGTTTTAGTGAGAATGGCCAGACTACTGAATGTTTTTATATGTCAGAAACTAATCCTAGCACAGTTTATACATACTAAAAGACTGTCACAAAGAGTACTACAAACTAATTCATCCCAGCAGTCTCTCTAGAAGAGGCTGTCATGATACACCCAGACTCTCCAGTCACATCTGTGCTGCATATTGCAGGGATGATGTCAGGCACAAGCCACACAATTCCAGAAACACCCTTTGAAAATTTATCTGTAATATCCCTCAGTCTGGTATAGCAGCACAACATTTATTAAATCTGATTGTTATCATCACAGAAACCTGAAAGGTCATGGTGAAGTTACGTGCTTTCCCACCCACTGTCCACTGGAGAGGACCAGATGGAAGTCATGTTGCTTCCTGAAGAGATGGGGCAGAAACTGTACCACTTCTTGGGCTAATCTCTACTAGACCAGCAACATCCAGTGGGAGCACACCTGCCTGTGTGGTGTCAGAGTCATCTCTGCTCACAAAGCTTTACACTCCTTGTTCTGCAGCAATTAAGGCAAGAGGGAAGTTTCAGATGGTGATTCGGTGGCTCACTGGGACACAATCTGGTTAGGAGTCTGCTCTGGGGTCAACAACATGTGGCTTCATCACAAGTCCCTTCCTTCGAGCCAATTATGTGTCAACTGTTCTGCAAACAACAGGGGAGCAAAAGAAGGCCTTGGATTCAGACAAACAGACACGGCTTCTTGTTCTCATTTGAAATGGAAAATTTAAACACAGATGTTTAGATAGACACTCCTCTAGCAGCTTCTTGCTTGCTGCTTACTTTCACATGAGCCTTTTATAATTTAAGACATGTTCAAGGCTTCTAAATACTTAGGAATACTTCAGGACAGCTTTCCATTTCAGCTGTCCTGAAGCTCTGTCCCTCTGAATGTCCCCAGTAACCCTATGTGGGCTGTGGTTCTTATCCCTCCTGTTCTCCTTCTATGTTACAGGCTTTGCAGAAATGGTCTTTTGCTTTCCAAAATGCACCATATTGTAGTACAGGACAAATGACCTGAGCAGGGATCTCAAACTAAGCCCCTGAACCATGACTGAAGGGTTTTTTCCAGCCCAGGCAGACACCTCTCAGTGTCAAAATGCTCAGCACAAAATGTACACATTGTGTGGAAAATAAGTAATAAAGGATAAACTTTATGTGGAATTTTTTTAGATTTGTCCACAAAGACAACAAAACACTTAGCAAATTTATTTTAAAGTGTCTGCTCTAAACACTGATTGCCAGAATTGTAAATAAAAAGAAAAAACAACCCCAAAACAATACTTAGAAATAGATTCAAGTAAAAAATATTTACCTGACTTGGGTATACTTATTTTCCGCCAGTGCCTATAGCAGATACACTCATGGGGACAGATTTATTAAGAGGTATTTAGTAAGATTATAGAGATACAGAGGTCAGTTTAAGAAATCCTAAAACTGCTGAAGTTAGGAAGAATTTTCCACATGTTTACTGTTCTCATTTTATTCCATAAGTTCAGACCATCAGCCAGTGCTGTGGACAGAATAAAGGTCTAGATTGACTTTTGATTTGAAGCAGCACACCACTTCTCCTGCTCCTGTGTGCACCCCCTGCTCTGGCTGCTCCCCAGTGCTTACGAGATACCCCAGCTCCATCCCTTTCTCACAGATACAGAGCAGCTTGCGTGGGAGCATATCAAAGTATTTTGAAAAAGTCACGTGTGCAGGAGATGGCCAAGAACCATCTCCAGTTTTCAACAGCATGATGGAGGAGTTAGAAAGTTTCAACTGCAGAATATCAAATCTGCTCTTATGACCAGCCATATCTGAAATAAAACAAGATTAACCTGCAAGTAAATTTTTATTTCATTCCAACAGCCCTGGGGAAAAGTATTCTGCTTGGATGGAAACCCCAAGTGTGGGAGCATGGATCAGTAAAACAAACTGGGTGAGTAAGGGAGCAGGGAGAAGATAACACTTGGAAAGGGGAATGGAAAAAAACCAGAGATTTTCAGAACTGTAGGTATTTCCTTCTCTCCTGGGCAGGGCACCCCCTAGGTTGGTGCTACAGCGGTGCTAAAGTTGGGAGCACCATTGCCCTGGATTTCTCATTTTGTCAGGGTGGGAGATAGATAAGGTTGATGCAGAATATCCCAGCAAGCAGCAACACTGAGGCAATGCTCTGAACTTACAGTTTGCATGACGGGGCCTGCAGTTAGAGGCCTTCATCCCTGCCATCAAGAGCTGTGAATCTCCAAAGGAAGGTAGCAAATATGTATGTGACAAAGCCAGGCACTACTTGGATACTTAACATAAAATGAAAGTACACCTCAGCCTACTGGGCAAACAAACACAAAGACACTAGGAAAGCAAAATAATAATGTTTCTTTAAAAGCGTGGAAGTCAAATCAGAAATCCGAATTTTGGGGGTATGGCTTGGCGAAAGGAAAGATGTACTTCTCTTCTGATTATTCTTACTAAGACAGGAACAGTTCTGTAGAAAGGTGATGTCCATGATCAGCGAAGGCACACGTGGAGATGTAACTGTAGTGGAAAAAGTGTTTTTTCTATAGGAATTTAATTTATTCAGCCAAGAAAAATAATCAGTCTAACATGCTCTTTTGCTTCTATGAAGCAATGTCACAGTAAGAAGGATTACTAGCACAGATGCACCAACCAGCTTTTCTTTTCTGTATCAGGCACTCAGTTGTGGATGTAACACACATTTCCTTTTAGCTGCAAAGCATTTACAGTTTGCTCTTAATCAGATTTTCCTTCAAAGAAAGAAATAAGTAAGTAGCAGACAAAAGTTCATGAACTCAAATCAGTGGTGCAAATCTCTTTGTTCAAAGTCATTTGAACTTTGCTGAACTTCCAGATCTGAAGTGTAATCTATGATTTATAGTGCTGCTGAGTGCAGCTGTGACACCAACACAGACCAGAGCCACAGAATGTGCTATTTGGAAGAGCAGAAATAGTTCTATAGGAAGTGTGATAAATAAAGCTTTGCTTTAATTTTCTAGTTTTAAGAACATTTACTGACTATTCACCACATTTTCCCATTCAGATGAATAAATGCGTATTAGTCAAATCCCAAAGGACAGAGAATCATTGCCTTGGCTAGTTCTACACTGGAGTTCACCTCAGTGCTGCAAGTTTTACAAGCAGATCTCAAAGGAGTCTGTAATTTGCATGTCAAAGTCCTTCGCTTTGCATTCCATGTTGACAAAATCCATACATGTGTCCAGCCCAAATGCATCAGATTTTAATACTAGTAGCAGATAGGAAACAACTTCTTTCAAAGAGAGTTGTAAGAGCCATAGGTATTAGTGCATCCCATTTATCTCATACTGAAATTTCTGAAAATCAGTATTTTAAGCTAAAGGATTGATTGAAAATAGAAGAATTAGCTCAACTATGCAGAAAGAATATCCTTGTCCTCAGGCTCAGCTCTAGCATATCAGCTATTATCAACTTCGAATTTCTTTTCCATGTTTCTGATGGAAATATTAAAAGATTAATGATTTCATAGCTGTCATTTGCTGTAGCATGATAAATTATTTCAATGGAATTCTGTGTCAGTCTTCTGCTTTGATACATGCAAATTGATTTTATTTAAAGTTAAATTACACAGTGGAAACCCGTTCTTCTCATTGCTTATGAGGGTGGAAAGGAAGAGAAAATTTGTTCAAGTGACCTTTAGAAGGAGTACCTACCCTTCCCAGGACAGGCATACAAGGGAGTGCTATGGCAGATTATCCGTAGCATTGCTTTTGAAGCAAACTGCTGCACAATTCAAGTGCTCATCTTGTAACAAAGCAGCGAAGCCTTTGAGTGCTATCCCAGGCAGAATCACAACAAAACACCAGTCTACCCCTCCACGCACTGATGTTGCTCTCTTTTAAAAACAATCCTGAGACCGTTCTTCTGCAAAATGGATACAGGCATATCCACAGCAAAGAGGAGTGCTCAGGTGTAGCACACTAATGCTCAGCCCCCAGTGACGCAGCCGGAGCAGAAGTAATCTCAGAAGGAGAAATCATTTTCAATAGAAAAGCAACTGAAAGGAGTAAAAACCACATATTTTACTAAGTACAGAGGATGTAATAAAATACCAAACCCATCACAAAGTACTTCACTGATAATCTACAACAACAACAAAAAGGTAACAGTATAGACTGAGCCAAAATTATCAAATCAATTCATAAGACTTCACTCTCTGCTTTTGTACTGGTTTGCCATATGGAAGATACAGAAGGAACATACTGATGTTTTACTATATGGAATATACTCAAGGAACATCCAGACACAACTTGCTACCAGATGATGTACATTGTCAGGGTCAAATGTCAGGAAATGGAAAGATATTTGCAAGTCTTTCACATTCCTTTTAGAAGATAGCAACCCTCCAGATGGTCTAATTATTCCCTATGGTTATACTATATTTGCTTGAAAATACTTGCCCAAAGTACATACTTGGATTAATGCTTGTAGAGGGAGTCACAAGACTGAAATAATCTCACCAAAATCTGAGGGGACATTTAAACAAGATAGTATGACCAATTTTCCCTAGCTGGTGCTAAGATTTGGCCTACATTATCTTAGATTAAATCAGGTATCACAAATTCAAACCTTGGAATGTGGAAATTCTATTATTACAGTGCTGAACTGATGGAAAACATGACGCAGCAACAAGTACGATCTAGGGGTTTAGAAACTAATGAAGCCACAAGCACTGAAAATATACCTAATGGGTAAAGAATGTTTCTGATATAACTTTTGTTGATATGAGTAACTATGCCCTGCAAAACATCTCCCCAAGTGCAAGGCACGAAATAATCTTTAGCACTAAATCTGACAATAAATCATTTCAGAAACGTTCTTCTTGTTCACATGGGAAAATATTGCCTGAAGAATCTTGGTCATAAAGACTGCATGTTTACAAATTAATACTGAACTGGTAGAAATAATGAGTCAGTCAGAGGGTAGGTATTCTACAGGGTTTAGTTTAATAGAAAGCAGAATGGATAACCACAGCTAGTTTTGCAGTTAGCATAAATATCAAGGGCTTCACCAGTCTGGATGAGACTGTTCTTATCTTCATCTTGTCTTCATCACCTGTTTATGCTACACAAAAGATTGACACTAAATGTTAGATAAACAAATAAATTTTATAAATTATTCATTTCATAGTCATTTATTGGTTGAGATAATTTTTTCTCATTAGCAGCACTAGAACAGTTTCCAAGCAAAACCCTTTGGCAGCATGAAAAAGACAAATCAACCAAAAACCTGAAGACAGGATACATTCTAATTTAAACCGGCAAGGAAACAAAATATTTGGAGGAAAAGGGAAATTATTTTTTTCTCCAGGGAGTACTGAGGGGTAGCAAGAGACAAATTGCAACTCTTTATAAAAACTTTGACTTCCCAGCTGTAAGTATTTCAACTATTTTCTCAGATCATAAATTACACACAAGGTGTGAATGCTTTGGCATTAAAATGACTGATCCAGATCAGACAGAATGATAGAATTGTAGAATGATTTGTGTTGGAAGGGACCTTAAAGCACATCTCATTCATTTCCATTTCTCAGGTTCTTCATGGAAAGACATTCCAATTTGTCGATCCTTTTAAAACTTCTCCCTTAGAGAGGCCTTTCTAGAACAGTTTTTATATTACAAATCTCACTCCAGATGAAACCTGGCAGTGTTCTGAGTTCCAAAATTGGAAAGGAAAGTTTATTATTAAATGTGGATGCACCTTCATGTAGCTGGAGATCCTGCCTGCTGTCCTGGACATCCTAAAGCACTTCAACATCACTACACCCTGTCACTGCCAAAGGGCGGGAGCAGCTGGTGAGGGCCTGGCAATCCAAGCACAGCAGAGAAGTTGGGCTACACTTCAGTGCAGTTACAGAAGTGAAGGGGGGACACGTGACTGTACGTCACTTACAGAATATCAAAGGACATTTCCCTGCACAGTTTCATTTCCTGCATGCTCAAGATCTGTGCAGAGACTTTTTTTGAAATAATCTCTTGAATAAAAGTAAATATAACTTTTTTTTCATATTTTGTCTGTTTTCAATACTTAAGGAACTTGAGGATACGTTAAGAGCACCAGTCTTTCTTTCTATGCTCACCATTTCAGTTGTGCAAGCACTGCTTGGGGTATCCCATGGAGAATCTCCACATCCTGTCTTAAAACCAATTGTCCAGATCCATTTTCAGCCCAGCCAACCATAGCAGGACTGTAAGACAAGGTGTCAAGAACAAGTGCTTAGTTTCTTTGTCCTTGTAATCTACTGACCCAAACTGAGCAAGTTAAAACAAAAGTGAATCCCAACAGAAGCGTGCCACTCTTCCTACTCAGAGAGAATTTAAGTTTGAAACCGAACTTGTGGCTGTTCTGAGCAAGCCAGACTGTGTAGGTGCCACATGTGGCACACACACATCTGGTTTGGGGGGTTTCTCCATGCAGTGACACAGAAGCACCTGAGATGTGTCAGCCTGTGAGGCAGAAAGAGGTGTTTGGCTACAAGCTTCCAGTAAGTGGGAGCAGGCACAGTCCCTGCCATGCCTTGCTGCCTGCTGTCTCACCAGAATTTCTGCTGCTGCTGGAGTTTCTCAAGCAGATAATTACTAGAGTTTTAATTAAACAAGTGTCTGACAGTTCCAGTTGAATAGAGGAGAAATTGTTTGTCCAAAGCAGCAGGATGTTTTCAAGGATTGATATACCTGCTAAAATGGCAGACACTCAACATGCCCACAGGCTTTCATTCTTCTGATACTCATAATTTAATAGCACACCCTGGGTTTGGCTTAGAAAAGTTATTTGGAAGGAGAAAAGGGAACAGAGAGCAAGGATGACTTGTATCATCTCAGAAAAAAAGGAAAAAAAAATCCATGTCAGTAAAATTAGCTGACCATTTAATTTAACTTTCAGAAATATTTTGCAAACATATTTACAGATGGACGACTGTGCATATTTCTCATGTAATTCATTTGGAATCTATTCCTTTAACTATTCCTATTTTGCAACAAAAACTACAACATAAAGACTCTTTCATTTAACTTGAAAACAAGATGAATAAGGCATGCCCATGAAAATGCAGCCTGACATTTACTTACAATAAACAATCAAATTTCAAGGAAGACCACTAGTAATCCTTAGCTTCTTCACGAGTCACATAGAGGTTTTTGTCTCTTGCTGTCACCCCACTTACTGCAGAAAAGCCAGCAAACACCACTCTCAATGCAGCAAGGAGAACTGCTGATGAAAACAGCTGCAAGCTGATTTTCCAGGATTGTATTTGAACGTGGAAGTGCTGTCCTCAGCAATCCAAAAGTAAAATCCTGAAATTCAGGTCATATTTCATAAAGAGGTAGACACCAGTTATCCTCAGTTTGGTCAGAAATCAGAACTTTTACACATGATGAAAACTGCCAACAGTTCCCTGTTCTCCAGCTTCTATGAGAAAATATAAATAGATCAATTAGGAAGGAAATCCTTTTGGAATTTTAAACTTTTAGGACTAAAATATTTTTTGTTAATTTTTCTTTCTCTCCTTAAATGGAAACTGAATGTCATTTTAGGATTATTGAGGCATAGAAGACATACACAAAATAAGAGTAGATTGCCATTCAGTCTCAGTGACCTTTGGATCCTGAGAAGGCAGGACAACTCCCTCCCCCTCACAGTCATCACTTATCTGCTTCATGTCACAGGGCAAGTAGAGCTGTGAACAGCTCTTCTTCTCTTGTCACCATTCTCACCACTCTCCTTCACAAGAGAGAGATGTCCTTCGTACTTTGCATTTATTATAAGGTTAAAATTATTTGAGAGATGAACAACAAACAAAAGCCTATTTTTCTCCTCCACATCAACACACATACTCTCTCTTGCTTTTTTCCCTGCACACACCTTTCACATCTATTAGCCATAAATATTTAATATTCCCAGTGTGCTACAGAAAAATCTTTCCATGAGGTTGTTAGCTATCACTTTAATGCCATTCTGAAAAATAAGCTTGATTCAGAACTGTGTATTTTCTCAAAATCTATCTTTTATGAGCCTTCCCCACCAAACAGATCTGCTTATTAGAAGTTATGGTTTTTGCATGGGTTGTATTTTCTGTGTAGCATTAAAGTACAGGGAAGGGTATAGGCTTCCATTAGTCACTGAAAAATAACAGTGACTTAAAAGCCAACACACAAAACCTTAATGGAAAATACCCTCAAGTGCTAGTGTACTAGTGGGTTTGAAGGCTTCAGCACTTTCCTTATCTCAGTCACAAAAACTTGTTGCAGCCTGGGGCAGAGCAGGGAACTGGAAGTTCAGGATTAGTACTCAGTCCTGCACCAGTGCTTGGCTGGTTTCCTTCCTCCTAAAAGATCTCAGGACATCGTACACATCAGCAAAGGTAGAGGCAAGACTCACAGGCAGGATGTTTGAGTACTCAGATTGCCTGACCCATCAGACTCTCCCTTCCTCACCTCTCCAGCCACCAGAGCAGCGATGCCCCGGAATGCAGAGGGCGATCCCGATCAGCACAGGGCCAGGCTCTCACCGACTTTACACTGCCTCTGAATACCTTCATTACTGCAGCTTTTATAGCCAGCTCCCATAGTTACATACTGGCAGAAGAAGGCAGGGAATTGTGGAGGCCTTGTGAGAGGAATTAGGCTTCATTTTTTGAAATGTCAGATATTAAACACTCCTAATTTTCTTTCTCTTTCCCCTTGCTGGAAGACATCCTTTCCTCTTCCCCCAGCTGCAGATGCCTTTTAGCTATTTAAATTGTTGAATAGGACAGGTGCCTACAGAGGAAAGAGTGTATGAGAGGAGGAGTATGGAAGAAAAAGGAAAAAGTAGAAGAGTGGAAGCCAGAGGAGGAATGGAATTGCCACAGCAGAGGTATCACAGCAGATAGGATGAGGGAGGAACAAAGAGCTAGAGGACATAAGATGTAAACAGGTTAGAAAAGAAGTGGAGTACAGGCAAGAGAACAAGACTGGCAGGAAAAGGAAGGGAAGCAGTCTCTTTGCATTACAAGTTTTATGTGTGAGTTTTCCCCCTTCATTCTTGCACATCAAAAACCACAAACAACATGGAAGACACAGTTAAGCTAGTCAGTAACTCTGGCTATGACTGAGTCTCTGCTACTATCCTCCTTTTCACCCCTTTCCTTCCCCAGCAGGCTGTGCAGGCAAATGCTGACAAACAACTCTGCCAAGGCCAACTTCATCTTCACGTCAGCCCTTCTGTTTCATTACCTCTTAGCCTTCTTGTCCCTCCAGAAGCATCACGTCACCAGCTCTTGAGGACTTAAGTTCCCAAGGTGTCATCATTCCTTTACTCAGCTGACATTCAGTAAAAACCTCTTGAGTACTTAGAGTTGATGCTTATTTGGCAAAAGATTAGAATAAAAATCTACTATCACACTAACAGAGATTTCTTTGCTGAAGTGACTGGTGATTGCAGCTGCTTATCATTTACAATGTTGTCAGCTTCAGGCAGTGTAAAGTACACAGAAAACAGGCTGGGCTTGTTTCTCCTTTAGAAACAAATATACAAAATGCTATTTCCTCTGAGCTCAGAACTCTTCTATAACAGCACCATAGACAGTAATGGGAATTTTGCTGTAAGTGTAGATTAAGTTTGGCCCTTATGCTTCTTAGCGACAAAATCTTTTAATATATTTTGTGGTTCTTGTGATACATTACTGAAAATCTTCAGGCTGACATGTCTGTGCAGCTGTGTTGGAGGTGCAGATGTATGCAAGGAAACTTAGGAGTTTAATCAAGGTCATTGTTCCCCTCATTAGACAACAGCAGAAAGCCCAGCAGCAAAACTTCATGCTGTGGCCAATGGGGATTTGAGATGCGCACCATAAGAAGGAGTATTACTGATTTAAATATCTTGAGGGAAAGCAGAGGACAGCTTCATAACAAAATTCAGCATTGTAATTTAGTTTTCTTAATTTATTTCCCCATTACTGTGGAGATAATTTTTTTATGTACAGCTTTTAAAATGTACTTGCAAATATGGAAAAGATACTAGATAACATTAGCTTTTTTCCAGAGCATTCTAGATGCACTTTCAGTGATGATTTGCCATGGTCGTCTGTTATTAAATAATAACCTGTGCTTAACCTTTAAATTTCATCAGCATGGATCAGTTTGTTACTGGCATATGCCATCATTCCTCCTTACCCGGTGATTAGTTTCAACTGTCTTTAGTGCTAAATGAGTCATTTTCCAAGCAAGATGGAACAGTGCAGACAAACCTCGTACAACAAACCATCAGCTCGGTGAAATCATCAGTGAATCCTTCATGTGGCTTCCCACATGGCCCCTTCTCTTTTGCTAGAAGCAGTTGACAAACTGCAGTGGGATTTTCCATAAAAAATTTTGCAAAACTTTGTGAATAACAAAATGTTTTTAAGAAAGTAATATTCAGTATCTCTTCCACCCTACTTACACTTACTCCCTATTTTGTATTTCCATTTCAAGGCATTCCCATCTTTCTGAAAGTTACCATATGGCAAAACTATGAATAATTTTTCCAATTCCATTCCAGTTTTTTTCCAAAAATGAGGAAGCACAGGAAAATTAGGCAGTTAGAGTAAAAGGCTGGCATGAAACGTGTTTGATTTTACTGGACTGTGACCCTTCAGAGCTAGCGGGCTCCACTGACCTCTGGGAAACCACAGTGCTGTGATGTACAGGGGCAGAATAGTAGGCAGGTGTGGGAATTGTATGACAATATGCCAGTAGGTGCCAGATCTCCTAACGCAAAACCCTAATCTGAAACAAAAAAACCCCAAAGAAATGAAAAAAAAAAAAAAAGAGAAAAGGGAAATCAGGCAAGAGGATTGTCAGTCTCTGCCAACAGTCTTACCACAGAAAAACGGAAAAGCCTCATCAGTTCCATGCATACAAAGTACATCCATCCATCAGATCCATGCAAAAGCAGAGGAAGAAGCTGGATATATTCCTTACTTTAAATGGTAAATTGAAGCCAAATTAATTGCAATGTGGTTTGTTCCTTTATCTTCTTGAACTATGATATGCCAAGACACAGAGTCTTTGGGAATAATAAGCAAGCAACAACACTGAAGCCTTATCAATTTTCTCCTCACCAGCTGTTCTTCAATGTGATGGAGAATCACTACCCAGTATGGGAAGGGCTGAAGAATCTAACATATTGTGGAAATTGAATTTACCATTTGCTCTACTTTTTCTCTGGTGCTGCTGATGTTTGTGATGTTTCTCCAAGGCTTGCAGTCACACTCTAAGTCTGCTGTACTCCTAGCTCAGTCCTCACCTCCTTTTCATCATCACTTCCACTATGGAAAAACTCAAGCACAACATAAAGAAGGAAAACGAAAGATTTATGCATCCCTCATAGGGAGACAGACAGTCCTTGTCTGTACTCACCAATATACAGCTGCACTTCAGTTGAAGTTTGCAGCCTTATTTCTATGCCTAAGATGAAAGACCCTATCAGCACATGCTATTGAAGGAGAAACTGGTCTGCATCATCCCTTCTTATTCACCTCTGATCAGACCAAGGCCAACTCTGGACACAGGCAAAGTAAGCAGTTACCTCAGGCAGTGCAGCAGCAACACTGCAGATGAGCATTTGCCTCCAGCTGAAGTGCAAAAAGGCTGGATGTTGCCTTCAGCAACTCAAAGATCCAGAAGCATAAGAGGAAGGATACTGCTAGGAGACCCAGTTGCTCCTGGGTAAAAATCACCAGCTGCCACTCTCTTCTGTCCAGACCATAGTCTTTGGTGTAGTGAAATTCAGTACTGCATACCCTGCCGAGACACTTCTGGGGTCTGGGGCTCTGAGACAGATACTAATCTGGGGAGAATTATTCATCCAGTGTTAGGACCTGGTCAACAATGCCTGTTATACACGTCTTGTGTTTGCTGTGGAGCTGAAGAATGGTGTTACTAGAAAAGCGTAGCCAAATCCCTGAAAGTTCCAGAACTGGAGCATGATTTCTAGTCTTGCTGCAACAAACAACTGTAAGAGGGGGAATTCAGCTTCCATACTGAAAATGTAAATGTCTGCTTTAAAGCAAAACAAAACAAAACAGTAAAACCTAGGAGGATTAAATAAAAAACACCAAAACCCAGCTGTAACATTACTGTTGGATCTCTTTCAACTTTTTTTAATTACCCCCTTCTTTCTGGCTTCTCTGCAATTCAGAGAAGCAGCACTCCCTTCTCAGCCTTTGAGCTGAAGCCACCTGGGCTGTTGGCATACAAGGGTGCCAGAATTTGCAGGGAAACAGGACCCTGAAGGTCTGTAAAAGCTGCTTTCTTCAAATCTGGCCTTGCATCTTAATTTATTCATGTGTGATACAGAGACAATACTTCACCACCTCACACATAAGTGAAGAGGTTAAATGCAAATTTGTTTGCAGAGCTCCCTGGAGTAAAAGGTGAGAGAACTGCATACAAATTAAAATATTAGATATAATTTGTCCTTATTTATATACCCTATTAATTCCTTTTATGCATATTTCAAAAGCACTCCCTCAAAGCACACTAAGATAATAAATGAATTGACACCCCATCCAGTCTCAGTTTCTAGATTCTGCTCTTTGTTGCTGTGAAGCTTTTTTCCTTCCTTCTTACTGAGAACTTTTTGTTTGGATATTTGCATTACGTTAAGATGAAGCATTTGGCCATGGCTGCTGCTTATTCCTCACTTGCTGCAATCACTATTTTTCCCTTGCAGTACAGAAACCTGTCCCATTTTAATACAAGGAGTCAGAGCAATAAAACACAACCAAAGGCAGACAAGCTCTCTACAGGAAAGAGACCACTCATTAGGAATGACAGATGCAGACAGGGAATAGCCAAGAGGCTGAAAATTCATTGACTTAAACACAGAGCAGCAGTCCTCAGCCCCTTTTTGCTCTCACACATCAGGAACTGTTTCCAGTGTCTGCATCTAAGATCTTGCCATGTAGCCACCAGTAGGGACCAACTCCTTCCCCAGCCCCAGATCTTCAGCATATATACAAACCATTTTTCATTCTACCATGCAGATATAAAAGAAATTATAAATGGGATATGACAGTCGGCAGGGATTATGATTTGCTTTTCAGCAACCACAGGACTTTGCCTGGTGCCCATTTATTGGGAAGTTGAGCCCTGGGAGTCAATTGCCCTGTATTCAACTGGTACCTGCAGAGCACAACCAGTGCCAGAGCTAGTGCAACACACCTTCAGTAGTAAATGAAGTGGTTTGTCTTGTAAGTCACTTGTCACTTCACTCTTTTCAGGACTTTCTGGCTTGACTAATATTCAGTTTGTCTAATTTTAAGCTCCAGTATCTCAGTAAGCTGGATGACCACCAAAGACAGAAATTGATTGTTGTCAGTGGGAGATACTCTGGTTTATTCCTACGAAACACCCATTCCTTTCTCAGAAGGAGACAGTTTAGATAATCTGATGCTATCTAAAGCTGACCTGGTTATCAGCTGGCATCCTGGCACAGAGCAGACCACTCACTAATCCAAACTTTGTATAGTCACTAGCAGCAAAAGTAGCTCCTGCCTTGAGGCTGCACAAGTCACCAGTGAGAGGAGCACAGATCCTGGAGCTGTCCTTTACCAGCACCCAGCCATGTGCAACTGAGGGGTTAAAAATTGTCAGACATTGCTGTTTCAGTCCTGAGCAGCATGTATCTGAACATTATCTTGACTGCAGCAAAAAGACTCCAGGTTAGGCAGCTGCCATTCCTAGATGCAAGCAACAAGACGTATGTGATTAAGAAAAGCTCTGACAAGTGGACACTGGCTACTTTCTGTGCACTGCCTTCACTTTGTCACAGCTTCCCTTTCCTGGCCCTTCAAGTCTTCTAATCCTCCAGTCTCATCAGCACTGTTCCCTGTGGGAGCAGCACATCCATAGATTTAAATTTTTTTTTAATAAAAGCACCTTGTCCAAACACTAAACACAACACCTCTCAGAATTCTACTAAGAGCCGTATGGCTGAAGAACATTTTTCATCTTTCAATTTTTCATTCCCTTGGGAACTCATCTCCAAAAACAAATGTTAGCATTTCATCAAGCCCTATCAAACAGCCCGAAGAAATCCCACAGGAAGATTTCCATCTGAACCACAAATTTATGCTTTTTGTATAGCCCTTCGGTGGAACTTTATAGATACTGGGGGTCTCACTCTGGTACTCTGTAGACTCTCCCCACAGATGGGCCAATTCCATGCAAGCTGCTCTGTGCTAGGAATACAGCCAAGTTCATCTTATAAATCCAGGTTAAGCACACGTGTGTGCACGTGCGTGTGCACTCCTGAAGGTCTGGCAGTCTGTGCACACACCTATCGAGGCAGGGGCTGCTGTGCTGGAAACCAGCAGAGATTTCTGGTGTCTGTGCCCCAGTGCCATCCCCAGGGCCTGACCCCAGCCTGCTCAGAGGCAAGTGACACGCAGCAAGTCATAATGACTTCACTGACTTGTAGTTGATATGTAGTTGATATGTAGTTGATACTACCTGGATATGGCTTGAAATTTTGGAAATCCAGCTGTGGTTTTTTGGTGTAGGTTTTGACTTGGCTTGGGGTTTTCAAATGCTGTTTGATGCCTTCCAACAGCTACACAGTTTTCAGCATAAGAAAGGTCTGGTGAGAAAGAAATAAACAAAAGAAGCACCCCTCTGAACTTGCAGATAGCTTGTGGGTGAAACATATGCTGATGCTGCCCTAAGATCAGCCTTACTCATTAATTTTTAGACCTCATAATAAAACTGAGACATGAAGGGATTTCCAATGTTTAGAAATATCCCAATTCTTTTGCCAAAACAAGGACAAAAAGAAAGGAACAGAATGTCTAGCATGTATAATAAGCCTTAACTTTGCCAAGATTCATTATTTAACAAGAAAATCCTGACAAGAAGATGAGCAAGGCGTAGATCAGGCTTTCCTAAGGAAAATGAAGGTATTTTTTAGACCAGAACTGGGCACTGGAATTTGAAGATAAACTGGACCATTTCCAGAATGTAAGAGAACAGACTGTTCCAGTGGTTGCTTCATCTCAGCAGATATTACTTGTTGTGAAATAGAAGTTGGAATCCAAACTTCAAGCTGCTACCAATCAATGATTTATTGAACCAGACTAATGGGATCGTTAGCATTCCCAAATTTATGCTGAGAGTTATGGCAATTGTCATCACTTCTAGCTTTGCTTTCTTCCTTTAGTTACTTACAAGTAAAAGATGTCTGATAATGTAATGTGGCCTGTTAGTTCATCACAATTTCTTCATGGCCTGGTTTGAGTAAATGCAAACCAAACCCAGGAATAAAGTAGAATACACACCTAGAAAAGGCACATTTAACCCTGTATCATGTTAAATCATTGGCAGTATGACCAGCAATACTAGTTATATGTTCATATATATATGTATTTTTATATATTTGGGGTATATATGCACATAGATTTACACGTACATGTACATAGATGTACATACAGTTGAAAGGGTGAAGAGCCAAATGATTGGGTAATATGTTTGTATTTGGGCATCAGAAGACATAATATGATACCCAAAAATGTTAAGATTTTAATTAATTTCTTTGTAATTTCCAAAGGCTTCTGTTCTACAGACCAGGACACTCACTCATCTCCACCCACCAAACCCCTCTGAAACATCCCAAAAGTACGCTCTTAGCACAGCTGTTCTTCTCTGAAAGCTTTTGTCTTCTGTCTTTATATGGCATCAAGTCAAAGCCTCTGATTTCTTATCTTGGAGGTCATTTTAGCTAGTCTCTCCCAGTTTCCTCAAAAAGATTAAAACTTTAATTCTATTTCTGCTACCTCAGCATTTACTGTAAACATTTTGAACAACAGAGTATATAAAAAGTATCCTGTTTATCTGGATTGCATCAATCATAGAATTATATAATAAATCAGCTTCAAACTCATATTTAGGAATCATCTTACTCTATCACATTACTCAGGTCTTTGTCCAGCTTACTTTTTTAATTTATCATCATCATCTTGTGCTTCAGCCCCATAACCAGCTTATTGGTCCTCCATTGAGCTCTCTCAAGTTTGTGAATGTCTTCATCATCCTGTGGGAACAAAAACAACACTCCACATGCACTTTTCCAAGTTCTGGGATAAAGAGAATATTCCTGCATCTGATGACTGTGTTGCACACACCCCGATCCTGCTTTGTTAATCCTCCCTTTCCAGTCTCTCCCAATTGTTTGGTACAATCACTCAAGACTTGCTGTTTCACAGGAAAGGCTTATTAAATAAGAAAAAAAACCTGATTTTATCCATCTGATCTTGGCCCCAAAGACAGGAAGAGAAGGATGCTAAAAATAAAACCCCATGAATTAGAAAAAAATAAACAGACCTACTCTACAGTTAATGAAAGCAGATTAAATTAATGCAGAAGTGTGGGTATACGTCCATTTAACTCTGAACTAGAGATCACCCTCCTATTAACAGAACAGGGATTATTTTTTGTTTATGACATTCTACCTGAAGAAAACTGGCAACCAAAAAACCCCCAAACTAAACCATAAAGCAGGGGAGAATAATAGGTTAAATCCATTCAGTATCATTTCAGGGCTCTCAAGAGAGATTCTGTGCCTGAAGAAATTAAATTTTCTTTCAGAACAGCAAAGCATCTCCAGCCCTTCCATGACACTTCATGTGTTACCCAGATTCAACTGTTCCATAAATAAACATGTGGAGGGAAGAAGAAGAAAAACAAAGTGAATACGGGAATCTAATTCCTCCTGAGACCTTTTGCTCAGTCGCTAGTAGTTCCATCATATAATAGTTTTCCTAAAACAAGCTCATCTGACACAACAGCCAGACACATATGGTCCTCCCCATAAAAAAGCTGATTATGAGAAGAAGTTAGTATAGGACCTTCAGTAACTTTTATTATGTTAACTAAAGCCCAGATCTATTTGGGCCTTTTGTTTTCACAGAAATCTGAACCATTTTTTCCTGTTGATCTGTGCTTTGCTTCAGTCTCTCACGAACCTGCAGGGGCTTGTACTGGAGATACAAATTTCTTAGCTTTCCACAGAATCATGGGACGATTTGGGTTGGAAGGGGCCTTTAAAGGTCAGCTAATCCAACCCCACTGCAAAGAGCAGGGGCATCTTCAAGCAGAGCAGGTTTCTCCAAGCCCCATTCACAGATCTTGTGCACGTCACTTCTTTTTCTCTTACGGGCTTTTAGATCACCTAGCTCAGCCCAAGGCAAGCATGGGATAGAGACAGGGAAAAACGAAACCAAGCTGTCCAAGAAGGTACATTTCCACCCAGCACCATATAAGCATGGAATAGCTCTCGGAGATTGGATTGCTCACCCATATTTTAATATTTACATGTAGTAACAGGAACAGAAATCCAATGATGGAGCCAGGCAACCTCAGACTTGCACAGCAGAAGAGAAGGCGGGGTCTGTCCTGGTTTGGAAATGACCACGCCCCTGATTTAAGTGCACAAGTAACCCTCTTGACTTTGATTAACTCCTTGTTTCAGAAAAGCAAGGAAAGGGGGCTCAGGAACAAAGAGTAGGTGACTCTCCAGATGCTTCCTGAGCAGAGTTTTATTTTTACTACTGCTATTAATTTCCTAAATTCTATTAAGTGGCACTTGGAAAAGTATCACAGACAATTTTAATTTGTTAAAGTAAGTCTATTCAGCTGTTATTTATTTATGCACCTTCTTCAGACAGTATTAAAATAGTTGAGAAATCACGTGTTCTGAAATTTGTTATAGTCAGAGCACTTATTTGTCTTGGTCACTAACAAAAAGGGTTTCTAGGTCCTGTGGTTGTCCAAATGGGTACAAGAAGCTTCTAGACTTAACAGAACTGTGAGGTGGAGGTTAACCCATTCTTCCTAAAATAAGATCAATCTTTTAAAAGCAGGGATTAATACAATGATAAAAAATAGCATAACCCCTGAGCTGCTTTACACCAAAAGGATGTGCCTGTGTACATTCAGAGATAGCACATGAACACAGGAAGCCTTGTTCAACCTTTTTTTCTATAGTGGCTGTGGGATCACCTTTTGAACTTGGCCCAGGGAAAGGTTTTAATTTTGCACAGTGACCAGAGAGTTCATGGGGATTAACACCCTCTGTGCCAATACAGGAGAGAGGCTAAATGTAAATGCATGATTTTTCCAAAACATGGGGACTTGGCATGATTTTTGTGTTCTCAGTTTGTTATAGTCTTCAAGGGGGAAGGTAATCTCTTAGTCAAAAGCTTTCCATGGGTAAGTTTAGAGCATGCAACTATTTGCTCAAGAAATTGTTGTTTGCAAGATCCAGGGACTTCTGAAATTATGTCCTTTGATCCAAAGTGGACTTTTTCTAAACAGAACTTTCAACAAAGTCTGTCAAATTTTTTCATAAGGACCATGTTCCCTGTTCAGGGTTCAAATGGGAAGGAAGGATTCCACCTTATTAACTTCCTCCCTGCACATTAAAGATATGCTCCATCACCACTGGCCCACCAAGAGCAGTTTCCTCATTTGTTGTTCTATGCAAGAAGTCAAGAAAAAACAGGCTGCATCCTGTAAACCTACACTTCTTCCCATAAGCAAAAGTGAGAGCTGATGTGCCTTCCACCAACAGGAACTGTTGCAGTACCCCTTAGGGATTCATTTGCCATTACTCCTCTGGTACGGATCAAATCTTATGCTCTCTGCCAATACACCAATATTCCCATTCAAGTGCTTTGAAGAAATAAGACAAGATATTAGCTGTAAAAAAACTAAGGAGAATAATTTATACCAATCTATATTTTTTTCTGTTCTCTAGAGCATTTTTAGACCAGTTTTTCTTTTTGTTGTATATACCCCTTGGCCAAGACCCATGTACAACAGCATTGGGAAAATATGTTCTCTTTCATGTTGGCTGAAAAGTGAAAACTCTTATTTATATGGCAAATGGATTTCCATTTTGCCTACAGCAAACAAATTGCTTTCCTAATAGAAATGAGCAAAGATTTGTTTGTATTTTGAATAAATTTGAAAAGAGTTCATTACACATACGTTTTTAGACAAAAGTTAATGGAAGTAAAATGCACCTGCTATTTCTATCTGTAGCAGGTTTCATGTTTCTAAGCCTAGAGTGGACAGTCTAAAATCTTTTCTAGTTCACTTCCATGAGCTTCCACCTTCCATATTTCACAAAGCCTTGTGCTCAGTAGCAGAAGCGAAGTTTTGCAGTAGATCTTCATATCCCACGAAAACAGTTCCAAGTAGTTTAGATGCAAGCAGCGAGAGACTGAGTTTCAAATCAGTGTTCCAAGCCTCAGAACACATCAGTGGATATTTGTAGATGGAGAGAATGAACTAGACCCTCCCACCTGCCTTCTAGACCTGCCCATGTGAGCCCCAAACCCCTGCAGGGTGACCAGTCGGAGTACTGGGTGGTGCTCTTGGCTGTTAGGATCACTTAAATTAGCAATTAAAACCAAAAATGACTTAAAATCAAAATAATAACCCTTTATTTTAAGCAGGCCCTGCATCTTTGCACCATCTATCTGTAAAGGTAATGATGTCCAGGAAGATTATGAAGAGTCTGTGGCAATATTTCACATTGTTAGTAATGTGACTAGTCCATATATCACCCATTTCTTGTTATGCCTGCAAGTGTCAAGTGTTTCCAGTGCATCCAGAGAGACCATCCTCAGATACTGCTTGGAATTAGTGGTACACAGAGAAATTTTCATATATTTTTGCATAAACCAAGCTGAACCAGGGCACCATTATATAAATACACATAAATAAACAATGCTTCCACTTCTATTCAATTTAGTTTAAAAGAGAAATGAAAGAAGAAAGAAGAAGAAAAAAAGAAACAACAAAAAGAAAACAAAAAAGCACACTCAAAAAACCCTCAACAAACCAGCCAAATAAAAGAACCACAGACCAGCCAGTATGTTGAAAGCATTTGCACTGTAGTCCTGGGACATATACAATTTACTTATAGTTTATACCAAATAATAAAGAGAAAAAATACAGTCCTTTCTGCCTTTAAAAGTGATTCTCAATCCAAAATAAAACCTCAAAAAGAAAATAAGTAAATGCTTCTTGAGGGTATGAGCTATTTGGACGTCAGGTCATCCTGACTTCTTAAATTAAGGTTCTGCACAGCACTGAACATTATAGATTTTCTGTTTCACTCAAAGGCAAAGCCAAGCACAGGGATGGCAATTCTCCAACCTTCAACTTTAAACAACTTTGATAGCCTTGAGTTCTGGCTGTGACCTAGCATATGTAGCCATCACATTTTTGCTTCCACCACCCTACAGACAGCATCCTATCTAAAGGTTTGATTGCACCCTAATGCAGCCTAAATGAAAATTTAATTTCCAAGTTCTATCACTGTAGATTGCTGCATCTCAATTACTTATCATCCAGATACTTACTCTACTAAATTTACTGGCTTGAAATGTGGAAGATAAACTTAAACAGACATATATTTACTTCTTGGCTCCAAATCAGAGCTGTTCTTTATATATACACCACAGTATGAGTATTTTGCTAAGTATCATGTACCACCAGAGCAGTGTTGTTTGCAGGCTCTCCCACCCCGCATGCACACACCGGGAGATCAAGCCCTGCCTCGGAATGGGAGCAGTTGTTGTGACAGTGTGTGAAAATGCTTTGGCTTCACTTTAGGAGTGAATACACTCTTCAGTGAGCTGCTCAAGGTGAATGTTCCTTGGTGGCCAAACTGCTGAGCAAACTATGCTGTAACAAACACGACACTAATAGGTCTGACTTTGGGTTTCCAGCAGAAAATCCATCTTTTGCACAATGGATCACAGAACAGCGAAACAGCAAGACTAAACTAAGGAAAAATAAATGAAATTTATCAGATTGTCTGCAAGTCAGACCACCAGTTATGTACTTCTTTGCATTACAGTCATGCTGTAGCAGTCTATCGTAACAACACACTCGTGAAGAGGTTTTGTCAACAAATGAACCCTCCTTCAAAGACCCTGTTGGCTGGGGTTTAGTTGTTGCACAAGGCAGGAGAGCAATAAAATCATCAAGGCTTTAAAATGCATATTTTTATCAATATTTACAGTGTCTGCAAAGCCAGACAGGTATCTTTCTTTTAGGTAAGATATAGTATTAATTAATTTCCTCTCCTTCCCAATGAATTCAGCCTCAATGACTTAAGCTGATTCCATCTTTCTAGAAGGAAATATCCTACTTTTTGTGTCTGGATGGAGAATTAACACCAGACAAGAACTTTAAGGCATACTTTGTTCGAAGTCTGAAATCAGTTTCCCCAGAGTGTTTTGTTTGCCTTATACTCTTCAAAAGAGAAAGAAGAGAAATACCTTGTTGTAAATCTTCACACATTCACACACAGTGCAACTCTAGCCCTGTATGTAAACAAATGTGCATTTCTACTATAAGCCCATGGGATTTCAGCTCTTAATTACAGGAACTTTAAACACAAGTCCAGAAATAGAGAGACACTTGAGAACAGCTTTTAAATTACTCACTGCAAACAAAGCCTGAGTCAAGAAAGCACATGACTGTCAGAACTCCCACATGCAGACTCTTAAAACATAGTTACAAATATTAGGTAACAAGCATCCTTGAACAGTCCTGGGTAAGAGGAAATTTTGGATTTTTTTCATAAGTCTGTTATGGAGTGGTTTGACCTCATGCTTCTATCAAGTGGTCTAGTATGACAGATCCAAAATCAGAAAAGTATATCCTAAAAGAAAAAAAAAAATCAAACAAGGAAAAGCCCACTTATTCCCCAACACATTCACACAAACACGTGCATTTCCCAGTCTCATAGACTTTCCTCTCTTGTCTTGCCTTCTAACACCAGTTTCAAAAAGACAGTCCTCCACCTTCCTCCCCACCTTGCACTCACAACCTCCCAAATTAGTTGAGTGGGGTACAGTGTACATCCACTCCCAATCCTGAAAGTATACAGAACAAAAGTGAAATTTATGGCTACTCCAGCCTGCACCTCTTCTTGCCCAGTACTTCACTCATCCCTAGTCTTTGAGCTCTGTGGAGCAGGAATTGTGTTTGTCCCCACTTCTATTATATCACTCACCAAGGTGTCCTGCTCATGATCCTGTCTTTGACAGGCCTGTGATTAATGAGGTTGTTTTCCCACAGAGTAGTGTGATACACATAGTAGACATGCAATCCTTTCAGATTTAAGAAAGACAAAGATTCCTCTGAGCTGCCTGTAATATCAAATCAACTCAGTCCTGAAGGGATGCTATCTGAAGAAATAAAGTACAGAGGCTCAATGTAATTTAAACAGCTGTTTAGTCTGACACTTGGCAGCAAATACTTGATACATTCAGTCCAAGTAATTTGTTTTTGCCTTCTGCAGCACTATCCACAAGCTGACCCGATCAATTACTTGCAACCAAAGCTACCAAAGCCACTACAACCTATCATTTCCCGAAAGAAACTCCTTGGCATCTCTAAGAGGGCATTTCGTTTCCTCCCCACATACACCTTCACTTGTACTGAGCATCTCTGACACTCACTACAGTTCTCATTTTAACTCTGACTTACTGCCTTCAGAATTTTATCCACTTTAACCTCCCATCTCAGATATCTTCTGATTGAGGTCAGTGGCATCTTGGTTTTGACAATCTACCAACTGTTCTTGCAATGTCAAGGTTCCTCAAGCTGAAGAAAGTAGTATGTCTGTTGTTTTCAACAGCTGACTTTTTAACAGCTGGAATGCCGCGGGAACCCTGACAGAAGGGTCCTCCACCATGTTTCTTTCTTTGACCAAAAATCTCCCTCAAAGCAATAGCCATGTTTTCCAAAACTCCACCTTTCTATGAACAAAAGTTTTTCCAATATTACTTCCTCTTAAATATAGCACAGTAAATGGTGGTGGCAGCTACTACACTGCAATAATGACCATTTCCTTTGTCAGAAAAAAAAATCTGTAAAGTAGCGCTGGCAAGGCTCCAAGATCCACTCCTTTTATCCATATGCTAGTAGACCCTCTCAGATTGTGTCATGACCACAAAAGCAGTTTCATGACATGGAAATTGAGTATAGCTTCCTTATAGCATCCTTCCTTAATTAAATTATTTTAAGCTGCACATATTTGTGATAAAACAGTATGTTTCTCAGCAAATCTTAATTTACAGTCTAACTCAGAAAAAGTGGCAGCTTGAAGTTCTTTACTCCATGTAAAGGCAACTGATGAGATAGTTATTCCATGAGTTATTCCATGATAGTTATTCCATCCCATGTTTGGGACTGGTCCTGTTCATCTCTACTTCAGTTTATTCTATAATTAGCTAAGTATTTGCAACTAATTGCTCATCTTTATCTTCCATGTCATTACATTAATTCCACAGAATTTAGCAGCCAGTTTGAAAAAACTGGAGAAAGATAATTAGCTTTCTAAATAGATATATGTGTGTGTATATATATATATATAAAAATTATTTTAAACAGTGCTCATTTCCACTTGCAGTTAGGAGAACCAGTAGGAACCTCAGCTATCTTAGCACAGGAGCACTCATTCCAGCATTCAGAACTGCTCCTTCTAACGATCCATGGGGGACTACCACTACAAATTGTCATTATGATTCCATTAAGACAATAGATGCAGGCCTTGGAAAGCCTTTCTGAACTTCCAGCTGCCACACAGGGTTTGAAGCAGACACTCAATCCATAGGTACAGTGGAACTCATCTTTTATATACCACTCTACCAGTGAAGCAAATACAACAAAAGCATTCATCACACGAGGGACTTTCAAATCCCTACAAGTCCAAAGACAGCTATCAATTTATTTTATTGCCATGGTATTACTTCCTACACTTCTTGCCCTATAATTTAAAACATCTTGCCTTCACCCCTTAATCAAACATCAGAACACTTTCCATTTGCAAAGCTGTTTATTTTGTAAGGATCTATTCATCTGCCTTCCTCCACCTAGTTATCCTCAATGACTGCTGGTTTAATGATTGTGCCTTCATTCTGTTTTAGGAGAGAAATTCAACTTCCCTCTCCCTCTTCCTCTTAACAAAAGAGCAACAAAAGTCCAAGAATATGTGCAAAAATTTAGTCACTAATTTCCAGTACTAGGTTTTATGTTCAAATGAATGTGAAGTAAAATTGAGCAGTTAGCTGGTCTAATTAAACTCACTTTGGTCTGTTTAAATGCAATTATATTTCACAGTTGCATTGTGTTCTCTGTTAACCTCTGTTTTCTGTCCTATATCTCTGCTCAGTGTGATGGGAATTTCACTCCACTGACTTCCATTAGGAGCAGATTTCTTTTCCCCTCTAGGCTTAATAGTATTTACTGACCTTTCAAATTTTACTATATTCAACCGCAATCATCTTTCTTGCTTATTCTCAAGTAATACTAACTTCTCATCGTTTGCCCATTGCAGCTTTTTCAACTGCAGCACTTGTAATGCGATAGGACATCTGAAGCTCCCTTCTTTATCAGCTAGTTATCACACACAGAGGAAAACAGGCAAACAAAGAGGGTCAGGAAATTACCGTCACACTTCAGCTGGCTGTCCCTGGGCACAGAAGCTGTCCAGTGGCTTCTCTCTTCAGAGAGAACTGAGCACAGGAATCAGCACAGTGAGCAGCCACACCACCTTTCAGGTTAAAACAACCTCGTGACATTACCATTCGTGACTGCTGAGGGTCCATCCAGGAGCCCTGCTAAGGACCTTGTGGTCTTGGTATTAGGAACAATTAAGTAGATACAGAATCTTAAAGCAGCACTGAAGTTACATGTTAATGAGCATTTAATAGCCACAGTTACAAGGTCTTAGAAAAGTTAATATTGAATACTTGGCTTGATCCTATATTTAATTTAAGTCACTCTAGTCTGGGTAAAATTAATAGGCTTATGAACAAAGCCACTGAGTGGCCACAATGAGGGTGTCCTCACTTGACACAAAACCAGATTTCTGTTTTTACCATTGTTAAGGCACTGTCAACTTTAATGGAAGTAACTTGGTCCCTTCGTCCATGGAAAACCCAGCAAACCCATCTGAAAGTAATTTGGTTACAGGCTGCAAAAGGGACTCTAGATCAGCTGGGGACAGTCAGCATAGTCTAGCACAAAAGGCAACTCAGGCAGGTCTGAGGAGCATGAAGCTGAAACATTGCTGTTTGGTCTGCTCTCCATAGCTGGAAGATGGAAGCAGAGAAGGCAGGCCAACTGTAGCAAATTAGCTGTGTGAGGTGTCCTGAGTCTATTATAGATTTGGCTCTTGACTAACAAGTGGTCCTGCAGGATAGAGAACTGTGTCAGAGAATTAGGTAAATATAATCCCAAAGAACTTGTTAGCCCGTTCCAGACGCCTCCCAGATCCAGCATTGTATCAGCAGAGTGATTAGTGATCAGTTTCTTACTTTGGATAGGCATGTCTAGTAAATTAATAATGTGCCCACTGTTTATAGGCATAGGGTTCTTTAAAGCTCTAAGATTAATGGAGAAATCTGAAACCTCTGTGATTAGAAAGAAAATTGGATATGGTTTTTAAAATTCAATTTCTGTTCATATTATCCTTCATTTCTTAACTCCTCACTTAATTTTTCACCTTAAAGATAAGAAAGATTTTAATACTAACTCCCTAAATATTCTTCCTTGTTTTCTATAGGAAGCAACAGACATGTAAGTCTGCAAAAAGAACAAATACGGTGACGGTAAGATAAAGCAATCTAAATATGTAAATGTATTGCCTTAGCCAACTCAGGGTTATTACCTTCACATCAGATGCTTAAATGAAAAAGGATGCATTTAAGCTATTTTCCTGCTGGCACCATAAGAGCTCCAAGGTGAGAGAGGCATTTGAGGTGTAAAGGATATTTACACACTTGTCTTTTTTGAACATATATATGTATATGAGGCATTGTGGTTCTTCTGAGCAGAGGTTTGGAAGCCAGAGTATTACACTTAATTTTTTCCCAGTGACTTCTGCTGTGGTCTCATGCTTACTTAGACCTTAGTTTTCTCAAATACCCTGTGAATACTAAAATGGTCATTTTGCATCCACTGATGCTGAGGGTTCAGCTGGAGTTTGGAGCAGACATTATCCATCCCTTGCCTGTCAGAAGCAAGAAGTTAGAAAAAGAAATTATTTTTGTGACAAACAATTAAGCTCAGCTTATTCTTATTGCTGAATCTGGGTGAAGATACCTTGTTTGTAGCATTAGAACACTTTCTATACTTTACATTTAAGCTATGGTTAAGTGAAAAGTACTAGTACTGCTCCTGGAAACATTTTCCCTTTATCAAAGTGAGTGCTGTAGACACCAACTAGAATTCATGGTCAGGTTCTCTTCCTGATTTCACAAATCTTGTCTATAGTAAAAACTTGTTCTCGAGAAGGACTACAAGTACCTCCAAATACTGATGCTTGGGAAACACAGGTGCACGGTTTTGGTTTGAGTGCAATAATTATGCCTTGGAAGCCTGCTCATTTTCTAGGGCTTTCCTTTAGAAGCAAGTTCTTCTTGAAAATGCCCTTGTATCATTTAAGAGTATCAATTTAAGAGTGAAAGTGCCTCAGTTGTATTTTGTAAGGAGTCTCTAGGTTGGGAGTATATGAAAACATCCAGAGAAGGCCTACCAGGTAAGGCTCTGCAATAACACCCTCCTTGACAGTTTTACCACTTCTTATGTTACAATTTCAACAGGGCTTTGATTGGAGAAATAATTCTGTTGTTCAGGCTGGGTCACCTTTTCTTCTGCAAATGGCTGATGGGTGTTTGGGGTCCACAACCTCTGCAAGCTCTCAGATGTGTTCTCTGGGAGACAATGTCTGACAATGAGCAGGACATTCAGCTTCAGTGTGTCCATTTTGCTCATTCTGACAATCTCAGTTGTCTCTCCCTGAGCACATTCCAGTAATGTTCTCTTCTTCTACTCCACAACAGCTCCAGATCAAATACTTGTCAGCTGAAACCAAGTATCTTTCTTCTTGCCATGGGAAGACTCCTCACCAACAATAAATCTTGGGTTTGGTGCTTCCACAGAATATATCCAAAGTACCATTACTTCAAAGTTGTTTTAGATCATCTTAAATTTATCTTTCTTCTCGCTGTTTATGCCTTTTGAATAAATTGCTTACAATTGTTTTGTATTTGGCTGCTGTATAGCTAAACAGTCCAGTTAGCTTTTCTTCCAGATTAGCAAGTCTCTCCAGACCCCACATCTTTTTACCAGGACTCCCTATAACTTTGTTCACACACCCAAACATGCTTGTCACAGTGCCGTGTGCCATCATTCCTCTCTGACCTGGCATACTGGCAGGTGGGGGGAAGAAATCAAATGAAAACTGCTATGTAGAAGACTTATACCAGATGTTCTAGTCATACATGGGGACAATTAATTATGAAAAAAGATCAGCAGATTTCCCTTTTCCTTTCTGTTTTAATTCTAGTCCCTATTATTAGGCACAGACAACTCAAATTTTGAGGCCTGTTTCTTTCCCTCACATCTCCTTTCACTGCTCTCATTCATGTATGCTTTGAAAAATAAGGCAGTAGCACAAAAGGAGGGTGCAAGACAAATAAAGGTAATGAAAATTGCTGTTCTAACTCTACGTCTGCTAATGAGCAATTCTGTATTCTCAATTCATTCATTATCTTTGACAAGTTTCTAGGAGCTGAGATCCTGTTTTTCCAATGCATAATCAGAAACAGGTTGCCTTGAAACCCAGCCCATTTCTTTGCAAGAGTGCTTAGAGAGGAAGAGAAAGATCTAAATTATCTGATCAGAATTAAATAGTAAATATGCAGTAAGTAAAATATGCAGCTTTTCAGCTCTGATTTCAGAAGGTAGAGAGTGTTTTGAGCACCCACGTTTCTTGGCTCCCCAGCATCAACCAGCTGAGACTTTTAAAGTAAAATCTTGTACAGTCTCCCTGGAAGAGAATAGGGTCTCTTCTTTTGATATCCAGGACTTCAGATTTTCATCTATTTCTTTTGCTGAAGTACAGTGGATTTGTTCTGTGGGGAAAGTCCTTAGCTTGAAAAAACAAAATACAATCCTACAAGTCCTGAAACTACTGTCCTAACAGTGGGAAACAGAAAGGACATTTCCTCTTCCTGCTTTTGCTAGTAACTACATCCTTGAGATTCTTTTTGAAACTTAAGATGCCCCCTTTGGAGCATCTAGCCTGAAGCTCATGTAGACATGGAAATGAGAAATAACAGGCTACACTATTAAAAAACTTTCAGCTAATGTAGCTCATATTGACCTCTCAAAAGCAATTTGCACATTCTCTAGGTTTACTTCTCCCAGAAGCATCTAAACAATATTATGATGGCATTAGGAATCTGGTTTATATGCTGTCTCTTAGCTCTTACATGTTCCATCAATACAATTTCACTGCCTATGAAGCAATACACAGACTCAAGAATTTACAGTCTGTCTGTTACTCTTTTTAACTACCTTTTTCTCTTTTTCCCCCCTCTTTTTTATGTGACCAGAGGGGGAGGTATTTTTTTGTTTGGTTGTGCTTTTATTTTTTTCCTAGTTTGCACAGATTTTTGTGTCTACAACAACAACCATCTTGGGTTCCAGGCAGCTCAGCAAACTAATGAAGAAAAGAAGCCTAAATAAGGAAACATGTGTGGTTCACCAGTATGACCGCAAACAAATCCAATGTGAGGGGAAAAAAACTAATAATACTCAACCAGCCTGTTTATGCACCCTAAACTGACTAGGGGATTCCACTTCCCCCTCCCTAAGGGCTCTGTGTGACTCATCCTGAGCAACTTACCATGAAGTAGACTGACATTTTATATCATTTTAGGTTAACTTTTTTTCCAGTTCAAAAACTTCTCTGTTGCTTTGCATGAATATAAGGATAGCTTTGCACTTCCTTGGCATGCCGAGCTCTTTTTGCCTTGGCATCCTGATCTTCAAAGCTACTGTGGTACTTTACCAAGATTTATTTGAAAGAGCTACTGCACTAAATACATAATACTGAGGAGTTAATTCATTTGACTTAGAACCATCCACTTATGGTAGCCTGTTCTGACTGTTGCTTAAGGCAGTGAGAAGAGGGAAGACATCCAAAATGAAGAGAGAGTCAATTCCAGTGTAAAACAGGCCTCCTCCCTCCACAGAGGCCATGTATCTGTGGTCGCTTGTCCTCACACAAAAATGGTGCTGTCAAATACAACTGCTGCAGATCTGGATTTTAAAAAATAGTTACATCTTTTCTGTTTGTCTCCAGGTGTTTCATGTCTGAAGTTTAAATCATAAAATCTGACCTAGATATGATTTGTCTCCACAGGAGTTAGAAACTTTTTTTCGTTAAGAAATGTCAAGTTTGTTTCCTCTTATTTCCAGGACCCAAGGCTTTCAGGCAAACACTAGTAATTGTGAAAACAGGGAAAGATTTGTCAACACCATAAGAGTTATAAGTTTCATATTTCTGCCTCTATCCCAGATTAATTACATCCCCATACCATCTTGTAAAACTGCTCTATATTCTTCCACTCTTTAAATTTGCAAGAAAATAGAAACATCTAATTTTCCTTCATTAAACCTGCTTTTGTACAAGTTTTTGTACTAAGTGCAAGCAACAGGCCTTTTGCAAAAGTGGAAGAGTGAAGAAATGCCTGAGGTCCTTTGGGTTGGAGAGACGGAGTTTGCCGGGCGCTGTGGCACTCGCCTGTCCCTCAGGAGCAAGGCATTGCCACAGTTACATTGTACGGGTAAGTGACAAGTGACTGAAGCTTGTTGATCTCTGTCCCAAGGGGGTCAGCAAAAAGAATTTGCAAGAAGGAAGAGAGCACTACCAACTGCTAAACAGGAGCCAAGTCTATTCTCAGTTGGGAAGAGACTTCAGACGGATGACAGAATCTTGTCAAGAAAAACTTGATGACTGGGATGACAGTGTGTATCAAGACTGAAAATAGGAAGACCTAGGTTTTATGCTAATACTAGAAAAATTCTTCTTTTAAAGTGTACCATCAGGTATATTTTTAAATGGATATTTTGAAAATGTTGGTAAGTTTTTAGTTTCTGTAAGACACTTGCCTCCAGACTCAACTGGAAAACAGACACAATCTGAAGGTGTCGCTAAAAGTTCTGCTTTGCTAACTTTATATCTTTGGCGAAGTTTAAAACAGGTTTGTTTTCCTTTCTCCTGGCTGAAACAGAACCTGTGGAAGGCAGTGGGAGTCTGGATTATGAATAAAATACAAATACCCATGTATACAAAGTAACTGTTTTCCCACTTTTCCGTCCCTTCCTGATACAAATCCCCCTCAGCTGTTTCTCCCGACCTTCCCTCAGCAACTAACCCAGGTAAAAGAGGGACCTCAAGCACCTGGATTCCATTCACAGGTGTGCAGTTCCACCTCCCCCAGAGACAGCACCTACGGTAGATATGCACATCCACAGTACTCAGCAAATGCAGCAAGGTGAGCCCTGTGGGGAAAGGCAAAACAAACAAGAACCCCCACAAAACCTGCCAAGTTTAAAAGGAGATGCTACTGAGAAACTGATCTTCTATGTACTACCACTGATGAGTTAAAAATTGCCTGCCCTGCAAAGTACTAAAAACTAACTGTAAACAGGGAGAAAACCAGAGCAGTGAAAACTGCAGCAAGAGAGCACTCTGAATTTAAATGCAGTTCTCCCTTCCCCTTGGCTTGCTAAGCAGTTTCCTCAAGGTCTTGCCCTAAGAAGAGGCATCAGTCATTTAGGAGACAAGGCCAGGAAACTGAGGCAGCTGTTCACAGCCCCAGCCATGACCCTGAGCTGGCACTGGCATTGCCTTTGCATGGCTTCAGCACAGTTACCACTATCCCAAGAAGGTGCTCACCTCCAGCTGCTTCTGCTTTATCACATGTCTCACTTCTGGTAAGTGAGCATTAACTTAACTTGAACTGTGTCTCAAACTCATGCTTTTATTATAGCAACCACTATTCTTTGCATTAGAAATCCAAGACAAGCTTTAGTGCCTGCCTGCAGGCTAGTACATTTCATTACTTTACACATTGACAGTATGTCCCTGAGGGATACTTACATTAGTATTTTTAATGATATCCAGGTCTATGACCAAATATGCACTTCCATCTGTGAGTTAGTGCTAAGCACAAAAATATTGTTCCGGCCTCAAAGGTGGTAATTATGTCCCTTTATAAAAATTGACCTTTTGTTTATCCTATGATACACAAGTAATAATTTCTGAGATAAACGTTTTGGTACAACTGAATGCCTCAGAGTTTTAGCCTGAGAAACAACAGCTGTGGGACAGAATTTACTGCTTTGGCTTGTTACAGTTTGTAACTACTTGCACGGAGGTCGAATGGAAGAGACAAAACAGTGAAAAACAACTCCCTGATGTGTTTCAATAGCACAGAACACAAGCAATTAGCATAGGCACTATTGTAGGTTTCATTTGAGATTAGATTTTAATGAAGAACACATCACATTTCAGCCTGCGTTACAGGGAGATGACCACCTTTTGGCTTCCCTTAATCCCTTGATTTTCTTCAGGGCAACAGCTTCATACCACCCCAGTTTTTCCCCCATATGAGAAACTGTCAGGTGCACCTGGCTCCCCAGCTGATGAAGTGTATGGTGCAAATTTTAAATAAAGCCCAGGTGTTAAACAGCATATCTTTAAAAAAACAGAAGGAGATGCAAGAATTTAATGGATTTCTAATAATCAGCTGCCTTTTGTGACGAGAGAAGCAAGCCGTAAAAGGCCCCTTTCCTACCAACTTTTTTTCAGACCTTTGATGAGCTTAAAAATATTTTAACCTAGCTCTCTAAGCAGAGATCACTGCTTTACTAATATTCAGTTCCTCGACTGGAACCAGGAAGAACCCTAGCACTTCTGCCAAGAACATCCAACAAAAACTGGGCTAAAATATGTTGGACTCAATGATACCAGAGGTCCTTTTCAACCTAATTGATTCTGTGATCTTGTGAAAATTGTCTAAAATGTCCAAAATTATCCATCATGTGGAGGCCACTTATTCTGGTTCCACACCTAAAAGGATGATCGATTTAGTGATAATGTTTTTACAACTGGCACACTTGGAACTGTGTCATTACCTGTTTTCTGTTTGATATGCTCATCAGTGGTGATAGATAACACTTGTCTGCCTCTGTCTCTAAAACTGGAGGAACAAAGTTAAAATAACAGTTGACCACAGTTAAGTAACCAGTAATCAATCTATTATTAATCCAGTTTTTTTGTTTAACCTCTGGACTTGCTACGAGCTGCAGCAGTTCCAGCTGTGACTGACAAGGAACTTTTTATCTCCACAGGATGGGCAAGACAAAGCTGATGCACAGCATGTTCCTCACTCAAACTAATATATTTCTTCTCAATCAGACACTTCAGATGAAAAAAATACCAGATTTTTCTTCTCCTTAACCCCATCTGTGGGTAAATAAAATGCATTTTGATTCACTGTTGAATTCTCTTTGCAATGGTACCATTTTAAAATAGAAGCCAGAAGGAATAATTATCTACTTGTCTATACACAAAACAACAAAAAAAATATTCCCAGCACAAGAAGATCTCATTAATTAAACACAAGAAATTAAAGCAAAAAAATGGTAATAACATTCTTAATAACACTTGCTTTCACTTTGAAATTTGCAAACTCATGCTGAAGGATGTTTGACTAACTGCCCCTGCCAAAGGGCAAGGAGAAGTTCTGACTGCAACTCACTGTCTCAGAGAGACAAAAGTGTTGTGGTTCTTTGCTCATGCAGGGGCTGCTTAGAAAGCCACTTCCTTGCATTCAGGACTTGAACTTTTAGTGACCTAATAGTGCTTGCTGGGGCAACGACACCAGCTCCTGTTGCCTGCAAGCCTCAACTTTCCATTATCTCAGAACATCAGTACTGAATTACTGTTTGGAGGTAGCTGAAAACATTTATACACATACACAAGTTGCACTCATGCTCTCTTTGAATTTCAAAATGAGGTTATGTCATCTGTATAAACATGAGCAATATAAACAAAACCAAAAGAAATCCCTCTCAGTCCTTCTCACTCAAACATTCATCTTCACCCACCTCTGACCCCCATGTCCAGAAAATTACAAGGAAGCCACTGGATGACACTACTCTCAGAAAAAGCTGTGGCAAACGCCCCCACCTATTAGCTCAGACCTACTGAAACCACAGTGTTTAAAGAAGACACATGCAGGCAAACCAGGAGTTGAGATGCAGTTCCCATCTCAGCAGGACTCTGTAGTTCGGCAGTAGCACTTTTTAAACTAGTATAAGCATCTTTGCTGGCTGAGAGCTGGGTTAGCAAGTGCAGATTCAGCTTCAGCTTCTGCAGCTGTGCTCTAAGGCTTGTCACCAGAACAAGTTGTGGGCAGAAGTATCACTTTCCATGCAGACTCAGAGGCTGAAGTTTGATCTGGTTCTTAAAGATGTTCTGGATGTTTTTCTAGATTTTGTGCATCAAGTCCAACTAGAAGAGGACAGGAATAAGATCAGATTAATGGTAAAAGCAACATGATAGGAGCAAAAGGATCAGAGCATGCATACATTTCTGGCTATAAAATCAGAAAGATGTAACCTATACCTAATGTATTTTTGTTTATGAAAATATGTATACAAACACATATACAGGTACACGCAAATATATCTGCATCTGTATCTTGGTTTTTAGTACAAACCCCAGTTAACCATGAATTAGATATTTCAACAACAATTCATACACAGTAGCAACACGGAGATTTAGACCATCAGATTTTCAGAGTAATACCTGCTGTGTGAAAAAGTAGCCCTTGTAATTTGAGATTGTAATACGAGAGCCAGTACTTTGGTGAGGTGAATAAATTCCATGCAGGTTTGCTCCACAGTAGCATTTACAGCTTGTCATGGTGTTGATTTCTAATGCTGTTATCTCAACCATCAGAAGGGGCAAACTCCTGAGCTACCTGATAGCTCTGCAACAGAGGAGTCAGTAGCAGCAGTGGTTACAGGTGAGCCAAAAGGTTTGTTTCAATGTCTTGTAAGCAGCATTCATATAGCTGTTTAGAGGCCTGATTACATTCATCATAATCTGTCCTTACATCTCTCCACAATATTTGCAATAACTAAACTTGCTAACTGGAGGAAAGGGCAGAGTCTTCATGTTGCCCTGCACTCTTGCATTGAGGCAGCCAAGGGGATGGCAAATGTTGTTGGATCATTCATGCTGCAATATGGAGAGGGAATTAAAATAAATTGTCCATGCATGGTTTTGCAGCCCTTCAACCAGACCGGTTCTCCAAAATATTTCAGTCAGACCTGCTGCAAACAGCTGTTCCTGAACAACAGAAGGCAGCACTGTCTGTTACAGGAACAGGAATGGGCATGAGGATGTTTGAAGGAGTTGATAAGCTCTAAGTGGCAGGATGTCAAACCTCAGCCTTGGGGCAGACATGTCCCAGCCAGAGATGTCCTGAGTCTGGTCATCATGAGGCTTGGATTAGGATTCAATTTCACAGAATTATAGAACATACTGGGTTGGAAGAGACTTTTGAAAGACATCTAGTCCAACAAACCCACCCCTGCACTCCCCCGTGCTTCCTTCCTTGGTAAGGGATTTTGCTTTGAAATGAGTTTTGTTCCCGAAACCTGTGGTGCCTCAGGCATAAAACAATAACCTGAAAGATCCAAAATTTCATTACCTTCCTTAACACATGGCTAAAATTATGATAATATAGGACAGGGCACTTTAAATCTCACATATTCCAACTAATATATAATAATATAATAATAAGCCAACAAAACAGATAGCACTTAAAGGAAGTTATTATACACTAGATAATTAAATCCATCTCCAAATACTATTCACTGTCACTGTTATTTCTCTGTCCTTATTTTACCTAGTACCCTTTTCCTGAGCACATGTTCCTGAAGTGAAAAGGATAGATTTGCATACAAAGCTAGAAGAAAAGTAAATATAGTTGATCTTGTTTTACCTTAATGTCTTAAATTGTTTGGGGTTTGTTTAAACCCTTTTTTTATTAGTGGAAGAAATCTGTTCTACCAGGTTCTGCCTTCATCTTAGATGGAGATTGCTATATTGCTATATCTCTACCCTCAGCACTATTATGGTCATTCTAAATCATTCAGCCTCAGAAATATGAACTAGTTTAATACTGACATCGACAGAAGCCACCAGAACTTTTTTTTTTTTTTTCTTTTGGAGGGTCTTGGTGGATTTCAAGTATCCCACACATACTCTGCATTTTGTGTAGAAGTGGTTTGGTGCCCCAGATTGAAATGATACAACTGCTCTTACATGTAAGAACTGACTGCTTATAACTTTCAAATTCATCACAGCCTTATCATGGAGAGTCTACAAACTATTGTGAAGATCTAGAATATTTAATCAAAGCCATCTAGGGGAAGGAGGAAGCCAAGATGAACTAGTGTGTAAATTCATTCAGTCTCACCTGGTGAACCACCTTGTCCTAAAACAACTTCTTCCCCCAAGATTCAAAAACCATCTGTGCAACAATGAGAAAGGCACACATTCAGTCTCCTGAGAGTGGTACAGGCAGAGCAAGCAGCATGAGCATCATGTGCTGAGCAGAAACAAAAATCTGTTCAGCCCTCTGTGTGTGCAGTTAAAAGTATGTTCTAGGAGTGCTTTCTGTCATACCTCAAATTGCTGGGATGGTGGAGGAAGGATGCAAGCATCCTTCTGAAGCACTCATATATTGACCTGTATTTTATTTGTCTTTAATCAGATGTTATTTTTCAGGCATTATTTGTCTCCCACTAATTGGCATCCAAAAGTAGGAGGGTAAGTATGCCAGAACTGAAGTTATTACTACAATCATCTTCATTTGAAATGCAGCCACCTTTTTTAACATCTCAGTCCATAGCAGATGTCTATCTGAAATATGAGTGTTTCAGACCAGTTGGCTGTAGCCTACAGCCAACTTGTGAACTTGCTTTCTGTCCATTATTAATCATTCCCTCAGAGGTAACTGGGCAGGCAGTTGGCAGATCCTGTATATTTGGTAGATTTTTCTTTGCCATTGCCAAAATGTGCAAGGCCAAGCCTGCAGCTTCTCTGTCACAAGTCTACATATTCAGGAGATATGTCTAAACTGCTTCACAGCTTTTCGTCAGTGTTAAATTCACTCTCTTTTTACAAACTCCAGCATCATCCAGAATGCTACAACAGGGAGAAAAATACAAGAGGAAATACAAAGAGTAAGAGAATTAATGACTGTCTTGTGTGACTTACAGTAGATTCAGACAGGGTGCAGATTACCAGTGCAGTGCTTTAGCTACAAAAAGGCCTTCTTTGGTGGGGTATTGTTGCTTTTGCTTGCATAGCAGTGCTGTGGTCATAGGAAACAAGGGAGGAGTAAGGCCATTTCCCCCACATTTGTGGAAGGTCTGTGCCCTTGAAAACCTGCTGAAACATGAGTTAGTCCTGCTGGGCACCCTCAGCTCAGTCTGGCCTAGAGATCATCAATGATGCAGCTCTTTCATGCCTGGCAGGAAGAGACAATCCCAGAGAGGATTTCTATAGTTTGCCATGGTTGCTAAAGTGACCTGGCTATCCTAGAGCTCGAGTGCATGCAGAGAGAGGGTCATAAAGGTGCTCAAATATAACTTCACCTAAGAAACAAGCTACTCTGCACTCTTTTCAGAGCAATCTCCCCTGCTGTTTAGTTCGTCCTGCTTACACAGTGGAAGCTACAGAAGCTATCAGTGACATATCCAGTATTACAAAATAGGTGCATGATAATAACCATTGTGAGGAAAAACCACAAACAATCACAGATATCACAGCAGCGGGTGGAACTTGAGAAAATCCTACGATCTCCAGTGATAAAACTAGTTTCCTTTAACAGCACTCTTCCAGCAGCCATGCGACCTCCCAAAGCTGACTTTTACTTGATTTAGTAGTTAATTTCTCCACAAGGATTACCACATCCATAGGGAATATGAATGATTGATGGCAAAAAAGTAAGAACTCAAATTTTAATAGAGAGGATTCCTTATTTCTTAATATAGCGACAAACTAAGTGACAAAAATACATCTGGACAAATTACATCAGTGTCAGAAATAATGGCAACACTTTAAAACATTACTTCTACGGGCTTTCCTTACCCCTACTAAAAAGCTGACAATGTGGTTAACATGTACCACTCATATCCAGGCCCTTTCCACGACTCACAGAAGGGCTTCCAGATGCCGCCATGTAAACTATCATCTAAATATTTGTGGTTCCCTCAATAGCTGGTACAACAGGGTATATTTTATTTTTGCCTTAAAGAGAAGGCATTGTGCAAGATGACAATATTTGTCTAGTTAAGGAGAAGCTCATGGTTTAACAATACTGACTGATGCTTGAAAAAGAGTGTATTGCAGCCCTAGCAATTGTCAGACCACATCTCTCAGTCAGAGCTTCAACCCTGCTAGAACAGACAGGAGCTAAAGTGGGAAATGCAGTATCTCAGAATAAACTTATTTTCTACTTGAAAGAGAATGCTGAAGAATTCACTTACAATGTCATTTAGTCCCTATATTTTTATACAACTACTGGAGTTTTTAATTTTTTAAAAATAAATTTAAGCATCTCAAAAAATAAAACACATTTTCCTACCACTGCTCTTAATTCCAGCTTTATAAGCTAATAGAGGCATTGCACTCTAGGATCAGCTGAAAGTGTTGAAAAGATGGTTCTGGTTTAAGGTCAAGTAGCCTACATTCTCTTTGTTGCTGTTAAATAAGAAACTAATCAAATGTCTTAGAGCTGCTATGTCAGGGGACTGGAGGGGACGTCTAGAGACCACCTAGAAAATCCCCTTTTCTCACAGCCAATCAGACATAGCTGTTCTTAAAAGGATGAAAGCTTCCTACGAAAAACATGTCAGTGTTTCACTGTCTTTACTACCAGAAGAATTTTTCTGACGTTCAGCCTGGATGTTCCTTGCTGCAATTTATGTCCATGATTTATTGATAGTCTAAAATTGGGAGAATCTCCTGTGTCTTTTTGCAACACCATTTACTCACTGGAGAGGTCAGACTTCTCTTCCTAAAACTGAGGAACTCAAAATCCTTCAGTTTTTCTGTATAGGCAATTTTTTTCAGATCTCTGATTTTTGGCCTTTGATCTGAATACCCAAACTTGACACTGCTCTGCTTCAAGCTTTACCACTGCCTCAACAATGAATGATTCTTGGTACGTCTTGCTAGATATGGTTTTCTTAATAAATCCCAGTATAGTCACATATTTTCAAACAATGTGATTGTCTCATGTTTCTCTTGTAAACTCCTATACTCTTTGCCTTCTATTTCATCTCATGAAACTGCTGGTTAGATAAGAATAATTGGCTGAGCATCTGTAGATCCCTTTTCTATACCTAGCTGAAGTGAGGTGGTCTGCAATTCAGTTTTAATAAGGTGTCTTTCCACCAGTCTACTGAGGGGTCTTTCCCTGTTCTGCCTTGTCTTTTTTCCCTTTTTCTCATATGTGTACACATATATGGTGCCTTTGTAGCAGGATGCCCTGCCTAACTGGAGGCAAAAGAGCTGAAACTATACAAAATTTGCAGAAGTTACCAGTACTGGATGAAGGGGCGTCACACTGCTTTAGTACTGAAGAATGCTGAGACCAGTCTGACTCATCAATCTGAAAGATAAAGGAAGAACATTTCCTGACAGAAACTGGCACCAGTGAGCACATGGCAGAGAAAGCTCCTGATAAAGCAACCAACAAGTTGTAATGCTGATAACTTATCTAAAGCTGTTAGCTGACACAGCTGGCCTAGACACATATGACTGACAATCACTTCATACTAAGAAACCTCTGCCCCACTTTTTAACCATACGGTCTTCTAACATATCACCTCTTGGAATGTGTGTGGCAATTCCTCCCTTGAGTGGAGACCCAATAAATAGTACACTGTATTAGTAGCTATAGCTACTATAGCTACATTGGAGATTCAATAAATAATACACTGTATTAGCAGCTATAGCAATCTATATTGTGTAGTAAATAATACTGTTTAGTCTAATCATTATCATCATCCATTTAAATAAATAACTAATTTTATTTACATAATTACATATATATGATTTGCCATCCTTAATACTGTGTGACAAAGTCATGTAAAGGCTCAATTACACCTATAATACAGGCCTTTAGACATAAACTGTTGACAAAGTCTGTCGCTAAGATTGGATCATTGGAATTATCCTGATTTAGACTTATGAAGAAAAAGATGTAACCCAGCCAATGCTTCCCAGATACAGTATAAAAGATTTTGATTTTTTCCCCCTTTGTAAAATTGCACATCCACACACAATTCATGCACAAGAGCATCCCACAGTCATCAACAGACCCACTATTCTCACTATTTTCAGTAAAAGTTGCTTGACTGGGTCAGAGAAGGCTACTGTGGAAATCATTAAGAAACTGTTATTTGACAAAATTATCCAAATGCTAAAACATGGATACAAAAAACAGATGGGAACCTAAAGAAGTTAATGGAAATCATTAGGGAAACTAAATACTCTGAGCAAAGGCTGAACTGCAGATGGCATCATGCAGAGCTGAAGAGAAATAAAACTTTAGAGAGGAGGTTGGAGAAGAACTGCAGCTCTGGTAAAACCAGAATAATACAGGGCCTTTAGACTAATTAGTGGTAAAAAATCAGGGGAGATAGGATATGTCAGCATTTTATAACACCTTTACGCTTGTGAAGAATCAGCTAAAGTTTCTTTAGACACAGAGACAGAGGCACACTGGGTATTCTAGTACTTGGCATGAGGCACTCAAGTTACTTGTAAAAAGCAAAAAGCACAAGGGAAACATTACAGACACTTCCCCATAGATAAAAGATTTTTAGAGTCTCCACATTCGGACTGAGATGATCTGAGACATTTCCCTAGATCGTCTATAGATTTTTGGAGTGGGTTATTAAAGCTCTCAAATACCACAGAATTAGGGTGATACTGCTGCATTTGTATAAGGGCCATGAAATCTAAAGGGCAGAAATGTGGGGGTTTTATTTATTTTTCTTTTAAGGAAAATCCCACCCTCCCCTGAGGTACCGTGTATCATTCCGCTCACTGCTGTAGTAGCAGTTAGGCGTAGCATTCCTGTATCTGCTTGCCAACACATCCCATCAGGGCTGAAGTCCCCTCACTATCAGAAGAAAGGAAGGAATAGCCCCTTTCCCTGCCTTTCCACAGCCAGAAGGCAAAACAGGGAAGGTGTTTATATATATCAGCACCCAGCGAGACAGACCAGACTGCAGCCAGCATATTTATTCCTTCTAAGGGTGCCTCTCACACCACAGCCAAAAGGCTCCTCACATTCTGAGCTCTGCTAAAATCTAGAACAAGAAACAGTAAAACAACTCAAGCAGCTTTTGTTCCAAAGAGACTTGTAAAGGGAAAACGTAAAAAGATTAACTCATCTTCTCACCGTTATGCTTCAAACTATCCTTTCTACAGTTCAGTTGTCATTTGTCTTGCACGTGCTTATGTTTGCACATATTTTTGTCATTACAGCTGATTACAAAGGTGATAAGTCATTCATATTTCATTAAGTAAGAGAGGAGTGATCAGAAAGAAACTGGCGAAAATGCTGGATAGTTGATAATCAGCTTTTAAAAAATGAAAAAATAGTGAGTTTGATTTTTTAAAATGCCAAAGTTTGCTACTCATACAGATTAAATCATGAAAAAAGGAGAGGTTTATTCCTAAAACAAGTACATGTAGAGCTAGAACAAGGGAGAGTGGCTTTAAATTGAAAAAGTGGAGGTTTAGATTAGATATTAGGAAGAAATTCTTTATTTTAAATGGGGAAAAGCTGCCCAGAGAAATTTTAGATGTTCCATCCCTGGAAGTATTCAAGGCCAGGCTGGATGGGGCTTTGAGCAACCTGGTCTAGAGACAGGTGTCCCTGCTCATGACAAGGAGGTTAGAACTACATGGTCTTTAAGGTTCTTTCCAAACCATTCTATGACTCTGACTCCATGTCTTCCAAAGACGGGTTTATATTTCTTCTTCAAGTTCATTTCCACTTAGAAACCTAATTTGGCAGAAAGCATGTATCACTTCAGTTTATAATAAATAAATGCTGCTGAGTATTGAATTTACTGTTGAATACTGAATTTCCTGCAGAAATGCAGTATTCAACAGTAAAATCAGAATTCTTGCAACAGCTCTCCAAAATTTCTCCTTGATTGTAAAGGATGCCCTAGAGCTAAGCTGGGGAAAAGGGGAAATGTTGGGACAGGACAGAAAAAGAAGCTGTGGCTAATTTTTCTGTTGATCTTTAGAAATCTCTCCCTGTTCTGACTTGTGTCAACATTCTCAAAAAGTGTAGAGTGACCTGTTCTTCCGAAGTGAGCTTCTGAAAGAAAATGACTGCTTTTACCAATGGAAAAGCCATCTGAAAATATTGGAATAGCTCATTTTTACTAATGGTCTTTATCAACACAGTTTTATGCTAAGCTGATCTTTCTAAACAAGGAGGCCTGGGTGGGAGAAGGGGGAGGGGGATTGTTTAATTTCTGGAAGAAATTCAAAAGCAGAATTCTAGAAGCTATTTAACTTGATGTCATGCAGCATCATTAACTGACTAAAAATAATACCAAAAATTAGTACTCTGTCACATTTACTTTTGCTTAAAAGCTGGCTGGCAGATGTCCAGGATTTCTGTGAGAATTCTCTAGCGGACATTTATACTTCTACTGAATTTTCTCACTTTCAGATCTTCATCAGTGAACAGAAAACCTCTTGTTAATAGGTTTTCAAAAAGGGATCAAAATCATCTAGATATTTTTTCCAACCTTTATTTTTCTGTTATAACCTGGGCAAAAAGAAATTATGAGCTTCTATTGGCCACTTATTTAATGCAATCCTTGAACGTTTCATTGAGGGATGGCTAAGAAGAAAGGAAATGTTATGGCTCTTCTTTGACAGTGGTAAGAAAGAGGTCCAGTTCTGTTTCAAAAGTGTGTTTTGTCCAGTTCTGAGGCCAGCTGGGGAAAACAGTAGTATATCAGAGAAGGTTTAGAAAAGAGTTGTTAAATAGTGGGAAACCTGCTTCATAGCTCTGTCTTTATAACTTCTCAAAGAAAAGGCGCAGAAATAACTGCATCACAGAATACAGCTACCTACATGGAGAACAACACTTCAGTGAAGGTTTCTACACTACAGCAGACAAAGGTGCAAGAACTTCCAGTGCTTGGAAGACACGCACATAGACACGAGGTCGGCAAAGGAAGCAGTCCTAAAAATCTTTTCATGTTTTCATAGGATCCTCATCTCTGCAACTGTCAGAATTTCACAGAAGGACAGAATTTTTGTTAAAAATAGTCTGAAGGTCAGCTAGCTCAACCCTCTGCTCAAGGCAGGATAGCTTCAAAGTTAGAAGATCAGATTGCTCAGAGCTCTGTCTAGATAAGTTTTGAATATTTTCAAGGACAGAAACTTCACAATCTCTCTGTATGACATGTTCCAGTCTTCAACAAATCTTTTCCCAATAGGAAATAGGAACTTTCCATGATGCATTTCTTATCCCCTCCTTCTTATCCTTTAGCACTGACACCTGAGAAGAGTCTGGATTCCTATTTTCTAATAACCACCCACTACACTGTTTAACATGGCAAGTATTCCCCTTCAAACTCCTCTTCTTCTGGATTATGAAAACCACTTCCGTCAGCCTCCTCTTAGAATGTCACATATTTCAGCTTCTTTGTCATCTCAGTGGTCCTTCTTTGGACTCCTTCCAGCTTCCAGTATGTAAATCTCTCTGGAGGGTAGGAGTGGGTGGAAATAGAGACATGACTCTAGAGGCAGCCTCAAAATTGCAGGGCAGAGGAGAATAATTGCATCAACCTGCTGGTTATGCTCTTACTAACTGACCAGTGTGCTGCAAGACCTCATTGTTAAAGGACACACTGCTGATTCGTGTTGGGCCTGCTGCTCACTAGGACCCTCCAGATCTTCTCCTGCAGGGCTGTTACCTGGTTAGCCCACCTACAGCCTGTAATCAGCATGGGGCTGTTCACCCCAGATGCAGGACTCTGCTCATGTTTTTGATGAATTGAACAAGTTTCCCAACAGCCAGCTCCTCTAGCTTTTTGAGGTGTCTGTGCTCTTTATCAGTGTCCTGCCCCTTCCCCGCCCCCCCCACAGCTTGGTGTCACCCTTAAGCTTGGCAGGAGCTCTTTTCTATCATTCAGGTTGTTGATCAACACATTAAGCAGTGGCCCATCCAGTATTTCACGTACTCTGTAGCTCCCTCAAGTCTACATCTACTCAGTTCGTTTATAAGAATATAGTTAATAAAATTAGGATCAAATAACCTGATAAGATCAAGATAAACAACATCCATTACTCTCCCTTTTTCAGCCAGCCAGCCGCCATTTCATCAGAGAAGGCAATCCAGATCATCAAGCATCATTTGCCCTTGGTATGTCTATGTTGAATATTCCCAAGCATTTTCTTATTCATGTGCTTGGAAACAATCGAACTTTCTCCACAGTACTCTCAGGACTAAAGTGAAGATAAGCAGCATGCAATTTATCAGATCCTGTCTTTCCCTTTGGTTCTTCTGCTATGGTTAATATGGATTGTCCACCCAATAAGCATTTAGCTACGTACATTAAAAAAGAATGTTGAATCAATAAACAATTTAAATCTATTGTGGTCTCACTTAAAATCAAGGTGGAAGAGTTAATGCTAGCCTTAACTTTCCTTGTCTACTCATGCTGGGTAGCAGAGAAAAAAGAAATAGACAATACATGATGTATTGTTTGATTTTGGGCAAATTTGATCTTTGCTGCTCTGAAGCAAACCATGATTAGAGTGGAGAAGAGTGATGAAATGGTGTGAAGGTGCATTTGCTTATTTTCTCTTGCTCCTACAATCCCTTTAATCTCACTACTTCACTGTTTCATCCAGTATTCTTCTTTGCTGTCCTATCTGTTATTACTACCTGTCACTATTGAGTTTGGGGACAGCGAGAAAGCAGCATACTTCAGACTGGGAAAAAAGTTTTTTTTTATTGAGAAAAAAGCAGCCCTTATAAAAGCTAGTCCATACAAGTAGCAGAAGGTCAGTGGTTCACTCAGTGAAAGCCTCTCGTAACCATTGGTCAGTTATAACAACGCCTAAGAATAACAAACTGAAACAACAAGATGCAAAAACACCACCTGCAAAATACAGTTTACAAAAACACATAAGATGTGTTACATAAAATTTACATAAAATTTTACATAAAATTCTCCTGGTTCTCAGCTCTGTCCTGTGAGAGAGCAACCTCTTCTCACAAAGAGGGCCGGGAGCTAGAAAACCTTCCTTTGATCGAGCTTGTCAGTGTCCACAACTACCTACCACTTGGTGTGGAAAAATACACACAAGTAATTATTTGATTTCTGTATCCAATTAATTATCATAAATAAATAAATAAGCAAGCTCTATGGTATTATAGTAAGGAGTGGAAACACATTTTTTTCTACAATTGTTTGCAAAGAATATTTAGTGAATCACGTCTCTGCTAGAGTTAGGGCACATACCTTTAGGACAGAGGACTATAATATCTCATTTCAGCCAAAAGTGAAGGTCATGGTTCCACTCTATTAGTTCAGTCTTACTCTTATGTCAACTCAACCCTGGAGAGGGTTGCAACACCACTATTAAGGTTGGAATGAAATAAATATAAATGCAAAGGCATGTTTGTAAATGGAGCAAAAGGAATAACAGCAGGGATTAAGCATGACATTCAACAATAGACAGGGAAAAATCAACACCGGTAAAAGTAGTAAAGGCTGAAGAATGCACTTCTCATACCAAGATCATGGCAGGGGTGACTCACTGGTTGTGGGCCTGTGCTCTGGTCAAGGAGTGGGGTTTAATGAGTTTACAGCCCAGTGCCTTTTCTGTTCTTGTTATTCAAACAAGAATATAGTTTGTAGACAGAAGATGCCAAAACCAAGAAAACAGCACAGCATTCATCAACCTCAATGTCACACACGAGTAACCCCCAACAGACTACTTGGACACAGGTATCTGGGAGTTTATGAATATGAAATCAAAGAGTCACTTTACCCAGAAACAAAAATAACCTTCCCCTTCTCCAGTCTCACTGAGTTTTCTTGCAGTCCAATGGTCTTGTGTCCCTTTCCCCACCCTCCCCCAGAAGACAATAAGTGCTTAGAATGAAATCAAGCATGCTATTGCAGGGGCTATTATTGGACACTGAGAAAAAGCTGAAAATAATTCACACATATCACAGTTTGTGTCCCTGCCAGCCAGTTGTCACTATAAGAAGTTTACAAAGATAACAATTTTCATTTTGAAGCTCCAGGACTACTTGGAGCTACTCCTCTTTAGGATTTAGTTACTGTGATCATCAAATCCTTGACTTACGTATCTTTAGAAAGATAATTTGGATATTGATAAATTATGATGGCCCCATCCGTTTAATTTTCATTGCATTACTAACACAGAAAAGGTTTAAACAACTTGTTCCTCTGTTCCCTGCATACAGTGCCTGGGTCAGTCTGTGGTTCAAGGCCTTGAGCAGCTCATGACCACCCTGCTGCCAAGAGCAAAATCCCCTGTTACTCTTCTGGCTCAAAAAAGTGCCCAGTCGAAGGTTCCATTTCCCACACTTGATTTTAGCACTAATCAGTTCCATCCTTACAGGAAAACACCTTTGGATCAATTTCAAAATCCTCTACTAAGCAAACTGCTTTGGAAGCATTATAAAAGCCAGACCCACCCTTTTCCCTGTAATAAGTGATTTGTGTTAAGACTTGGTAGGTGTGTGGATAAACCCAATGCTAACAGCTCCTGAGTATAGTCAGTTTGTCTGGAACTGCAGTACATCTAAAAATTTCAGCTTGAGACTGTGCCATTTAAATGCAGCTCCTAAGAAAGAGACAGGAGTAGCTGTGTCTTTTCAGCACCTGAAGGACCAGTGTGTGACACTGCAAAGGTCAGTAGGTTGCATCAATCAGCATTGCAGTGTCCCCCTGTCAGCAAAACAATGCCATAAGGAGACAACAGTACCTACACACTGATGAGAGCAAAACAAAAAGCATCAGAATAAAATTTCCTGTGGAAAGTTAAATAAAACAAGCTATTTAATGGTGTATACTGAAGAAACATCAACTGTCTTCAAAGGTCAGATAAACTTGTGTTAGAATATTTGTACCTGAGCCTTAATTTCCCTTAGGTTCAGCCTGTATGGACCTAAATGTCTATAAAGACTGCAGCAGTTCACCAAATCTGGAAAGTCAGGAGGGTTTCCATATAAACAATACAAGACCCAGACATAAACAGAATGTGTTGTTCCCTAAGGTATAGGGCTGCTTTTGACTGAAAATCCATTAGCTTTTCAAAATAAAAAAAATAAATAAAATATAAACAGTCCAATCATCACAGCATCCCAACTGCAATCACAGCAGTCTTTGTTTTGGCAGATTTTCACAGAAAGCACAGGTTATTTGAGTTTGTGCAGAAAATGCTCCATACTGCCATTTAAGCATATGAGAACAAGACTTTTTCATCTACCCATCACCACCCACAGGCAAGGCAGGCTACAAAGAAGCAGGGGATATGGCTTTCTTATTTTTGTGCTGCCAAATTGCCAAATTCTGACAGTCCCTACTGTTCCACACTGCTTCACTGCTATCCCTTCTGCTAGTAAAGGGCAGATCATACCTTCATATCTGGGCACTCATAACCTCTATTACCACAGCCATTCTCACAGATACAATTTTCATCAGCTAACTTAAATGGTTATTGCTGCACTTCATACTCATGCACCAAAGAGACCTTGGTTCCTGTGTTTGCATTATGTGTCTCTTAGTGGAACATAATGGACCAGCATAAAAGAGCTAAAAAATGAACCAACTGGGGAAATTTTGCCTGAGGAGATCAGGAAGGGAACAGTGTGCACTGGGAATTTTAACAAAGCGCAGTGCAATTGAGGAGGCACATAAAAAATGAAAGTCTCCTTAATCTCTAGCTGAAAGTGACATACTGTTGAACTTCAACAGTTAACTTAGGTATGTTCAATCCAAAGGATATTTCAGAAATAGGATGTTTGCTTAGCTCATGCAACATAATTTCTATGCCTGCAGGGTTGGATACAGACAGAGGCATGCTTCCTTTGCAAAGTTCTCTCAGGACACAGAGGAACTCAGCAATCTTAGCACTTACAATGAGAGTGAAAAGAGTCTGATTTTAATGAGAAGAACCAGCAAATTTCCTTCCTGAATGGGGGACCTTAATTTGAAGTACATCTGTAACACTGTTTACAGGATTTCAGTAACTGTGAGGATAGGTGCACAGTCCAGGACATCAGTTAGGGTTTTTTTGTTGTTTTTTGTTCTTAGGGGATGGTGAATCTTTTTCCTGGTGTTAAGTGGTTGCAATTAATCCCACCCAGTGTCTATAAAGGAAAAAAGGAAAAACATTTGACGCAAAACAGCAGAAAAAGAATAACCTAAACTGTAGCTCCCTGTGGCACTGTATGTCAGAGCTAATCCCATACATTAGCATGCAGTGGCACCCTTGGGAGAAGCTTGCTGAGATAAAGCTGTTCAGGAAGCAAGAAAGAGAAGCAATTCTGATGCTGTTTGTTTGTACCTTTGATGAAGAGCTATAGAATTACCTTTCAGTAGCAGAGATATGCCTGGCATTGCCACGAGAATAAGTGTACACTGGACTGCCAGCTCCTTGTGAAGGCAGTCACCCCTTCCTCGGAGGTGCAGCCAAACTGTGATTAACCCTAGAGAAGAAGTTGGGCCAAATGTCATGGTTACAATGACATTCCTTCCAATACTTCTGGATATACAGATAAAAATCATTCTCATCCCAGAGGCATTTCCTGCTGCAGCCTAAGCAGACCTATAAAAGGTACAGAAAAGCCTTCTCTGTTCATTCCAGTGTCATTTCCTTCATCTCATCCAGCGCAGATTCAACTTCTGGCTACTCATCTGACTTTTACTGCTAAAAGAGCACCACAGCATTCATTGCTCCTAGTGGTTTTCTGTACATGCAGAGGGATAGTGAGATATCCACTTGGCTACTTCCAAAGATGAATGCTGTCCCTTGCACAGAACTGAAGTTTAATTCTGGCTGTGTATCTCTACAATACAATGTATAGAAGATCCAGCTTTCGGACAAAAGTGGTTTTCTCCTGGTAAGTAAGCTGCAAGTACCTCCATCAGTATTGTCTTTGCTTCTCTGTTGATATTCTGTGCATCTGTAGTCAAACTTTATCTCCTTAAAGGTCTTTTATAACTGAACTGCTTGTACAGTCCTTCAGTAGCTCATACACATTCACATTCTAGATCCTGATTAATTCAATCCCCCCTACAGTAAGTACCATAATTCTTAAACTGTAGAAAGGAAAAAACCCTGTGTATTTACAGAGTACTGAGAAGAGGTTTTAAAATAAATGCAACACATTGAAGGGCCAGAAACACATAGGCGGTAAAAAAGCTGTTCTCATTCCAGAAAAACATAACTGACCAAAATGGATGGTTGTTTAAACCAGAAGACATCCCAAGAAGCTAAGGCTCAGTGATGATACAAAAACCTTACAACTGCTATAAAACTGTGCTGATACAATTTATTCAGGAGAATCAGATCAGTTCAGGGTAAAGAAAAGGAAATTAATCAGCATCCTCTTTAGAGAAAGTTACCCAAGTATCTTCAGTTGCTAATTTTAATCAGTGAGTCTTGGAAAAACACTGACTTGTAGGGGAAGTAATACACAGACTAAGCTGCAAAACTAGCTTCTTCTAGGAGACTGATCAGTGTATACATACACACAAAGAGATTTGAAGAGCTGCACCTATCTGAATGTAGCTTCTATCACTTGCATCGCCAATAGAGCAAGTCACCTGTTCACATGGGGACTGAGGACTCCTGCTCAAACACCAACAATCAAAGTTCTAAGTCCCTGTCAAAAAGCCAGGGACTGCTTCCTTCTTCCAAACATGGAACGCAAACTTGGTAGGCCAAAAAGAGCAAAACATACTTGGAAAAGATCAGAAATCAATAAGTAAAATTACATGGTGAGAGTTTTCTCTCCTAGAAGGTGCTTGCAATAGTCCTAAACAACTACCTAGGCAACCGATTCTCCCCTTATATTTACTCTTTACTCACTGTTTGTTGTCTTGAGTTAACAGAGTCAGATGTTCACATAGATTCTCTCTGAGTTTCCTAGACAAATGCTAACTGAGCAGCAATGTTCCCATGTAACCCACTTCAGAGTGTGTGCCCAGTGCAAGCAAGGTCAGGTGACATAGGAGGAATACAGAGATGCTGCTCACCACTGTAGGGAGAAAATTCATATGGCCAAAGGTCAATTGGAGTTGAAGCTGCCAGAAATGTGGGGGACAATAAAAAGATTTTCCCAATATATTAATGGCAGTAGGCAATGTAAAAACATCAGTGCATTCCAGGATGAGGATGGCCACCTCATAAACAGGGACAGGGACAAGGCAGAGGTGTTTAACGCATTCTTCACCTCTGTCTTCGGCACCAGTGATGAACCAAGGGGGTTTCAGTGTCCTGAGCTGGACGACAATGACTGCCAGAATGCTCAACTCCCACTCGACCCCAAAATTTCATGGGATCTGCTGTTCCAGCTGGATCCCTATAAATCTATGACGCCTGATGAAATTCATCCTAGAATCCTCAAAGAGCTGGCTGATGTAATTGCAAAGCCGCTCTCAATGATTTTCAAGTGATCTTGGGAATTCTTGGGATCTTGGGAATTTCAAGTGATCAGTAAGCTGACTGGAAGTTGGTGAACGTTGTTCCGATTTTCAACCAGAAGAGACCCAGAAACTACAAGCCTGTCAATCTCACTTCAGTGCCTGGTAAAGTTATGGAGAAGATTACTCAGGGAAGTATTGAAAAACACCTGAAAGACACAGATACTGGTCACAGCCAGCACAACTTCATGAGAGGAAAAGTCCTGCTTATCAAACATAATTTCCTTCTACAACAGGTTAACCCACCTATTTGATCTAGAAAAAGCAGTAGGTGTAATCTTTTCAGACTACAGCAAACTTTTTGCTACTGTCACAACCTTCAGATCCTTCTGGACAAAATGTCCATCCCACAGCTGGATAATCACACTACACATTGGGTGAGCAGCTGGCCCAAGGGTCAGGTACAAAGGGTTACAGTGAATGGGCTGACATCAGACTGGTGACCTGTCACTAGTGGGGTTCCACAGGGCTCCATCCTCAGCCCTGTGCTCTTCAACGTCTTCATTAATGACTTGAACACAGGAGTGGAAGGGATACTAAGTAAGTTTGCCAACAACGTGAAATTGGGGTGAGCTGTCAACTCCCTCAGGGGCAGAGAGGCCCCGCAGAGAGAGTTCAAAAAATTAGAGGGATAGGGAATAACCAGCTGTATGAACTGTTGGATTCCTGTGTTCAACATGGGAAAGTGTTGGATTCTGCACCTGGGATGTGGCAACCCTGGTTGAGTGCATAGACTAATAGCTCCTGCCTTGCAGAGCTTTGCCTTTGTAAAGCTTTTGAGATGACTGCATACATTTATTTCACCATTCAGTAAGCCTCCATAGCAGACTGGCTGCTAGCAACACCAGCCTCAGCCTTCTGAAAAGGCTGTAGAGTACTCCTCACCTGCTCTTCCAGAAGTTATCCACATTCCTCAGGTGCAGCTGAGTACATCTGGCTATAGCTGGGTTTTATTACATCATTACAAATGAGCCAGCAGAGTCCCTCCTGTGAATACATAAAATGTGTCTTAAAATCAAAGCAGAATTTTGAGGCACTGTATTTGCAAAATTATTTTAATATTTAATATTAAATCCATGACCAGACATAAAACCAAAATCTAGAGACAGTCCTAAACTTTTTATTCAAGTGCATAAGGAGTTAAAAAAACAACAGGAAAAAAAGGTGGAATGAAGATCTTTGAGATTGTGAGTCTCAAGATTACACAAACAAACTGGAAATAGTGCAGGGAAATCAGGGACAGACCACGGGGAGTTTCAGAGACTGAAAATAGTTTATGCCTCAAACATTGATATAAAATTTTAAAGAAGCTACAACCACAGAAACCTCCTTGAAGAACTTTGGACTGTAAGTCAACTGCTGATTAGATTAAAGGAAACNTTATTCTGTCCCTGTCACTCTCTTTCTGTCCCCCCCCACCTATTTTCTACTTCTTTCCTTCTTTCTTTCTGTCCCTCTCTCTCATATCTAGCATCAAATAAAACCCATATTATTGTCACTGGCATATGGTCTCGTTTGCACCTTAATTCGGGCAGAGGAATTTCCAAAGAACCTTAATAATAATAATTGGATCTTAACATGGAGGTATTGCTGATAGTACAGCATGACTCAACTAGTTCCAGTAAAGACAGAAAATGTACTAAGCAGCCATTATGACAGATTCGGAGAAAGAGAAAGAAAAGGAAAATGACTGAAAAGCAAAGCAGCAATTCCAGTCAGAATATACACCAAGGAAGTGTACTGCACTAGAGCTGTAAATGACAAACAAGTGGAGAGTGGGAGCCATATATGTTCCCTGGTAGATACCACTGGTCACTATATAGACCAACGTTTTTCCTGAATTGTTCACTTTCGGAATTAGAATTTTGTGGCAAACTAAGGGAGTGGACTGTTCTTTTCTCTGTTCATCTCTCCTTTGAATGAAAATGTGTCCTTTGTGTGGAATTCTGCAACCACGGTTGCCATTTCAGATTGCAGTTTAATTGCATAAATATTAGAGGAAAACCAGCTATGCCTCTAATAAACAGTCTAAAATTAGTTCTCTGTTAATTATCTTACATCCAGAATAAAAGTCAATGTAGTAAGTAAAAGGCTATGTTCTGGTGTTTGGCTATAATTCTGATTCATATAGAGACTTCATCCATAACCTTGAAGAAATTTTGGTCCAATTTAAATCTTTAAATGGTATTTAAAGATTTAAAGGTATGGATTCTGCACTTGTTCTCAGCAGACCAAGTAGTCAGAGAGGAAGAGCAGTGTCTTCCAGAATTACAAACAGTAAATTTTTTCCCATGGGAAAAAAGGTATCTTAGACTGTAAATGAGATATTTGATCTTTTCTGTTTTAAAGATCCAAGTCCTCCAGAAAGCTGACTTCTTTAGCTCTAACACCAGTAAAATAAAAAATGCTTTTGGCATTACCCTAAATCAGGATAAGAGCCATGTGTTTTTGCATGCAAACTCATGCACAATTCTGGCAGCTATTGTACAAACACATAACTGTTTTATACACATACTGGGAAACATCAGTATCTTGGCTGTGTTTGTGTTGTTTGCCATCCATATTAAAATATCAGTGGTCTCATACTGGACACAGTAGATAAACCCTGTTTTTAAAATATAGTGTGGGAGAAAATCCAGGAATATGATGTCATCAGCAGAGGGATGAGTCTGCTATGTTCAGGGAGGGGCAGTAAAACCATAAGTTAGACTCATTCATACTAGAGAAGGAGCTGATCCCAGAGACGTGTTGCACTTCACTCATTTGATCTGCTCAGTGGTGAATTTTCAGTCAAGGTATGTTTTTTCACTTCTCTTTCATATGAAAAGTTCTCACTATTTAAATTCAGAGTGGTTTGTTGCTTCTTGAAAACCACTTACTGAATTCTTAATGTTTCTGGTTCAGTGACAAGAGAGCTGATATTATTATTGATCCAGGAAAATAGAGGAGAAAAACAATTTTTGCCAGTGTGCTTTTGTAACTTGTTGAGTTTTGCAGGGCTATAACATTTACAGAAAAATGCTTTATATCAAAGTATCCAATGTATCAAAGCCACAGGGTATTTCATCTGGCACAGATACTGTCCCATGTACTGGACAGTAAGGATTTCTCTTATCCTGATGACACTTCATGTCTGTAATCACACCATGGGTGCCGTTTCTTTCATCTCACAAAAATAATCAGAAAGTACAAGCAGCTAACTTTGTTTGTGGCTGAGAAATTACCTACAAAATAGTACGGAGAAAAGAGAGTCAATTCTTTTCTGTACATGCTGATAATTTTGTCTCTGTTTATTATTTTGATTGTAAACTTTGTTGAGCAGGATGTGGAAGTGCATGTGTGTGTACCTTACACTGCTAACCTGTCTCATCTGCACTGATTGAATGGCAAAAGCTAAACCTTTGAAACTTTTACTTATACTACAAAGAAGAAAGGTTTTGGATGACATTTAAGCTGCATTATTAGGTTTTCTTTTTAAAATCTGTATGCAAATAAAAAAAACCTCGGTAGGAGCTTGACTTTTAAGGTGCTGATGAAAACAAAGAGCTTAGTAGTGGTATTGTAATTAAAATCATATAACAAAAAGAGCAAAGGTTGAAATATATGCTATACTCTCAGCTGTTCATTTTCCATAACTCAGTATCCTAAGCAGCCTTCTTAGTGTAATAATAGCAAATAGCAATAAAGACAAAAGTGTTCACATAGTTAGCCATTAGAATTCTTGTTTTAATATTCTCTATGTAATCTTACAGATGCCGTCTCCTAAGATAGTAGACTTTTACCTTAAACAGCTGTACATATTTTCTTAGAAACTAGAAGACAATTAGCTGAGTAAAAGAAATCTGTTTTCACACATGAATCTCTAAGATTGAAGTATCCGTATATTGAGTAATATCAGTCATATGACTTTCATCTGGTCTCTGATAATGTACAATCATTAAGAAAAAAATTAAGAGGCGCATCTTAGCACTCCAGGTTCATTTATAGATTTCCAAATGTATTTGTCTTGTTTTCAGTGTGACTAGTGAAAACACAAACAGAAGAGATAAATACACCCAAGTTAATAAAGACCTTGGAACAGCAGACCAGAGACACCTCCAAACCTTTTTCAGGTTTTCCTCTGGGCCTTTTAGGACATGCAAGAACAAGATTAATTGAGTTACTCAGTGTTACCTGAACATTTTGTACTGACAATCTAACAAAAGAACTGCCTTTCCTACTGAGCTAGAGCTTTCTGAAATAAGCATCCCATCCTTGCACAGAAAAACAGCTTTAAAAATTCTCATAGCTATGTAATAGTTCAAGTATTTTCTCAGGCAGAAAACAAAAGGAATTTGGGAGAATTTTAGGACACTCATTATGAAAACCCTAAAATTTATTGTTTAAAAATAGCCAGTGTTTGATAATCTGTTTTTCATTAAAAGAAGGGGGTAAAAATCACTTAAGCACTCAAATTCCACTGTTTTAAAGTCACAGTAGGAAAACAAATCATATTACAAGTCTAGGAAAACTTATCAGAGAATAGACCTTTGCTTTCAAAACAAATTCCCTCTCAGAAACCAAATCAACTGTAAAAGTACACCTGAACCCAGTAGCAATGCTAATCAATAAAAAGGCAAAAAAAAACCCACAGAGAAAAATGTCATTTAGCTAGAAGGTCTACTTTTCTTTAAAATTACTCATAAGCCTTGTTCTCTTTTCATTCATGGTTTTTTGAAACTTCCTCTCAGCACTCCATACAGATGAATTTCCCCTTACCTTATCAAAAGGCTTATCTTCCTTCCTTCTTGCAATTAGCATATTTCATACATCGAGATGGAAAGTATCTGCCTGGCTGATACACAGCTGTAAAGGAACAGGGTACTTTAAAGTGGAGACAAAAGCTGTCCTTTGCCAGCCCTTTCTGTGCTTTAGTAACGTGCAGTTACTAAGGAATCACACCCTAGAGCAGTCTTTGGCTGCTGACTCACAAACGGGTGGCAGGCACATGGCTGAGCCAGCTTCTCCCCTCGGCTGGGTGCCCCTGAGCAGGGACTGAGGGAGGAGAGGGCATCCCAGTGCTGTGGCAGCCCTGAGCCAGGTAGGCTCTGCCACAGTGGGAAAGCACAGAAGATGAGAGCAGTACTTTAAATTTTGGCCCTGCAGGTTGGCTTCACACAGATCAAGTTGTAACTGCTAGTGATCACCACAGCAGTGACACCTTGTTTACGTAGAAGTAAAGCTCATGAACTGGGACTGAGGGACTCTGGTCATGGTCCAGTACCCCCCTTAGTAGTGTTAAATGTTGGAGAACAGGCACAAGTGGGATACAGACCAGAGAAACACAAGGAGCAAGGTTGCCTGCTGAAAGTACCTGTCTGCAGTCTGATAGGCATGTCTGAAGAATTCAGACATTGTTGCAAAGCTGCTGTATCAAACTTCACTAAAATACCTCAGGACTTTTGATGATCCCTGAAAGGGTGGATTTGACTTACTTTGGCTGCTGTGCTATATTTAAGTCCCCTACATGTTAACTCCTCAACTTGATTCAGCAAGGTTGTGCTGGTTTGTGTGATCCCTGTGAACAAATCTGATCATCCAGGTTTGCAGATTCAGTAACTTTGCACAATAAGGTATGCCAGAACAGTGATAGTATTGCAAAGACACTCTTCAGACTATGGTTAATTTGCAGAGAATGGAGCTGTCAAAATGCAGAAATCCATTTTTCCCATTCATGTTATCTGAGATTACAGTTAAATGCCACAAAAAAGTGAGTGATCCATGGTAGAGGGCCAGGTCTTTTTAACATTAACAGGATTTATGCATGCATGTCCAGGGGCAGAACTGGTCATAGGTGTTTTTCCTCCTTCAGTGTTCCTGCCTTGGCAGAAAGGAATAAGCCCTTTGGGCCCACGCCCCAGTGCGGAGGTGGTCTGTCCCTTGCCATGGCTGTAAGAATTCCTATCAGCTGTCCGGCTGACTGAAGGGCTGCTGCTCTGATGTGTCATGGCTTACAAAAGAAGGACAGCTGGTCCTTCTACCCACACACGTGGAGCACAGCAATGTGCCACTTTCTGATGTGAAGGGTAAACTCCCTATAGGTAGTGGGCAGGCCAATAATCTGGAAGTGTTTTATCAGGTACCTTGGGCATTTTTACAAAAAAGCAACTGTTAAGCCTTCATAATTCAAACTTGGTACCTGATCCTTAAACAAGTAAGTAGGACGACAGAAATATTGCAATATCTGTTGCTGGATTTTGGCTCAGCTCTGCATGCACCTCTCACCTCCTTCTGCAGCAGTCTTTCCCGATAATAAGCCATATTCTATTCCATATTTCATTTGGATTCTGCTTAGATTATAAGCTTGCAAGAGTTTTGCACACTGATTATCCCCAAAGCCTCTGGCAATCAGTGTAACACAGGCAGCATGGCAGTGTCTGCAGAGCTGTTCTCCTGGTTCTACCTGCTAGACAGCATCAAACAGCTCACCAAGAAAACAACCAGATGGAGGGACATTAAAAAGTCATACATGTAGCCATACAGGCTAGATCCTCGGCTGAAATGAATGCTTGCACTGCCCTCCAAATCAGCATCAGCCGAGTAATGAGAGATTATAGAAGATGAGGTCTTATGGATATAGCAGCAGGAATGAGCGCCTTGCTTACTGGTAGCCTGCTTAACAAACATCATTGACACATCCTCTTCTTCTGGCCTTATTCTGCAGAGGGAAAGCTCTGTGAAAGGCTGATTTTCCTAGCTGTGAAATAAGGAGATCACAAAAAAGTGTATGCCATACCCGTTCCTTTACCTATCACAAAGATAAACCTGGTTCTGAGACACATAATACACTTCTAGTCAAATTTTAGCCTTTGTAACTGTACAGCTTCAGTTCAACACTGAACTTCAGCCAATGAATCTTACAACCAGCCTAGTGTCATCAGGTTATTTATCATAAGAGTCTCATCTCTGACACCTGAGCTCAAGGATGAATTTTTATTTCTTTATTTCTTCAGATTGAGTCATCTAAAACAAACCCACCTGACACTGTTTGTACTCTGGGGAGCCCTCCCACATGCTCCTCATGCAGAATCCTGCTTTACCTGTTCAAGACCAGCTCACAGACGGCTGTTCACCTTGGCATAACCTAGAAATATTTCTTGTGCCTGGTCCTTCTAGTGCTGGGAGTGCACACAAGCCACTTTCTCCCCGAGTAAACAGCAAAAGAGCGGACAAAAGGTGTGAGGTTCTGAAGGTGACCAGGAAATGTCTGCTTTGTGGAAATTCTCTCTCCTCTTTGTACACACACAGCCATATATATGTATACACGCATAAACACATATTTAGAATTATTAGCATCTTGTCAGAGAAGTAAAATACATGTTCCTTTGCATATCCATGCAGCCTTGTCCACCTATTGCTATGGGACAGTCCTACAGCAAACCTCCATAACTTTCCTTCCAGATTCTTTACATTGTACAAAACAAGCAGCAAATATTTTCATCAGACATTTCTGATGTGTCCATCTATTAGGATCAAAACACTAGTTGCATTTTTAAATTCATTTTCCTTTGCCTGCGCAAGGATCTTTTTTTCTTCTCTCAGTTAAAGCCAACATTTCCAAGTCATGAGGATCTGGGAGTATCCCTCATGGGTGGATTAATAGCAAAAGCAGTTATCTCCTTCCAAGCCTGCAATCTCTTAGAGATTTACAGTAAATAGCAAATTCAAATAAGACAAAGAATTTGGAATAGCTATTTACCAGAACAAGGGAACCACTTTAAAACTTAGGAGCTTTCTCCATACCTGTATTTTTTTTTCTCCTCTGGAAGTTGCAAGGTCATTTTCAAAATTATATTAGTGCAATTTGACTAAAGTAGTCATAATGAATCAGACATGAATGCAGTTCATGAATGGCTGGGATATTGGTCACAGAAGATTTAATTTATAACATACACATTTTTTTAAAAACAGCATGTGGAGGCAGGTTGCATAAGTCAACCTCACCTTCTGATTATATCTTTCCTCTGAGAAACTTTTCCTTTTTTTAATTTAAAATAGTCACCTTACAGCTCATAAATTCCAGTCAACTGGGTCAGCAAAAGGGACTTTTCCCAGGAGTAGAAGGAAGCAGAAGTAACAAAGTGGAGTCAGTTCTGTGTAGGTGTTTCCAGCAACCCTTTGGAAACAGTCTTTTTTGGAAATGTAAGAAGATAGCAATTAATTTTTGTCTACAATACATGTGGTCTACAAATTGGCATTTAAATCATACTACAGCTCATAACTGTACAGTATGAGATATCTGGGGTTCCATTTGTCTACTCTTTGCATCATGTATTTCTACAGACAGGTTAACTAGTTTCCACTGCACACTTGTCTCTGGTTTTAAAAAAAAGGGTTCAATGGAACATATTAATAAAGTTTGCCTTAGAATAAATCTACTCTGGTCAAATAACTTTAAAAAATCAAAGAGAAGTTTGACTTTAAATACAAGAATCAAACAATTTCAGATTTTTGACTATTTTGAAGCTGGGTAAAATATGGATCCAAACTGTGTAAACTACCTAAGTTTTCCACCATTTTAAATGAAAATCCCAGATAAAACTCTCATAAGCCTGGCATATGCCTGACTTAGGCAAGAATCCTTATACCTTGTTTGGTTTGGAACCCTTTTCCCTCTTGGGAAATTAAACTCCTCTTTTTCCCTTCTTTCCATCCTTCCATTTCAACATCAGTATTTCTCCTTCTTCATCCTTCCTTTCTTCCCAACAGCAGCGCTTCTCCTCTGTTTCCCTTACCAGCATTATGCTCCCTTCCAGAGCTCACACCCGCTCATGTCCCCTCCACTTCTCCCTGCGCTGCCATCCTGCCATGAGCCTTTGCTGCCTGCTGCAGAAAACTGTCGCACACAACTCTACACAGTTCCTTCTCCTCTACAGTGGTGGCAAAAGTGATGGTACACAGGTTCAAAGGTGACACGATTAACTTAAATCAGAATATTTTAAAAAATATTATTTAACAAAGGATTAACAAATATTTAACAAATTTAACAAATATTTAACAAAGCTGGTCAGAAGACAATGTTTCTGTTCCAGGGAAAAACTGGTGAAGGGTCTTGACATTTTTAACAAAAGCAAGAAAACAAACCACGGAACAAATGCACACACAGAGGATAAATCTGCCTGGGAATGGGGAGCACTGATAAGGGATTTTGAAAGAGGCATCTTCCTTCTTAAGCAAGTGCATGAGGGAAAAACTGTTGTGAATTGAGCTCTTGCAGTTTCTGGGTTTATTTTGGCACTACTCCACTTTGTAAAGATATTAAACTCTTTATTTGGCCAGAGAGAGCAAGAGTGGATCTGGGTCACCTGCTAAACTGTCAGCAGCCAGTACACTTTCTCCTTTTTCAAGTTAATAAATGACATCTTTAAAATATTTTCTGTTAAATTACCCAAATCTTTTGTGAAAAATCTTTCTTTTAAAATCAGTTTCTCCAGAAATTTTCTGTTTTGATAGTCATTTTAATAGGAAAAGAAAATTCCCCTCCTCCAACACTTTAAAAAGTATGTCCTACATAGCTGTAGTAATATGTGAGTACCAGAAAACATGATCCATTCACTGTAGCAGGGCAGAGGGGCAGAATCCCCTCCCTCGCCCTGCTGGCCACTCTGCTTTGGATGCAGCCCGGAACACAATTGGTTCCCTGGGTTGTGAGTGCACATTGCTGGGTCATGTCCAGCCCCTCATCCACCAGAACCCCAAGTCCTCCTTGGCAGGGCTCCTCTCCATCCCCCAACTTGTGTTGATATCAGGGGTTGCCCCAACCCAGGGGCAGCACCTTGCACTTGGTTTGTTGAACTTCCTGAGGTTTGCATAGGCCCACCTCTCAAGCAACCCTTCTCTCTGGGTGGAATTCCTTCCCTCTGGATGGCACCCCTTCCCTCCAGTGTGTCAGTCAACTGCATCACACACCTTGGGTCACTGGCAAATTTGCTGAGGGTGCACTTGATTCCACTGCCTGTGTCAATGACAAAGACATTAAACTTTATTTTTTGTTAGCTTTCGGTACAGTAGTTGCTGGAAGGAGCTGTGGCATACGCTAATAGAATCTGTCTCTCTAACTAAATTGCTATCCTGTATTTTTTTTGTTGGGTCTGACATTCTGGAAAGAGCAGATAGGACATATCTTCTTTGCAAACACCAGTGCTCAAAACCTGTGTACGCAGAGTGAAAAACAAACTGTCTGCACCAGGTTCCAGCAGGGCTCTGTCATCTCCTGTTGCTAACAAAGAGATAACAATAAATAAATACACAATTTAATTTCAACACCGGCAAAGCATGAAAAGGCAAAAAAAAATTGTCATCCAAACACTGACTGTTAATTATCGACACTGGAAAGCACACTACTTCTCAGCTGCAGAAGTGTCCTGAACCTTCCAGACTTCTCAGTGCTGAAAGCCATATCCATGTTTGTACAGTTTAATCTCCAAATTCTTATCTGCGTGTATTTGAATACTTAGTTCTTGCAACAGAAATAGGGTGTATTCTCACTTAAGAGCTGTTGTTGTTAGAGTTCCCCCAGGTTTTCAGTAGAAAAACAGGCTCCATTTGGATTATAGCTAATTTTTATCTGCTGTTTCTATCAAGATAATTGCAGTACAGTTTGAAATTCACTATAGTGTGAATTACACAGCATTTCTAACATTTACATCTGGTTTTCAGCTTTTCTCTACAACATATGGAGTATGGTGATTTCTAACTATGCCCTCTGAAAACTGACCTCTTTCCAATTGCAAATACTACATGGACTGGCTAAGTGAGGAGCAGATACAAGAAAATAATATGAAATGACTGTCCCAGCTGCTCAAGAAACAACAACATAGCAGGACCTAGTGTTTGACCTAGGAAGGACAAGGCAAAATGGCTTTCTGAAGTTTATCATTTAAGAAGCAAAGCACATTACAGACTAGGCTTCTCCTTGAGAAGGGAACTCACCATTGCTTGCACTGCCACACTCTGATTTTAGTTTTTAAAAGAATATGGAATTTAAAACAAACAAACAAACAAATCCCTCCAATTCTTTACTAAAGACATCCTGCCATTGAGAGAATGAGTATCATGTCACATTTGCACTGCCCTCCATGACAAAAATCAGTGATGCTGGGGATCATTCTCTGAGATGATCCACAAGAAAACCTATTCAGGAGGTTGAAATCTGAGTTTATAGTTTAGTGTAGCTGTTGTCAGAAGTTCTAAATTAAACTAGGACCAACTTCAGAAACCCATGCGTTAGAGGTGCTAAGCTGAATATAAATATCATCTCTTCTGAATTTCACCTGCTCAAAATTACAGCTGTAATTTCACTTAAGCATTATATAGTTATAGTTAGATACTTTCTAGCCTATCCTGTTGTCAGAGCCTGAAGTGCCGCTTGGAAACTGCACCATTACCCAGCGAAGCTGTCCATATATCCCTGTGGTGAAAGCCATTAAGAAAACACGAGGCATTATTACTAATTTACAGGGAGGACAGATTCTGCCTGTGATGCCTTCTGTGCTAAGGACTCCTCTGCTTGCACAGAGCCATGCTGTGGCTCAGCAATGGAAACAGCAGCAGTGACTGAAATTTCCAGCTGCTGGCAGAGATGACTGAGTAGTTGCAAATGAGGTTTTCAGACATAATGTGACAGGTTAAAACATCTTTTATGTTTTTCTAATTACAGCAGAGTAAAACAATCAGTTACCTGTACGATAAGAAATGAGGAAAGCAGTAGCTGTCAAAGTAATCAGTACAAGACTTTGGGACAATAGCCAGTCAGTCACACATACTGTGAGCTTCTTTGCCAGCTCTTTGCTATTGGAGACACTTGGGCTCTCCTCAAAGGCCACACCTGTGACACCCAATGGTGAAAATGCGCAGAAAATGCTGCATTATTGCAAATATGTGAAAATAGTGTAAATATTATAGTGACTGGAGGCACTCGAGATGGCAAATCTCTTCTTTTTTCCTAAATGGCTGCCAAAATGTCCTCAAGGTGCTAGAAGTAAAGTGCTTTCAGGGCACAGAGCCAGTTCATATGAAAGGCAAATCTCTCCATTAAATATTTAATGCTCAGAGGGACCAATACTGACAAATACTATTTGGCCATTAGACCTTCACATTTTTCCTAGTCATGAGAACCTAATGCTGCTACCCAGGGAAAAGAGAAATATTTCAATTGCTAAGAGAAAGATGTGGCTAAACTGAGCTGAAGAGGTCTGGTGGGAGTAATGCATCAAAGAGCAAAGCTTTGGAGCACATCCACGTGCACATCAGTGAGGGAGCCACGAAAGGAGGTTTGTGCACTGCTGAACAGCTCTTCTGTGCCTCCACTACAGCAAGGCAAATAAAGGAGCATCACTTACTAATCTTCTTGGGGAACTGATATGCCTCAGGACTTATAACCTTTTCCCCTTATTATTCCACCTGTGAGGCTCTACTAATACTGTCCACTTCTCTCCGCAGGATATTCCCATTGTTCTCTGTAATGAAGATATCAAGCAATTTACTGGCATGGCTCATCAGTGCTCTTCTGTCTTTCATACTGAGATCAAGACTGTAACTCAACTAGTTGAACCCCAAGACCAGTTCTGAGAACCCACCCTAGGAACGGCTCAGCTCCTCCAGCCCACATTCCAAAAGCTGTCATCAGCCAGGTGAAAATTCGCCTTTTTCTTTTCCAGCTTAGCTGGTTTTGGCCTGGTTCTTGCAATAGGTTTGAGCTTTCTGGGTCTCAGGAAAGGCTCTTTTCTAAAGCAGGAAATTTCGTTTTAAGAAAGAAATATAATCTAGCTGCACAAGCTACTCTTGATACAATCACTACCATTTTATTTCTTTATCACTGGATACCTTAGCTGTTCACTGAGCTCAGGGTATTGTCTGCCATTTGTGAAGTCCATTGTACTGTTTGATACCATCAGACCTGCTATTTCACATGGTACCAGACTCCTGCAATGGATATTAAATTGGTCTCACAATGCTAGTGTGTTAAGGGCTGAATTTTGTAATGTTGATGGAGTACAGCAATCCCTAGTCTACAACAGAAAATTCCCGTGATGCCTGCAGAGCTCAGGGCAGTAGATACAACCACCTTGGACTTTGTACCAATTTTGTAAATCTACATGTCATATTATAAAGCTCAGGAAGTTTATAGTCTCTTATTTGTCTTTGTACTTCAGTTAATTTGTGCAGGTTGTGATCATTCATCTTGGCAGTCTGACACCATGAGTGTAGGAGTGTTAAGGAACACGCAAGATTTCAGGACAAGACAGGGCTTCCCAGCACTCACTGACACCCAACACGGAGCCCTGTGAGGTTCCTGAGGCCAAGGCATGTTGCTTTCACTCCAAGCACTGCTTTGGGCTTCTCTCCCTGTACAAATCCACAGTTTGGCCTGCAAGACAGTTCAACTGGGGGAGATATTACCAAGCTAGGCAGCGAACCAGCTAGGAACAAGAATAAATTATGTTAATAGATGCTCATCTTCTCAGCAACAGATCCAGTGTCAAGCATAAACTCTGCAAATCTTAAAAATGTAAGCAAACCGCAATCTGATCATTGCTCCTGTTCACAGGAGGCCTTCCAGCTAATGGTAGGAAACACAAAACATCATTTTGAACCAAATACGAAAATCAAGTAAACAAAACCCAAAAGATCACACATTAGACATGGCAGCAGATAGACCGTAAGCCCAGTGCTACGCTCAAAGCTTTCTGAAAGCAAAGACAAAGCTCAAGACAGCAGTATGCAAAAGTAGGCTGACCCAATAACAGATACATGGGAAAACACAGAGGACTGGTAAGACTCAGCACCAGAAGTGTGGTAAACACACTCACAAGCCTGACAGGGCTCACCCTTTCTCTGAAAGAGCAGACATAGCCTGTGACTCCCTAGCCCTAATCTGAACTCTAGGTGTGGGCTGAATCTTGCTCCATGCACGGTTCCCGTGAAAATGTTCTCAAGGATGAATTCATGTGGATGACTGTTCTTCACTTCTGCAGTGCTCTTGCAGTCCCACTCCTACTGCAGCTCCTAGATTTCTCACTCTCCTGACACTACTCTAAATGCTAGTTGTTGGCTGAGCTCTGGCCAATGAGCACTCATGGTTAACCTTACCTGTTCTCATATGGGAAATGCCAAAAAAAACCAAACCAGAATACCCTGCAGCCTTGCAGAGTGAGCTTGTGGTAAGTTTTCTCCTGGTTGAGTATTTTCCTTTTCAGTTGTCAAAACATTTTGAGCAAACATACTACAACACACACAGAAAAAGTGTATATCCAGCTGTGACCTGTGTTCTGTAAGATTTATGTGCTTGGCTGTTAGAGTCAGAAAGTTATCATCTTGGTTCAGGGACACACGAGGCTCCTGGTGTCTCCCGATACCAGGCTGTGGAGCAGAGTCACGTTAAGTCTAAGGGAACAGGAGATGGATGGGTCCAAGAAGATCAGAATCCTGAAGAACTAAAGACTTGAGAAGAGCAGCAAGTATTCACAAGGAGAGGGAGAAGGAGTTGTGAGATTGACATTGTAAACCTCAAAACTGATGATACTTCCAAAGACAGAAGATACAGATTCAATGTTTATTTAAGTGTTTATACTAACTGGAAAGAGCTTCATGAACACAAATACTCTCAATCAACATTATTCAGTAGACTTGTGGCCTCTTAGTATACAGGTGTGTGAATCACCCAGTTTCCAGATTTTATTCCAAGTTAAACAGAATAGAGATTTGGAAACAGATCTTTCATCTGCCCAATGACCACAAAGAGGAGAACAAACCGGCTTATGTTTGTTTAACACTTACATTTAAGACCTTCATATACTTAATTTCTTCGTAGACATATACTGTCCTGAGGAAGCTGGAGATGGGGGAAAGCTTAAACTTTCTAAGCTGTTTGAACAGCAGAAATTGAAGTGTGTGCTGGGAGGAGGTAAAAGGCAGTGATACCTGTTTTCAGAGCAGTTAGTTTTTGAATTAAACTTTTTTTCTACTCATGAACTACAATAATAAAAGTTGTTGAGATATATAGGAAGTTCTCCTTCAGGGAAGGGGAAAGCTGCACAGCATTAACATAATAGAAACATTCAGAAAGACAAAATGCCAAACCAGATATTCAGGCCTAAATTTAACTTAGGGAATTGTTGCTGTGAGCACGTCACTATGCACATGTTTTGTATGTATCACATCTTCAGTTCTTGATGGCCCCACAGTTGCAGATCTCCTTTACTTTTATTGATAAACTCTCTCTAATATTAGCAGAAGGTTTATCGTCTATCCTCATATTTCATTCCTTCATGCAAGCTGTGCCTTGCTATGATATGCTTCACAACAACGGTAGAGCAGTGTTCAGTGGATTTGGCATTTCCTATAATATTGCGGTGTGTGGTTTCCCTGCGATGGTATGGCAGCCACAGACCTTCCCGGAGAGCTCTGTGAGCTTCCTTGGGGAGAGCGGCTGTTCCCGCTTCCCACAGCCCCTTCCGAGCTGCCCCGCATGGCTCCGGCAGCTGTCTGCCCCACAACACGGTGGCAGTAAAGGAGGCGAGAAGGCTCCCCACATGGGGATCTCAGAGGATCTCTATTCTTCACATCCTGACACATTGACTCCCCAAGGCAAAGAACTAGTCACATGGCAGGGATTTAGGCTTTTGTATGGGGATGAGGGGGGCGGAGAGAGCACATGGACTAATGGTCTCAGGGCACAGGGGCGGTGTATGTGTGGAGTTGGGGTACTGGGACCAACAGGGAGAACTCGAGGGAGTGGCCAGGACTAGGGGCGGGGAAGGGAAAACAGTGTGGGAAGGGCAGGCATTTTAGTAAGGAGTGGGGAGGTACAAGACCATACTTCCTCTTTTCTTACTAAATTGAAGTGGGAAGGGTTTTTCCCAAGGACTCTTCCAGTGAATTTTTATACAACAGAAAAATGGTAAAATAATGCAGAATAATTAGAGTTAAAATAATGAGGCAGCTGTTTGGTGCTTATGTTGGAGATCGGTGCCGGCTGAGCTCTCACACTGCAGCCATGCTGCCGCTGTAGACTGTACCCTTCCCTTTTTAATTTAATGATGCTTTGATGCAGACTTTCTCTGCAAAAGGAATGCTCTCATTCAGTGTATCACCAACAGCAATGTTTTGCTGGGATATTTTCTACAGTCTGGGATCTGTGAAAGATTTCCATACAAGAGAAATTACATAGCTCCAAAGAACAGCCCAGTGAGTTAACACATGCAACAAAACTGCAACTAAATCTTTATGGCAAGAGTGCTCCATCTGGTCCATGTGCTTGCCACCAACTGGATGTACCCATGTAGCCTCATAACAGCCCATCTGAGAAGTTTTCACAGGAGACTGAATCCACTCACTTTTGCAAAACATTCTCAGCAAAATTACTGCTTACTTATTTCAGTAATACATGGCATTTATAAATATTACAGTAGGAATGACAAATGATCAAAGCTGTATGGCAGCACATTTCTGATTAAATGTGTGCTTTCTCTTCCCTGTAATTCTGAGAAGAAATTCTTAAGTCAACTTTAAGAAATACAGAGTTTCCAGGAATGAGAAAGGTGCTATGAACATGCAGATTTTTAAAAGCTCAGGAAGTAGGCAAAAAGTAGTGTATGGAGGTAGGTTTGGATTATTTCTCCTAGATAATAACTTTTGTCAGAAGACGCTCAGAAGAATAAAACCAAAAACTTTGCCTGTAGTTCATCTGCTATAGCTGTTGCCGAGGTACCTCAGAGCTTTACACAGCATTCCTACACTCCCAAAAGACAAGCAGAAATTTTCCTTTGAAACAGCACTAAGTCAAGGTCCAATACATTGAGCACTACATCAGACTCTTATTAATTTCAAATATGGACCTAAGCCTCCTTTATTGTCTTTTTTAATATCTTAGAAATCAGAAACTCATATTTTAACCATTTCTTTTGAGAGAAATCTGCAGCTTATCTTTTTGATCTCTGAAAACTGGGATTGTTTTAAAGGACTAATTCTTGGGAAACTCCTTTCCATATCTTCTTTTGCTATAATTCTGCATTTCATTTCACAGCTATAATGCTCTATTTTATAGTCTCTAAAATGCTCTATTAAGCCTAAAGATTTGCTACTTTCACAATGGAGTTATGCTTCCCACCCTCTAATCTCAGCGTTAACATCAAGGGGTAAAGGAGCCCCTGCAAGGTCCTGGGTGCTTCAGAAACTCCAGGGTATCTTGTCTCCAGGAGACCTCTCAGAGGTCTTGGATCATATACCATGCAGACATCCCAGACAGCCTGTGCTTTCCGAAATGCCCATATCCAAGCACCTGAGTTGCCTTCAAAGTACCTGGCTGCTGCTCTCCCTCAGAATCACCAAATTTTTTAATTGCTTCTATACACACTGAATGCAGGTGCTCAGGTTTTCTGTGCAAAAAGAGGCAAAACTCTCCATTAATATGCCAGACCAAGTTGTCAACAAATGTAGATTTCTATTTAATTTCCTGTTCATCCCTCCTGCTTCACTGACTGAATGTCTCTGCTTAAGTGTTCCAGATCTTTTCTCTCTCTGGGATATTCTTTCTTTTCTAACCACATAACTGAAGCACCATAATGACCAGAAGGGTAAACAGAGCAGTACATAGAGGTTGAAATTTGGCTCCAGCAGCCCAGTGTGGCACATGGTAGTCCTGATGCAGAAGACTAACACAGCACATTTCAGTTGCCAGTATTGGCCTCTCAACTCCTGGCTGTGCAGGCTCTGCTTTCCCAGTACCCAGGCTGCCTTGTTCCTCCTGCTGAAAATTCCTACTTATACAGGAAAAACTTTCGTCTGGTTCCTTCTGTGACTTAAATGAACCAGTTTTGTGTCCCAAAATTAAAAATAATTTTAAAAAATACTTTAGTGATGGCCAGTTCCCATAGCGCTCTCAACAAAATCTGCATAGCTTCCTAAGGAAACTTGTTGAGCAGGGGCACCTCAGTGAGGTAGGAAATTCCAACCAAAGAGGGCACTTGCTGCTGAAATTCAGGTTTAAATAACCAGGAACTTGGTCTAGTGGAAGATTCCCTGCCCCGGGCAGGGGGATTGGAATTGGATGATCTTTAAGGTCCCTTACAACCCAAGACATTCTAGGATTCTATGATATTTTTGTTGTTGTTGTTGTTGTTGTTGGCTTTAATCCAACTGGAATTTTCATTTATTAGGACAAGAAGCACAAATTAAGGAATTCAGGATAATGTGAGTTGGAAGCCCTGTAGGCCAACCTCTTGCTCAAAGCTTGGTCAGCTACAAAATCAGACCATGCTACTCTTGGCTTTTACAGCTGGGTCTTTGAAACTTCTGGGGATTACAAGGCTGAAATTTAATGATAATGGGTGGAGAAACTTGCAGATTCTGTGTTTTGATCCTGAAAGAGCCTCTAATCTTGAAATTATTATTTCTCACTTCAGTTTAAATAGGATTTTTGTACTAAATCTGCTTTTTCAGAGCAACAGCAAAATCCAGCTTTGGTGACATTTGCAACATTTTGGAGGTCATCTTTAGTAGAAAAGTTTCTAAAATATTGATGGCAGCAAGTAGGGGTCAAACATGGACTGACTCAAACATCATCACCAAATCTGAACTAAATCAAAATTTTATGAGATGAGCCCTTTCCCTTATACAAAGGTCCTGAGATCAGTACTCTGAACCAGTTCATATTTTCCTTCTTCTTCCAGTTCTCACCACAGTCCAGCCACACTGTTCTTCTCCGTTTCAGCTACAACCATCTTACACAGAGATGGTACCCTTTGACAGAGTCATCACAGTTATTGACTGGACTGTATAAAGACCACTGAAAAATAACATACC